>BMAV01006443.1:0-231702 GCA_019973955.1 Trichonephila inaurata madagascariensis
CGGGGTTTAAAATTAAAAATACTTAAATTATATATTTTAAAATTCCTAATTCAAGCTTTGTACAGAATTTTTACAAACAAAATATTATTATTATAGAAGCATTTTTCATAAAAGAAAATGTCTTAAAATGTCAAAACATTGCCTTTTTTCCAAACATTTGCACTTAAATAATTTTTCTTGCAATAACATTTGTAAAACAATTTTATAAGTACACTGGTGTGCAAAACTTAAGCAACAGGTGGGTTTATTGCCATAACTTCACGAAAAATCATCTGAAAGACATGAAATTCTGAAATGGGGGAGAGTTTTAAAATGTACAAGGATGACGAAAGCATCGGCGCTAAAAAAGGAATACAACGCATACGGTATGGAATCAAACAAAAACAAGTTTTTTTATTGAACGCATAGTATCGTGACTCATGATTGTCTATTCAACAGGAAGAACAACAAGCAGATGTTCCTTAATATGGTACATGCCCCCCTTACTACAATGGTTGCTTGGAACCGTCTCCGCATACTCAGAACCAGCTGATGCAACTTTTTTTGGGGGTAGGTGCCCATTCCTCAATCAACATCTGTTTGAGTTGTTGGTTGTACTCCGGATGATGTGAGCGTAAGGCAATAGTCTCCCCAAAGCATCCCACACATGTTCGATGGGATTTAAATCTGGGAGCACGCTGGCCAATCCATTCAAGTGATATCTTCACTTTCCAGCAGCTCCTCAACAGCAAGAGTGCGATGTGGCAGTGCATTATCATCCATAAAGATGAAGTCTGGGCCAATGGCACCTCGGAAAGATGCAGATGGGGAAGAAGTACCTCCTCACAATAGCGATCCCCGGTTACAGACCCTCTGTCGAAAATGGGAAGCTCAGTTCCGCGGTTCAGCATAATCCCAAACCCCAGACAAGAACCCAGGACCACCGTAACGATGTCTTTCCTTGATGTTACTGGGATAAAACCCGGGGTCCCGAACTCTCTCCAAATAAAAACGCGTTGAGAATCGCTTCTGGTACTGAACCGACTCTCATCCGTAAATAGAACACGACTCCATTGATCAGTTGTCCAGTTTTTGTGCTCTCTGTCCCACTGTAAACGGTGGCTTCAGTGGCCATCTTTCAACGGGAGGCAGCGTTCAGGACGGGGGTGAACAGGCCCCCTTTGTGAAGGGGCGTCTGGCCACGTAAACCGCTACACTTGTCGACCTGTTGCTGTACAGGTTTTTGAGCAATGGCGCTTGCTGAGTGCTGTCGAACTTTTTTGCCTGCAGGATGATATATCGGTCATCCCCTGCGGGTTTTCGTCCTCGGGCGGCCACACCAACCTTTCTAACAGCTGTACCTGTGGTTTTTGGGAACGCTTTTCCCAAACGCGCGAAACGACACTTTTGTTGATTCCAAACTCTGCAGCTACACTGGTGACAGTACGCCCTCCTCCAGCTTTTCGATCATTCTTCCCGTGTGAGTCATCCAGATGATTTCTTCTAGCCATATTTCACGAACTGACTCACTGGCACTTGCAGAGAACATGGTGAGATGCGTCTCCGTCCTTCATTTCATTCTACTGTTGAGCAGCGCGTAGGCATCACGTGTTTTGTGTACGCTCATCGCTTCTGACGTTTGTTCCTAATATTTGCATACGCATGACGTTTCTACTGACTTACGTGTTCCCTACTGATCTCCAAGACTCACTTTTCTCCCCAATTTCATGGCTATCTGCTTCAAATTTTTACATTGTTGCTTAAGTTTGCACACCAGTGTATATTGTAATTCAAATGACACTAAAGATAAAATAAAATAATAATTATCCGTTTATAGCCTTTTTCAAAATCACGGATTCGAACTTAACCCAGTCACCACCTTAAGTTCACATTAAGAAAAATATTATTTCAAAAATTAAATTGTTTTACTAAAACGTTTCACAACTACCTTTTAATAAAAATAATAACGACAATTCTTATAGGTGATTCCAACAAAAGTATAAATGATAATAACACGACAGATGATTATTACTTGTGTTTTCCTTTAAGGTATCCGACTACGTTCGGAACCGTGATTATGCAAAAGCATAAAAAATGGATAATATTTATGATATTTAGTGTCACTTAGATTAGAAAACGTATATAAAATTGTTTTAAGAATATTATTACAATAAAAAATTATTTAAGTACAATATTTGACAAAAAATGAACATAGAATGACTAATTTTCGAAACATTCTCCTTTTATGAAAAATGCTTATATTATAATAATATTTTGCCTGTATATATAGTTCAGACCTCTGTACAGAGGCTGAACTAGAATTCTTGAAATATATAACTCAGAAGTGGACTTATTCATGTTTTACTACAACAGAGGGGAGACATTTTAAGAAAAAAACGCCGATAATTATTTTAATTGGTGGTAACTCTGAAAATAATGTGAATTTTTCAAAACTCCTAGTTCGTTCAGACTCTCTTGAGAAGACTACTTTATTTGAGCACAAAATATTATTATTATGGAAGCATTTTTTATAAAAGGAGAAAGTTTTGAAAGAAAGATTATTCTAAGTTAATTTTCTGCCAAAATATTGTATTTAAATAATTTTTTAATCATAATGTCCTCAAAACCATTTTATACATGTAATCTAACCTAAGTGATACTAAATATCATGAAAATTATCCATTTATGCACTTTTTTAATATCACGCTTCCAAACGTAGTCGGATACCTTAATTTATGAATAGAAAATTTTGTCTGGTCCAAATAAACAACTGAACATTTGCAGAAACAAAAAAATAAAAATTTTTCATTACTAGAAATGAGGTAAAAAACATTATTATCTCCTATTATATGTCGCTTTCAAACAGATTTTTTTTCAAACCGTTAAAATTACATTATTTCACAGGACATCTTTCTGGCGTCTCTTCAATGAACATTCCAGGATGAAGAAATGCCACCCAAGAAATAAAAAGTGTCTTCCAACACGGTCCCCACAATGTCTTCCTCGCAACCAGTCCGAATAACAGCAATTACCGTGTCGGACTCGAAAAGAAAATCGGATTTACTGGGCTTGGTGTTCCATCAGCGAGGTACATTATTAAAAAGGCGAGCAGCAGGAAGGACTGATGAGTGAGCACAAGGCGTGACAGACACGAGACCAGCCAGCCGTGACGCTGGGTCATGCTCCATCCCCCGTGCTGGGCCCTTTTTGGGTCCACAAGTAGGCCTGGCTTTGTTGACATCAATGGAATGATTATCAAGAGTGAAAAATTCCTTTCAGGCAGAGAGCGAGCGTTTTTCAATTAAATTTCCGCCGAAAAGTGGTTTGCCAGTTACGATAGCTATGATTCTACCAGTTTAAACATTGGGTAATTATTGGGGTGGAATAAATCATGAATGGGGAGAGTATTATAAATTAAATTAATTTTTTCCAAGAAGATTTTAAGTGGACTGTGAATGTATTTCAAACATGTGAGATGGAATGAAATGGATTGAATAGTTTGAGCATAAGAATGCAAAATTATTCAGTATATGAGGCTACGGCTATAATGTATGAGATATAAAATAGAAATTTTGAAAGATCAAGATCAACAGCTGGACGTATTTTTTAAGGTATCCGACTACGTTCGGAACCGTGATTTTAAAAAAGCGCATACATGGATAATTTTCATCATATTTAGTGTCACTTAGATTAGAATACATGTATACAATTGTTTTTAAGGACATTTGACAAAAAATTATTTAAATGATACAGTATTTTGGCAAAAAATTAGCAGAATAGCCTTTTCAAAATGTTTCTCCTTTTTGTGAAAAAATGGCACAATATAATAATATTTTTTGCCTGTATATAGCTCAGATCTTTGTACAGTGGCTCAACTATGAATTTTGAAAAATTCACATTATTTTCAGAGTTACAACCAACTGAAATATAATGATCGGCGTTTTCTTCTTAAAATTTCTCCCCTCTGTTATCGTAAAACATGGATAGGCACTTCTATGTTACATATTTCAAAATTCTAGTTGAGCCTCTGTAGAGAGGTCTGAGCTATATGGGCAAAATATTATTATAATAGAAGCATTTTCACGAAAAGGAGAATATTTTGAAAATGGATCATTCTATGTTCATTTTGTCTAAATATTGTACTTAAATAATTTTTATTATGTACTATTCTTAAAACAATTTTATATACATTTTCTAATCTAAGTGACACTAAATATCATAAATATTATTATCCATTTATACGCTTTTGCAAAATCACGGTTCCGAACGTAGTCGGATACCTTAAAGTTCCATAAAACATCATTTATTTCCTTTATTATAAAAATACTACATAATATCATCAAGGACGTCTTAAGATTCTTTGAGGCCCTGGGCCCTCGGGCAAAAGTAGGCCCTAAATCTTTAAAAGCAGACAGTATATGGCGGGGATGGCGGGCCAACATGGATCAACGTGCCATTTTTTCTAAAAAGAAATATTTAATGGGGGTATGGAGCGATTACTTAAAATCAAAAATAATTTTTTGACTTGTGGTTGTGCGAAAATAATAAAGCAAATACTAACAACAAAATTCTTTATTTATTGTGAAAATATATTTTCACTGTATAGTCAATAAATGCTTTTAGTTATACGTGTAATTCAAATTAAAGTAACATTAGTGTGACTTCTGTTGTGGCTTGAATTAGATGAAAAATAACTTATATTATTAGGATTGTGAGAGATTTTACTTTTAGAAGAATGCATACTCTGAGATTGAGTCATCTGCCACACGGTTTCTAAACGGAGATCTTTAATGTTATTCATCTCTGAAAATAATGACTCGTAGGCATAGGTAGATGAAAATATAGTTAAATAGCATGAACCAGCTTCTTCAAACGGTTAAGTGTATCTAGAACCGATTCCATGTTACCAAAATTTCTTTACTAACATTTTTGCCCCATTTTTTCTTGTTGATCTTTCTTTGGTGTGGTGAGGTTAGTTAGCAGGAGAGGGGGGCAACAGGCGTCGTCACGTCACTTGACCATGGTTCAAAATTACGAGGTCCGTCGCCAAAAGCCTCGTGTAGCTGAACAGAGAGACGTTAGTATTCACTCACTTGTTAATCTTTCTATTTCAATTATTTCCGAAATTTTTTTTTTCAATACATTTTTGATTTCATATTGAACTAGACAGGAAATCAATCAGTTGCATTAAAAAAATTCTTCAATTTCTATGCAACGAATTGGAACAAGTTCAGTTTATCAAAGAGTTCCATCAGGGTACATATAATAAACGAAGGCGTTTCCGATTATTCCTAACGAACTGATAAAAGATCGTCGAAAATTCCTTTAGTGAAAAATCAGTTACAGAAATATTTTGAACTAAAACGCAAACCGTTTTGTTCGGTGGCGTGCCCAAAATATTGTGTCGCGTGCCAGCAGTGGCACGCGTGCCATTGCTTCGCCATCCCTGGTATATAGTATGCATTGTCAAACACTCGTTCAAAGAGTAATTTAAATGTCTTAATGTAATTTTAAGTACACGACAAAAACCTAGGCACAAACCCAACCACAAACTGTTGGCCACTTTTCGACTAAAAGAGCTGACGATTGCTTATGGTATTAGGCTTAGGCATGAACAACGGTCATCACATAATAATACAGTCTACGACTTTTTCTAGTAGACATGCAGTTTAAAATTCCCTGTTTTTTGGAGAATATATATACGGGAATAATATTTGATCATTAGAGTTATCCGGATTATGATCTTATTAAGATAGAGCCGAGAATGAAACAATGCCCCCACCGAGGGCGAGGCCCTGAGCCAATGCCTTAACACGTCTCTGAACATAATGTAAGACTAAAAACAATGCAATCAAATTTACACCAAGAGTTTTATGTATCAGAAAATTTATATTTGTAGATTGTTGAACATTAAAGATTAAAGTAAAAGTAGTAATTTCGCACTGGGTTTAATGCAGTCTCCTCTGATGAAACAATTATTTATTAATTTAAGTTAGGTCATACAAAAACAACACATATCGTTACAAAAATAATGAGCTAAGAACATAGACGGTTTTTCATAGCAACCCCATTCTCTCCTTACCTGCCTTCTACTCAGGGGCGTAGCTACCGCCGTATCAATAATACGGGGCCCCCAAGCTACAGGGGCCCCAACATTTGTAGCTACAGTACAATTAACAGGGCTTTCTTTTCAAAAAAAGGGCCCCGAAGGAGTTTTGATACAGGGCCTACCCAGAACTAGCTACGCCAGTGCCTCTACTGAAGTTAAGTGGTCGCTAGAGGACACTTCTGCTGCTTGGGGCAGTAAGTTACAGTTATTTTGACAATATTAGTTTAATACTCTTTCTTATTACTTCTTATGATATTTGTGGATAATGTTACTAATATTTTTGGAATAGAAATAATTGTTTCAGCACTGTTCGTATCATCGAACAGTTTTTATTAGTTCTTTCATGACAGCTTTCAACATCTTCACCCGGAGGCAAACCAACTCCATCTTTTCCGATTTTTAATTGGATTGTATATTTATTTCCATAGCTGCTAAATTGCCATTTTTTAAATTAGGCATCGATTGTAGAGTAAAGCATAGGAAAAAGTACGGCGTATAAGATTATAAATGTGAATGAAATGGGATTAGAATCTGATGTATGGATTATCTCTTCTGAAAAAGAATTAGCTGTTTTAATATTGGAATAGGAACGATGGGAAATCAAATGTTAGATGGGAAAGGGAATTTTGTTAAGGTTATGAATTAATTATCCTTACATCCCCAGTTTTAAGAGGGAGTCATTGGCGTGGGTTTGCAATATTACAAGCTATTCATAAAGTTCCAATGAGTAAAATGATAACATATCATACAAAAACATATATCACACACACACACTTAGTGTTTTTAAATATAACTTCCCTCCAGCTACACGTTTCCTCTTGTACGTTCATAATACAGTCGAACCTCTATATAACGAACCTCTATATTGCGAATGTTTCTATATAGCGAACTTTTTCCTGGAACCTTGAACATTTCACGATTTTCTTCGTAAAATAACCTCTCTACAGCGAAGTGTATTTTCTATAAAACGAACACTTTCTTTTAAGATTCAATTTTTTTTCTCCTTATTTTTAAAGTATTTCTGAACATTTCACGTTATTCTCTCTTTAACACATTTTATGGTGGTCATATATCTTGAACTAGTTTTATTAGATCCTAATTCGCCAATAGAGTTCTGGACGTTTCATCCAAGAAGTGCAACCTTGTCCAGTTCAATAGAAACATCTTCGATATACCCTTTCACACTAAGTGGAGTTGTCTAGTTATAAAATAATGTATGTTTAATATTATTTGTATGCTTTAGAATTAGAAAATGTCCTTAAAATTTATTAATTTCAATAGAAAATTATTTTTTTTAATATTGAAAATGCATTCATCATTCTTTTTTTTTTTTTCTTGCCATTTTTTTTTTTGATGGGTAAGATATATAAAATAAATATATATTAATTTTAAAAAAGATGTGAATGATTACTTTTTTTAACTATAGTGTTTATGAATTTCAAATTTGTCTTATGAGGTTTATAAAGTATATTAAAATATGAACCTCTATATAACGAATTTTCCATATAATGAGCTTTTTTCCGAGATTTAACGACTTCGTTCTATAGAGGTCCGACTGTATTACATTTGTATCATAGCTAGCATATAATCGATCTATTTGTTGCATACATGATACAAATCGCAATTCGAATTTACAAATTCTTAAATAAAATCCACGTTCAATCAAACAATCGAGCTAACTAATCGATCAACTGACCAGATGTTCAGCAGGGCTGCAACTCAACTCTTACAACACCATACTTAAAATCTCTATAAATCCAATCCAACGACCTCGTAACTAGGAAAGAGGCGCTATTGCTTTTGCATTGCATCACATGTCCAAATCCGATGGTTGATTTACGAGAAGAGTATGCGCGGAATCCGAAGCCAACAACCTCATCCAATGGAGGAAGTCGGCAGAGAGCAAACAGCAAGTTTTCAAGAACAGCTGACAAATCATAAGCCCCTAGATATTTTCCTGAAGAGACGGAAACAAAGCAATAAGAAAATGCGCGCGTGTGACGGCAGCAGAATAAACACAGGGCGACTTATCTTGGAAGATTATCTTCGCATGTCTAGGGAGCGGAGACCTTAACATTTTGTTTTGGAGAATTTGAGAAATTGTTTGATTTATAAAATATTAAATATTGCAGGGGGGAGGATGGTAAAAGTGAAAATAAATATGTTAATTGTCATTTGTGTATTTTAATAATGATGGAATGCAATTGCTTTTTTGGTTTGGGTGTTTTTAAAAGTATCAGTGTTCAGATTCTGATTACTCGATTGTTTATTAGTGTTGCACGAGGGCTATTGGCAACGGACCTCGTAGTTTTGAACCACGGTTAAGGTAACTGACTACGTTCGGGAACGTGGTTTTAAAAAAGAGCATAAATGGATAATTTTCAGATTTAGTGCCACTTAGATTAGAATAAATGTATAAAATTGTTTTAAGGAGATTTGGACAAAAAAAATTTATTTAAATACAATATTTTGGCAAAAAATTAACTTAGAATAACCTTTTTTCAAAATGTTCTCCTTTTATAAAAAATGCTTCTAAAATAATATTATTTTGTGTGTGTGTGTGTGTTTATATAAAGCAAAGACTTCTCCAGAAAGTCTGAACTATTTTTTTTTTTTTTGTTGTTGTTGTTGTTGAAAAATTCGAATTACTTTCAGAGTTACCACCAATTGAATTGGCGTTTCTTTCTTAAAACTTCTCCCTTCTGTTAACGTAAAACATGGATAAACCCACTTCTAAGTTATATATTTCAAACATTCTAGTTGAGCCTCTGTACAGAGGCCTGAGCTACATACAGGCAAAATATTATTATAATAGAAGCATTTTTCACAAAAGGAGAATATTTTGAAAAATGGTCATTCTATGTTCCTTTTTTGTCAAAATAGTGTACTTAAATAATTTTTTATTGTATAATAACATTCTTAAAACAATTTTACATACATTTTCTAATCTAACTCACAATAAATATCATAAATATTACCCATTTATACGCTTTTGCAAAAGCACGGTTCCGAACGTAGTCGGATACCTTAAGTGATGAGACGACACCTGAGCTGGCACCCCTTCTCCTAACTTCCACACCACAACAACGGGAGGACGTTTGTGAGCCTCGATAGATTTAACGTGCATTGCTCTCCTACATGGCGGGTCTTCAGCGGTACTAGGCTCGAACTCATGACACGCCGGCCACGAGTCCGTTACTTTCACCACTAGGCTACCGCTGCCCTAATCAGTAAAATAATAGCAAATGAACAAATAGTAAATCAAAACATAAGAAATGATCTTCAAATTAATATTTTGAAACGAGTTTTAAATTATTGGAAATGGTTTTGGATGCACAGAGTATAATTTGTAAAAAAAAATTCGTTTAAAAAATAATATATCTGGACAAAAATGAGCCACCAGAAAAAAAAATACAAAATTACAAAAAAACTCTCGATAATTTTTTTTTATCTTGTTAAATTAAAAGAAAAAAAAAACAATTCCACAATTTGACATAAAAATAATTCACACTCAGTGGCGTAACGGAGAATAATAGCCCTCCCCCTGCAAGGTTAGGTTTGGGGCCCCAAGCCGTACTTGGCGTCAGTCAGGCTTTGAGCCTCCTAGAGTCCTGCTCCATCCATGCAATTAGGGGATTGCGGGAGTGTACGTTACCCCAATATCATCACTTACTGGGTTTTCTAAGTTTTTATTAAAATCCAATATAAAAAAAATATATTTATATGCTCTATTTTTCCCCTTCTACACAGTTCTTGTATAAAGTTTTTAAAAAAATATCACACAATTAACCATAAAAATAACAGAAACTATTCTAACAAAATGCGTGACAATAGATCCATAGGCATTTAAATCAAAAATTAAGAAAACAGAACTATTTAAAGATAGCAAGAATGCTTCCATCCGATTGCATTTCCAAAATAATACACATTTTAATGTGAACATTACTTAACTGCATATCCCTAATCTCTAAACCATGACTGGAAATGTATGTGTTCAGTAGACTGTACCGCCCTCCCCTTCTTCATTTAATTGAATTCCTCATGTTCAGTCAAGAATGTCTCTGTGCAAGGCGTGGGCGAGGTCCCCATTTCGAAACACCTTAATATGAGAAGAATGCGTTTCCAATTGAGAGATAGGCTACAGCAATAAAATGGATCGACCCAAAGTATTAAAGTGTGTGTTAGAAAGTATTCATTTTTAAGAATATTTCCCTCTTATGATTGATCACTTTGGGAAATTAACAATTTATTGGAAGTATAAGAGAAAAAATTGGAAAAACAAAGATTTATGTATGATTATTTTATAAAGTGCTCATATACGTTTCGTTAAAAACTGTAAAGTACTTTTAGACTTACTTGTAATTAAATTTATTTCAATTCTAGACTTTATACGGAATTTGCCCCCACAGATACATAACGGTGACGTGTAGTAATAGTTTATACACTCTAACGCAGCGATACTCAACCTGCGGCCCACCGAGCCTTTTTAAGTGGCCCGGTCATGAACCATTGCTCTGAGAAATTCACTTATTTAAGAACAATGTATTAAAAATTTGTTAGGAAATTCTTTGACAAGAAATCAAATATATCGATTTTGCTTTTTTCGTGTCGATGGCGTTCGGCTGTGAATTGATATTATTTTTCTATTTGTAACGATTACTGTTAGTGTGATAACAGAAAACAGTGGTGTAGCGAATATTTTATGGGTGGAACCAATTTTTAACAATCTTTCCTACCTTGCAAGTGAAAAATATTCGAACGATTTGGAGGTTGACGGTTTTGTAGTGAAAACCAACATAGATCAGTGCTTGTTTGATTTGTCACGATAGTGTTGTATTTAAAAAATACCAATAAACAGGAATTACACACACATTCAATAACACTTTTGATCCAAGATCTCTTTCAAGAGGTGATAAAAATAGGCTTTATATTGAATATTCTTTTAAACAAAAACAAAGTGATTTGTCAGTGGTAATGTAACAAAGACACCTATGGAGTTTGTTACATTATTGATGATCATATGAAACCGTTTACAGCAAAAATTGTGAAGGAGTGTTTCTTAAATTCTTTTAATTTAGTGTTAGAGACAAAAATAAAAAATAATAATTAAAAAAAGCGAAACAGGAGTAAAAATATTTTAATCAATTGTTCCACATTTTAAATTTCCAAAGTCATCCTGGTCCTAAAGCATTTCTCCCCTCCTATGACATCATGTTGCGGCCCGCGTGAAATGGCTGACATATGTATGCGGCCCAGCAGAAAAAAAGTTTGAATACCCCTGCTCTAACGGATGTTTTTTTCCATCCAGCTAAATTGTCCCTTTGTGCTAGAACAGTTCAACACCGAAAACGAACACCACTACAAAATAGCACATAAATAGTCAATCAGAGAGAGAATAATTATTTATTCGAAGCTATATATATATAAGGATTTTTGATTAACAAATTTCAGAGGTTGCATCTCATTTCAGATAGGTACCCGTCAATTCTTATTATTCATTTTTATCTTTCCTACATATCGCTGTACTTAGTCCTAACGCTTAATTTAATAAAAGTGAATTATCACGAATATCTATTGGTCATTACATCAGTTTTTGACCTTATGGCGTCTCAATACCCACAAGACCTGCTGAACCACACATTCAGGGACGTCTTAAGACTTCTTGAGGCCCTGGGCCCGTACACAAATATGTAGGCCCCACCTATGACCCTTAAAAGTAAACAGTACTTAGCATATACGTTGTCAAATACTCGTACAAACAAAAACCCCGAAACAAATAAATGTGCATGATTTACAATTGCACAAACTGGCTCAACCGACTGCTGGCTTTTGACAGAATGAGTAATAAAGGTGCATGGTGATAGACCTGTATGTGGACGACGATCATCACATGTAGCCAGTTGATACATCATCCGAAATTCCCAGTTTTTCGGAGAATACAACCGGAGATAACACATTTGATCTTTGAATTTATTCGAATTATGATCTTCTTAAGGCTGAGTCGAGAACGAGGCGAGGCCTCCATTGCGGCTGAGACCCTGGGCCCGGGCCCAGTAGGCACATGCCTTAAGACGTCCCTTCACATATAAGTATCCACAGTCAGTAACTATTCTGGATAGCATAATAATCTGCTGGTTTTGAATTATACGTACTTACGTACAGTGGTGCACAGAAGGGGGGGTCCTGGGGTCCGGACCCTCCCCCCCAAAGACCTTGATTTTTTTCCCGATTGGTTATAATTCTAAGTATATAATACGTAAAATTTAATTAAATATTTGTTATTAATGATTAATTTTATTAATTAATGCTAATTATTTATTCAATAATTAGTTTTTACTTGTTTTTGTTCCTGAAAATCGACAAAATCAAAAATAGCATGATACAAGAATGGTGAACTTTCACCCCTTGAAAAGATTCCTGTGTGCGCTACTGCTTACGTATGATTTTTACTTATGTTATACACTAATTTACATACGTTAAATACTAATTTACGTATGATCTTTTTTTCTTTTTGCAAATTTGAAACAGCTATTAGACGATTATCCTTCCCCAGAAAAGAAAAGTAGGATACATAAGACTCACATTACTGTCCTTAAACAGTAATTATTTTGGAGAACACATAAGAATCTTCTGTTGAGATTTTAAATTATACGTATGCCCTTTTACGTATGTTCTTTATTTTATTTTATTGATTTGAAAATGCTATTACATATAAATTTTTAAACAGAAAAGAAAAATTGGATCCATAAAATTCGCTTAACTTCATATTATTGTCCTTTGTCAGTAACTGTTCTGAAGAACATATTTTTACAGCTCTGTTTCAGTTAACACACTTTCTTACTTTCCTTTTTAAAATCTTTTCAGAGATTTAGCATTTGACGATCATTATGAGAATATATATTAAGTCCCTCTCTATATGTAAAGCCACTACAAAGTCTGGTATTGAGCTTTTTATAAGACATTCGTGTAATATTTTACAGTGCAAAAGGATTTTAAGTATGAGGCACAAAGAGTAAAATATTCACTTATTGTGCTTTCATGAAACAAAGCTAAAAATACTGTTGGACCATACCAGGAAAAAAGAGAATACAATGTTACTATTTAAAACACAAAAACAGCTTGAAATTCAGGTTAATTTTATGAGGAAAAAAGGCACTTACTAAAATGATCCATTAGTTTATTAAAATTGACTAGTGGCGCTGATAACAGCATTTAGAAAAATGTTTAAGCGAAACAGAATTATGAATTGCAAATGACAGCAACCCCAAAGGTTACTCGAAAATTTATAAATATATGAGAGACTATCACTCCAAATGAAGAACGATGTCATTGAAAAGAAGTGGCAACTTATCCTAACACATTCTAACTTATTCTTTAGAAAAAATATATATTAGAGTATAAATATATACTCTTACATTTACCTGTCACTCATTCAAACTGTACTCAAGGGAGAATATTTTTATGTGAACTGACAGTTTACATAATGATGTGAATATTTATGAGCGTGATTGCCAAAGCTTTCTACACATAATTCTACATAAGTGCTATATAAATAAGTTTTCATACTCGAAACGAATGAAAAACCGAAGAATATGGATAAAAAAAAACTACTGGAAACAAATTGAACGAAAAAACTTTAATTACCGTAAAATCCGGGTCGTATAACGAGCACTTTTAGCACAAAAAAAGTAGATCGAAATTTACGGGTGCGCGTTATACGCCGGGTATAAAAATGAGAACTAATGATTAAAAGATTAATAGATAACTCACGTGAGATGCGATGACAATAATGATCTACCAGGAATAAATAACTTACCTGAAAAGAAAAGAAAATACGATTAATTTGAATGTTAAACATAACATAATCGCATTTTTTAAAAAACATAAAACAATCTTTAAAACATGTTAAAATTACGTATGACATATATTCAAATATCTTGGAACACACACACATTATATAAAAATACCGAAAAAAAATTAAAAATCCGGCGTATAACGCGCACTTTTAATTTCAAAAAATGAGATCGAAATTTACGGTGCGTGTTGTACGCCGGCTATAAAAATGATAGCTTTAAAAATTAATAAAAGAGATGAGCGTAAAAAATAATTACGCTTCTACTTGTATCTAAATACTGTTTATTTAAAAGAAATGACACTCTTTATGAACTTAAAGCAGACTTCCAGGGTACGGGCTATACTTTTAACTTTTTCAAGGTGTTGCGGTTCACTCAGTCTCCAGTCTCTAGCTGGCTTTGGTATTCCACACAAATATATTTCTTTTAGTATGTACGTCTTAGGTCTTAGTAAAGGTTGTCCCCTCAAAATGTCTTGGCGGTCCACCAGTCGATCGCAACCGACTTAATGCTCACCCCTGACTTACAGGGTTGTAGTTCTGGAAGTATTCTATTCCCCCCAAATCTTGGGATATAATACCACGAATAAATGACTTCAAAACATAAGAACACTTGCACACTTTCATTTCAGGTTTCTTCGGAAAAAAGAGGGTGCGCGTTATGCGGCAAATATACCTTAAAAGTAAAAAATACAGCTTGAAAGTATAGTTTGCGCTTATACGCGGATTTTACGGTACTTCGATGTATCCGATCAATGAGTATATCGTGAGCATTTGAATTCAAATTGTGCAGTAAAATGCTTAGCCCTATAGTATTTTAAATTAGAAAGTTAGGAAAACTATTGCCATTGCAGGATTCATTATTGGAGAAAAATAAGGGCAATTTATTAATATTAATGTTTGGGAAAATAATATTGATGAGTATTATTTAATCTAACACTTTTCAACTATATTTAAATAAAGTATTTATTTTTTCTTCAAAAAGAATAAGAATACTGTTAAAACATTTTAAATTAACAATGTATGCATATGTCTTCCTTATTCAGTGTTTAGAAGACTATAATTAATTTTAATCTCACATTTTTGGGTTCAATTGTGTCTAGGCGGTTCATAAGAGGTCATTTGTGTTTGTAAGCGATGAAGAACCAAAAGTCTAATACACACTGCTGGCTATTAAAATTTCAACAGTAAGAAAAGCAAATTCCAGAACTTTACTTAATGTAGGTGTATAGCATAGTACTAAGAAAACATTTTCTTCCTTTCACGCAAATTTGACGTGACAAATTTGACGACGACCCTTATTTCACGGTTTGCAATTGTAATACCTGCAGTGTATTTGCCAGAATTCTAACATAATTACAAAAAACCATGAAAGTGTAAGAGATAATACAAAACTCTCTGTTCTTGTCAATCAACATAACTTTACAAACAAAAAAAAGTGTCCTGATACGAACATTAATTTGCATTCCAAATCTTCCGAATATTGAAAGATATATCAGCAATAATCATTAAATACATCCCACGTGTTACTTTATTAAAAAAATAGAATATCACCGAAAATCTCCACCTATATCATTCTAAATCAAGGTTCAAAAAATTCCATTGATATAGAACTATTCATTCAGGGAAATTTTATTTGTGCCCCTCCCAAAAGATATTTCCGTAACCTCCCGCGAAATGAACCTTAGATATCTTATCTCAAGATTCAAAATGACTAAATTCACGGGTAACAAGTCAATCTACAATCAACCTTGATGATGAAGTGATTATGAACGCCCTCAGGCGGCTCGGCACGACCAATTTTAATCCCATCTGACGCCTCCCCATCCGAACTGAAAGATACACTTTCACTGCCTGGGCGTCGGGCCGATGAAGGCAGTTACCATTTTTTTTTTATTTCGACTGCCACTTCCATGACCCAACCATGACCCAGTGAGGTAAGACGTCATTGAGGTTGGTTGCTGGGTATGCCTCTGTTACGTTTTCGGTTGTAATTCCAACAGTTATCAACTTATAGGTACATACTTCGTAAAGGAAGGTAGGAGGTTTCGTGGACAGTTTGGGTGGTTGGTGACGGTTTGGGGTCAGTTCAAGGGAAAAACCCAGAAATAGTCTGTCGTCGAAAAACAAGGATTTTCAAAAGGAACTGTGTGCTTTGCATTTATATAGTTCTCTGAATAATATTTACTTCCCAACTCAAGATAAGACAAATTCTATTTTTTCGGAAATAAATGCTCCCATCTATTAATACATTCTGAATCCTCTATTTTATAGTAACATGTTTTTAACATACTGTTCACGAATGGGGGCTTGAATTAATCCAATTCTTCCTGTATAAAATGATCCATAAAGCATAACAAATGAAACATATTTAAATTTGAATATAGAAAGGATAGTTAACTTTATATGTGTTAACATTAAATAAGTATATTGACTGAGAATTTCTGAGTTTTAAGAACATCAAGAGTGTAGTGTAAAATTAAATAAGTGTTATAATTACATATGATTATAGTAATACATATTTGGTTATATTAATTATATATAAATGAGAAAAGCGACTCACTCATCATGAAACCTCCAAATATACAAGTATTAGATCCCGACAGACTTTAAATTTCATAAGCATGTTACTTTTGTTAAGCAGAAACCCTCTAAGAAAAGTTTTTGCTGAATTTGACTCCCAAGACAGATTGCAAGGAGCTATAAACGTATCCGTTTTCAATTCTCTGACCTAAAGATTTAAAATTTCGCTAGTATGTTTCTTTTGTTGAGTAGAGATCCGTTAAAAAGCGGTTTCACGGAAATAGATTAAGAGGAGTAGGGTTACGGGGCGTAAGAAATAAATATACTTCCGTGTTAAAAATTCAAGTTTCCTGTTGTTTTTTTTTTTTTTTAAAAAGAGACCAGAGCTGAAAGAATATTTTTCAATGCAATCGAAAGCTTACTGCTAGGACTTACATACCAATAACTTAAAAAACAACAACAGTATGGAATCATCTATTATGAAACATCCTACGAAGCGGGCGGGTTACGGCTAATATTAATATAATCATGACATGTTTTCGTCTGAAAAGATTACTAGAATTCGAATTTTTTGACGCTACGTGTATACAACTCACGTGTGAGACACCTCCGCAAACCCCGCATCGCGAGAGGGGACAAGGTTGTAGGGGGCCCAAAGCCTAAGTTATGTTGTGGTTTTGCTATCTTTTGTCAGATCTGGCTTGGGGCCCAAAATCTGACTTTGCAGGAGGGGGGGCAATATTCACCGTTACGCTACTGCAAACGTGACACATATGTGGCAATGCGCTCCCGAATTAAATCTAATTTTAAAAAAATACATCGCAATTAAAGAATGTTCGGCTTTATATTAAGTGTCGCATCTGAACAATACAGAATAAACTTTGCTTCAGAACCTAGCCAGATGAAGAAGACGTCTTGTGTATGTGTGCGAGCTGATATCTCTCTTTAAATTTTTACGCCAAATATGGAGATAAAATGAGCATTTTAAGATAGAATCAGATGCATCCTATTATTGTCTGAAGATGCTACTTGATTAAATAGAGATTAGATTTATTAGTTTAATTCTTATTTATTATCAGAACTACACTGTAGACGGTGGTATGCATAGCAAAGCAAACATGATAAAAATACTTGAGAGGTTATATTTTCTTACAGATGGACTTCAACTTTAATGGATTACGAACACTGTTCTTAACTCTACAATACCCTATGACACTGAAGATTTTTTGCAGTTTATAGAATTACAGCATTACTCTCCCAAAATGCTAATGTTACCATCTTCGATTTGATTTGATTTTAATTTATGTCGCACTGCGAGGCAATACAAGGGTTATTGGCAATAGACCTAGTAATTTTGAACCACGGTCAAGTTATTGCCAGTTATTAAAATGATATAAACATTTTTAGAAATTCAAAAGCTGAGTAATGAAGCAGAGTCTCTCAGTAAATAAAATAGAAGAATTTCCATTTACGCAACATAAGTGACAACAACAAAAAAATGTGCAACATGGTATTAAGAAATCACATGTTTATGATTCACATACGAAAAAGTTGTGACGAGAATGTACAAGAGTGTTTTTTTTTTATTTTTATTTTCTGAAATAATCCCCGATTGTTCTTAGAAAATTACAGAAACAGTAAATAGTAGAAAAGAAATCTTGATTACATAATTTGATCATTTCTTTTGTAAACATAAAAATGACAAATACAGAAAGCAGAAATGACGGTAAGAATGTCTGACAATTTCCGAATATGCCACGGGGTAAGTTGGGTAAAATTACAAAATAAACACGCGCGTCACAAAGATATCACACAATTCTAGAAAAATACTCGTATATAACGAACTCGATTCACATTAAGTCAGTTGAGTAAATATATAACACCGAGTTTCACTGTGTTACCCGTTAAGCTTACGAAATATTTCCAGAAGATCCTGGTGTACAATTTTAGCTCTTTTGCTTGTGTGTGAACCAGCCCAAATTACGTATTCTTTCCCCAATAACAATACCTCATTGATTTCGAAGCGTTACCTTTAGGGACGCGTACGATATTTTATAGCGCGATTACAAAAATCAAATAGAAAGTGTCATCTTGCCCAAGTTGACGAATCTGAAGCAAGAGGTTTTGAAGCTACCATGTTTGAAGCGCGCGTTCACTTTATACGGTCACTGTTATTTCCATGAAGTTGATGAAACAGCAACGCCTGTAGGTTGCATACATTATTCCTATATACGCCAGCTAGTTACGTACTCGAATTACGAAAAACTATGAGCAGGTGAGGAAGAATGCTAAGAGGTTGGGAAAAGTTGTACAACTGAATGCCGGTCAAGGTCAGAAAAATGACGCCAAGTTCATGGATTTAATTGCAAGGGTATTATTATGCGCTAGGGTTGGTCGAGTTCTTGCGAAAGCCTCGTAGAGTTTGTATGGCGTAGAATTTTTAAATGTAAGATTCAAATTATGAATATTGAAGAATACTAAAATCTTAGGAAATCTAATATTAAAATATAGTTTAAAAAAAACGAGATGCAACTCAAGAGGTTTTATTTTTATTAAAGTCATTTTAAATGAATGTAAGATTTAGGGTAGTAACAAAAGTGAATAATAATAATTAACTAGCAAATGAAGGGTAAAAAGAAAATATCTAGGTTGATTTAACGACCTGCTGTGTCGAATTTTGTTATCCTTAAGGTATCCGAATCCGAACAGAGAAACCGTGATTTTAAAAAAGCGCATAAATGGATAATTTTCATGATATTTAGTGTCACTTAGATTAAATACATGTATAAAATTGTTTTAAGAATATTTTGACAAAAAAAAATTATTTAAATGCAATATTTCGGCAAAATATTAACTTAGAATAACCTATTTTCCAAATGTTTCCCTTCTGTGAAAAATGCTTCTATTATAATAATATTTTGCCTGTATATAGCTCAGATCTCTATACAAAGGCTCAACTATGAGTTTTGAAAAATTCAATTTACTTTCAGGGTTACAACCCATTGAAATAATTATCGGCGTTTTTTTCTTAAAATTTCTCCCCTCTGTTGTCGTAAAACATGAATGAACCCACTTCTAAGAGATATGTTTCAAAAATTCTAGTTGATCCTCTGTACAGAGGTCTGAGCTGCACACAGGCAAAATATTATTATAATAGAAGCATTTTTCTTAAAAGGAGAATATTTTGAAAAAGGGTCATTGTATATGTTCATTTTTTGTCAAAATAGTGTACTTAAATAATTTTTTTATTGTAATACAATTCTTAAAACAATTTTATATATATTTTCTAATCTAAGTGACACTAAATATCATAAATATTATCCATTTATACGCTTTTGAAAAATCACGGTTCCGAACGTAGTCGGATACCTTAATACACAATCACAAAATTTTCAAAATTTAAGATTTTATACCCAGTACATACCATTAAAATAAGCTAAGCTTACATATTTCACACACACACACACAAGAGGCTTTAAAAATTTATATAAAAACTCATGCCTTCCATCTATTATTAAAGAACTCAAAATCATAACAATAGACCCACTGCACCATTTCTTTCTTTAAAATACTATAACAAAATCCTAGAAATCCGAAGTCGAGAGAGCAATAACCCTCCAATTCGACGAAGTCGAAAAAGGAAACCGCTACAGCGCCAGACGAAATTAAAATTAATAAATATATTTAAGAAAAAAAATCGTAGCTGAGTTCCTGACTTGGGGGTAACTAATAATAATTTTCTTTTCTTTTTTTCTAGATAAACGGTATCTCGACATAAACCTGTTTCAACAGCGGTATAGGCAAGAAAACATGCAATAACCGATCCCATTACAGAAAAAAAATCCTCTTTTTAGACTACGACATTACTTCTAGATAGGTAATATGAAGAAACCAGTGACACGGACATCAGAAGAAAACCGGTTTTTGTAAGGAAACATTTTTTTTTTTTTGAAGTACGTGTGCTGCATTTTTTCCCCTTTATGTAATGACGGTCCACCTATATATGTATTTTTTTTCTTCTTATATATCTGTCATATCAAAGTGTAGAAATATTAATAAATTTGAAGTGGTAATTTTATCTAAAAAGAATCTGTATTAGAAGTATACCTGTGCACGAAAGGTAAAATGCGATTAATCATGTCATTCAAAGCTCTGTTTTAAAATAATGTGATTCTCCTTTTCTTATTTTTTTTAAAAAAAAATGATAGTCTTATGGTTGAAATTCGAATTTATTTTCAAGTCTTTATACATTGATACTGGTTTAATTGCATTATTAGCTTCATACATATTTTCGATTTGAATGCCTTAATACAGCGGTTCTTAAACTTTCGATCGCTGCGCTCCCCTCCCCCCTTGTGACATCGCGACCCCCAAGACTTTAAACCACTCCCTGACTCCCAACCCTGGTAGTTTAAAGGGTTCTCAACTAATCTTAAGACTTCGCGCTTATCACTTCTTTTCCCCTTGACGAGAATATAAACATTTAATATTAACAAGTAATATAAAAAAAATTATGTCAATTCCTACTTAGATCAACAAAGAAAAATTTTATTTTAGCTACTTTTCATTAAATAGTTACAATTAATATAAATATGTATATACATAGGACAGAATCACAACATTAATGGTAATTCATTTTATTAATTGTCACTAAGTATCTTTTATTCCAAAAGAATGTGTATAAAATTTCAGTTCAACTGAATGCTTTAACACGGGAGAAAAAACCTTTTAAAATTTGACACAGTCCCAAAAATGATGTTGGCTGTGTATTTGTAATTCTTTAAATAATTAGTTTTAATCAATTAATTTTTATTAATTATAGTTAAATTATTGTATTGTCATCCAAAATAATCATGTATATAAAATTTCAGCTCCATTGAACGCTTTAAAATAAAATCTTTTTTATTAACAATTGAAAATTCCACGAAGATAAATAACTTAATAAATATGTAGAGAGTGTGAGCTAATAGTAGGAATTGAAAAATATTACCAGATACTAATTTAATACTAACGTAATTAATATTATGGACCGAGAAGTACATGTTCTAGTAGAATATTTTCATCCTGGCAATTTAGTGATCTAGACTAGGATGGCATATCTTTTAATTTTTCCACGAGGCCTTTCAGAGAGTTTGTAAAAGAAGGAAATCTTAACAATAAGTGAGAGACCTCATCGGACCCCCGAGCGTCCACGGAGCACCGTTTAAAAACCTCTGCCTTAATAGAAATTTCGAAATTTTATTTATTATTTGTTGACGGAGCCATAGAAATTAAAAAAGGGATATTATTAATGGACCTCGCAGTTTTTGAACAACGAGTGGCCATGGTAGGCTTTGTGGTCAGGGTCACAGACTGGAGGTCAGCGTGTCATGACTTCGAGTCCCAGTGTCACTAAATACCTTTGGTGTGGTGTGGTAGTTAGGAGAGGGGGGTGCCAACTCAGGTGTCGTCCACGTCACTTGACTATGGTTCAAAATTATGAGGTCTGTCGCCAAAAAGCCCTCGTGTAGCTGAACAGTGCGACGCTAATATTCAATCACTCGCCACTAAATACCCACCGTGTAAAGATGATGATGCATGATAAATCTGTAGAGGCTCAAAGTCCTTCGATTAGCGTGGTGTGAAAGTTCGGAGAGGAATGCCAGCTCATGTGCTGTTTACATCATTTGACGTGGTTCAAAATTACGAGGTTCGTCGCCAATAGCCCTCGTGTTAATAAACACTCACACATTATGAAAAACTGGTCAAATGATGTGGGAAGCATCTGAGCTGGAACAAACTGTCCTAACTTCCAAACTAAGTTAATGTCCGTAAAGTTCAACATGCATCTGCTCTACTACGACAAAATTTTTGGAAGAGTTAAACAAAAACACACTATTCTAACAACCAAGTTGGAGTAACCCTCTGGAGGCTTCGAAAATTAAATTTCAAAAATTTAAATTGAGAAGCAATGATATATACATTTTGCTCAGTTCAATTGGTGCAAAATAATTTGCTTACTTAATTTTTTCAAAGAATAATATATTTATATAAATTATCAATGCAATCAATAAAACAAATAATAAGCAGTTTTGTCTAGGAAAAAATGTTCCACTTGTGCTTCGTTTCATATAATGTCGCCAATACAGTTGCGGCAATAACACTCAAATAAGTTGACCGCTCGCTAGCCTCCGGTCTCGGCGGCAGCGTAGGTCAACACAGGTCCACTTCACATCAACACAGACAATTTTAGCTCCAGCAATTTAATAATTAATTAAAGGTCACAATCTAATTCTTAAAATTGTTTCTTCATTTTTTTTCTAAGCGAGTCTTTAATGTTATTCATCTCTGAAAGTAATGACTCACATGCATAGTTAGATGAAAATATGGTTAAAGTAGCATAAACCAGCTTTTTCAAACAGTTAAATGTGTGTGGAATTAAATTCTATGTTTCCCGAATTTCGTTACTCGCATTTTTACTTATATTGATTGCTTGTTCAGCTTTTTGTTTCTCTTTCTCTCTCTCTCAATCAATTCCAACTTTTTTCTTGTTTCAATAAATTTTTGAATCCATATTGAAATAGACTGGAAATCAATCAGTTGCATTTCAAGTTCTTCAATTTCCAGCCAATCGAATTGGGACAAGTTCAGTTTACCAAATGAAGTCACTTTAGGGTACATAATAAACTTGAGAGTATCCGATAACTGAGAAAATCTCGCTGAAAATTCCTTGATTGACGAATCAATTACGGAAATATTTTGAACTAAAATAAATGCAAACCGTTTTGTTCGGTGGCGTCGCCAGAATATTGTGTCGCGTGCCATCAATGGCACGCATGCCATTGGTTCGCCATCCCTGCGATAGGGGATTAAGACCTCATCTGAGATCATGTGCCCCAACAACCATTCTACCAGTTGCGACAATACGTAAGTCCCCCAATTTGATTTATGGAAAGTACGAAATATTCCATACCAGTTAAATTAATCTTATCAAAACCTCATTTAAGATTAATTTTAAGTGTTCTTATCCTTATACAAGCTCTTTTCTACCTGACTGAGCTCAGCAAGAACAGGTTGCGCAAGTTTTAAAAAAAAATCACAACATTAAATCATTAAATCCAAACAATCTTCGCGCTACAAATCCGTATTGACGCGTAAACGGAGAAATCACTCTCGGGGGAAACATCTATACTTTTAATGTTAGCGTGATGAAATCCATCAAATTATCCGATCTTGGAATGCAGCAAACGGCATTTACCGTGACATACACCGGTCTGAAGGCGTAAAAAAAATCAGACTTCTTAGGAAGTTGTTTGTCACTTTTTTTTACCGCATACAAGGGGAAAAAAACCCATTACCGGGAATTGGTAAAATAATTTAAAAACCACGAATAGAAAGTGTAAATACTGTTCCAAAGGGGTTTGAAATGCGTTTATTAAAAAAAAAGGTGTGACTGATCAATTTCAGATTTAAGTGGTAAGTTATTTTTCGAAAACAACAGGCCACAACAACACTTTGGGGATATTTAAAAAAATTAAATACAAATTAAATATTATTTTTTAGAGTTCCTTTAAAAATTATGTTTAGAATTTAAATTTCACAACGCCCAAAAAATTTGGGAATGTACAGCCAATAATGGGAAAAAGCTACCGCCCTTGCCCCAAAAACGTAATTATAACAACAAGCACAGCTGGCGATATTTTTGAAATTGGGAGCTTTTTAAAGCGAATTTGATTTATCGGGGTTTCCTATTCATATTTAATAATTTGAATCAATTTTTTGATGCAGCACTTTATAAATATGATACAATTTAAATTTACAATATAATTTTACGATACCAGTTTTTTACAAAAGTGGTAAAAATTTTTTTTTTTTATTCCCCAAATTTAGGTGGGTGGGAAAAATTTTTCAAAAAAATTAATTATTATTTAAAATGTAATAGCAATTATAATTAACACAACAACTTACATGTGCATCGTTACAATAATTGGTGAGTATGAATTTATGTAATTCAATTATCATATTGTATCAATTTATGTAATTCAATTACCATATTGCATCAATTTATGCAATTCAATTAACGTATCAATCAATTACATTACGAATGCAAGAATTTAATGCGAAATCATTCCAAATAGAATGCACTACTAATTGAATGGATAATTAAAACCACACAAAAAAGGCTAAATAATATTAAAATATAATAAAAATTAATTTAATTGAAAGATTTTGTTTTTAAAAAAAGCCTTAAAAATTATACATATAAAATTGTTCATTAAAAAATTCTATGTACTATCATCTATATAACGGGAGAAAAGCAACTCATTTATTCATCACGAGATCTCTGGAAATATTAGACCTACAAACTTGAAACTTTGCAGGAATGTTTCTTTTGTTAAGTAAATATCTGGTCGGGTTTTACCAAAATTTACTCCACAAGGAGGATGCAGGAGCTTAAAACGGCATATAAATGGGAAAAATCCCTATTTTTTAACTGTTGCACATGCAGATTTGATTTTTGGCGAGCATGTTTACTTTGTTGAGTAGAGATTATCTAAGAACGTGGTTTGTGGGAATCGACTCCCAAGGAGGATTGTGGTGGATTACGGGGGCGTTTTAGACAAAATAATTCTTGTTTATGAGCTATTAGACCTAGACTTGAAATTTGGTAGACTGTTGTTGTTGAGTAGACACCCGCTAAGAACGCGGTTTGTGGAAATCGACTCCCAAGGGGGTTACAGCGACTTTAATGATAAAATAAAATTCTACATTCGAACGATTATATCTACAGATTTGAAATTTGTAAGCATGTTTCTTTTGTCAAGTAGATCCACTAAGAATGGATTTTACCGAAATCGATTCCCGAGGGGTTTCAACACTTTTTTTCCTTGTAATACATTAAGTATGCAAACATCTTTGTTCTATATGTTTTATTAAAATATATTACCTCCATATATCCCAGCATTTTATTTTTAAAAAGTATATTTTTGGACGATCTCTATAGAAAGAATTGCAAAATAAACACACATTCAATGTTTTCCACATTTAACTTTTCGAAAACAGAACATAAATTAGATCGTACGTACTAATAGAGTAAAATTGAATAGAATGAGTCTTATACTTCTAACATAACCTTATATAAAATGAAAACACAGACATTTTTCTGCGCAAAAGAAATCTCTACATGCTAAGTATTTCGTTATCTCGAATTGTAACTCCAAAACATGACGCTACGTGCATAAACGCATGCGTGGCACGCATGAGCGCGTGACCTCACCCCCGCGGAGAATGTGCACCGCAGGAATCCCTCACTATGCGCAGAGTACGGAATACTAAATAAATATTTAATGCTGAGGCATCTTAAGGGAAACCCACGGGGAGCTTTCTAAACACCTCGAGTTTTGCTACGTGTGTTGATGGAACATTTCTTCAAGTTATTTATTTTTCGATTACATTGAATGAATGAAAGGAAATTCGCTGTTCGTATTTTGTAAAAGGGTTTCGTGTAAATTTGAGGATATCTGCATATATTGATGAATCAAGAATCATGATCCTAATATAATGAAAATTGTAATAATGGTGTATTGGATCTGGTGTAAAAAACAGTATACAGTTTCAAATTTAAATTATTATATGTTTATATTATAATTATTTAAATTATTATATGTTTATTGTGTGATATTTATATTTTGATACACGAGGAACAAGTAATTTAAAAAAAATATATTAAGTCCATTCCTACTTAGGTTAACAAAGAAAAATTTTATTTTACTTTCTTTTTTTTACATAATTACAATTAATATAAAAATATGTACCGTAAAATTCGGCGTATAACGCGCACTTTGAACTCAAAAAATGAGATCGAAACATAAGGGTGCGCGTTATACGCCGAGTATAAAAACGATAGGTCTATAAACAAAATAGATAAGCATTAAAAAAAATTTTACTTTTACACATATCGATATACGAAGCCACGTATTTAAAAAGAAATGATATAATCTTATGAACTAAAGTGTTTTAGTTCTAGAAATATAATTATTATTTCTGCAAAAAGTCTGTATAGTTAGATCTAGAATAAACATTTCCACAACATAAGAAAGTTAGACATTTAAATTTCAGATTTCTTCTTAAAAATCTGGGTGCGCGTTATACGGCGAACATACCTAAAAATTAAAAAAATGCAACTTGAAAGTATGGGTGCGCGTTATACGCCGGATTTTACGGTATATACATATGACAGAATTACACTAGTAAGAAGTAAAATAGAGAAGGCGATTTTCCTTGCAATTTACCATTTTCCTTTCTCTTTTTAGCGTTGGACTATTATTTTTGTTTGTTACTATTTATTCATTCATCAATCACATTCTCGAAAATCATGCTATCCCAGGTGGGATTCGAAGCCACGACCTTTGAATTGGAAGTCCAACGCGCTATCTATTACGCTACACAGAGCGATTTTCCTTTTTATATATGGTGTTGGACTATTAGTTTTGTTTGTAACTATTTATTCATTAATGTACACAAATGAATTAATATTTGAAAAAATGTATAACCAAGTGTCATCCACTACAAGTTTAAAAAAATGAAGGCTTGAACTTGAACGATGAATTAGAAAAGATGTATTAATGACTGAAAAATTTATACCTACAAGATATATATATATAACCCTAATTTTATATAAATTATTTTATATAATAGCTGTCCTGTCAGTAATGTTTATATAACACTGCAGCATCCATTTTTATAATTTTTAATCCTGATTACTCATATGCCCCTTCATTGTGTGATACTCTTCCCACTGTCTATGTGTTTTTCGAATGTTATTGTCTGAATGTTATCTTTTTGTTTGTAGAGAATGAATTTTAGAGAGAGACCGACTTCGACTGATCACCCGACCGTGACATTCTGTCGTGCGTAACCCCTAGCGCTTAGCTGGTCGCGTATACTGGTTTAACATCATTGTGCAGGCCCTGGCCCTCGTAGGCTGTTGCGCGACAAAGTTTGAGTTATATATATATATAGAAAGATCCTGAACTAATAGTAGGAATTAAAAAAAAATTGGCATATTACAATAATTCAGGCACTATCTTACTCCTACTTTTTTGAAAATTTACATTTGTTATTGTCGCGAATATAGTGTACTTAATAAGGTTTTAAATTTAAAGTTAAAAAAAATAAGTTTAAAGTAAGGTAATAAGAGAGAAAATTATTCATTTGAGATAGTGATTTTTTCGCAAAAAAAAGATCGGTCGTCTGTTTGAATGCAAGGGCTTAACGGGCGAAGGACTACGTGATTTTTTGCCACTATACAGCCAAGTTCAAGAGAAAGAGTCATGTTGATGAAAAAAATCGAATGGGTTCTAAAAATATAATAAGTTTTTTAAAAAAATTATTCCTCTTTTCCTTTTTCAATTCGTACTTTTACCTCGCACACTGTCTCTATATATTTATTTATTTATATATTTGTATATTTATTTATTTATCTTGATGAAATTTTCAATCGTTCATAAAATACATTTTAAAGCGCTGAATTGAGCTTTGAAATTTTATATACAGGATCATTCTTTTGGATGACAGTACAATAATTTAATTATACCACAAAAATTAATTGATTAAAACCTAATTATTTACAGAATTATAAAATACAGCCATACGTTGGCGACTTTAGCTGACCTTTTTGACGAATTGTGTCAAAACTTTTGAAAAGGTTTTTTTTTCTCACGTGTTAAAGCATTCAGTTGGACTGAAATTAAAAAGGACAATACGATGTCAATGATAACAAAAAACTAATTACCAATTCTTAACGTTGTGATTCCAGTCCTATGTATATACACATTATTATATATATTAATTGTAACTATTTAATAAAAAAAGTACCTAAATAAAATTTTTAAGTTAAGATCTACAGGGACCTGACTCAAAACTATTTTTTCTTTTTATATTACTTGTTGTTGCTTTTACCCTTTTGTCCAATTTAAGGAAAAACAGCTTTTTATCTCAGATTTTTCAGAATTTCCCATTAAGGATCGCCATCCAGATAAGTACAGCTTAAAAGATTTTAAAGGCTTTTTTTTTAAAAAAAAATCACAAGTTAAACATGGCAATCTGTAGCAAAATACTTTATGCACGCTAGTTAGGTAGCTCTCGTTTGTGTTATTCTACCAAAACAGACGACACAGACAAATCTTATTTTCGCGTCTTATCAGATTTCCTAAAGGAAAAAAATTACAAGATTAAATAGATCAAGTTCCAGATTTGATATCGCAGTCAATGATATTAATTCAATCCCTACTATTAGCTCGCAATCTCTATATATTTATTTATCTTGGTGGAATTTTCAATCGTTAATAAAATACATTTTAAAGCGCTCAATTGAGCTGAAATTTTACATACATGATTATTTTGGAAGACAATACAATAATTTAACTATACTCACAAAAAATTAATTTATTAAAAACTAATTATTTAAAAGAATTACAAATACACACAGCCACATTGGTATCATTTTTGGCGACTTGCGTCAAAAATTTGAAAAAGGTTTTTTCTACGTTTTAAAAGCATCTCAGTTGAACTGAAATTTTATATACACGATTGTTTTGGATGACGATACGAGACTTAATGATAATTAATAAAAATGTGAATTACCACTCTACTATTTTGACCGGCGAGGTATATATTATATTATACTAATTGTAACTATTTAATAAAATGTAGCTAAAATGTGTACCCTTTTTCTTGTTGATCTTAAGTAGGAATTTTGACTTTAAAAAATTTTTTCTTATTACTTAGGTGGGTTTGTTGAGGGAAACCTCGCAATAAAATTTCCGCTAATTAAGGTGAAACAGTGTACAGGTAAATACAAAAATCTTTCTGAAACGGAAAAATTAATTTAAAAAATCTACACAATAAAAATGCAATTATGCTTTCACTCCCTTAATTATTATTTATAATTGAACAATTTTTATATTAGTAATTAATTCAGAAAAAAAATATTTACATTCAAAGTACAAATCGATGAACTCATGTGCAAGTTAAAATTTGTCGCGAGAAAATAAATTTAACATAAAATTATGGAAGAATAAAAAAAAAATTTTAAAAAAAAATCGTATGGACAAAAGTAATTTCTCTCCCTAAAAAAAGCGTTTCGTGATGCTGTAATAAATTTATTTATTCGTAAGGTATAGTTAGTAAGAAATGGGTCGTAAAATACGGCTTACGTCATAGATCGTGATGTTGTAATTTCCAGAAGCATCCATATGGTCACTAAGTCGCCTAAACTGATGCCAACTTGGTTGTATCGACGATATTGCGCCACGTTTCCATTAAAACGCCATTTATAATGAAAAGAACGGCGTTGTTTGTTGTTGTTGCTGTAGAAAACAATTGCTCTACAATATTAAGTAAATAGAAGTGCTTGGTTTAACAAAATAAAACTCGCTCTAAATTGACATGTGAAAACTAATGGTAGCACTAGATCTCGGAGATGAAATGTTATATAGCTGGTAGAATTTAAAACATTCTAATAAATATAATGTAAACTAACCTCATTAGCTAGTTATTACTTAGTTATTTATTGGCTAGTCAGTGGAAATAGTTCACGTGCTTACACACACACACAAATTTGAATATGAATATACAAATTATAAAGTTCACATTTATAATCAGATGGTATCGTGGCTTTTTTAGGATCAATATATAATATCACATTTATTTGCAATATGATAAGATTAATGAAGAACTTCATAATTCTATCGCATTTTAGTATATATACATATATTTTATTTTTCAACAAATATTTTACTGCTATTTTGTTTCAGAGAAGTAATTGCAACACGATTTTAGTAATAATGATTTATTACACACACATCAGAATGTCGTTCATAATTTAAAGTATAAAGAACAAATGTATGAGGATAACATCTAAATTTTTGAAAGAATGACCAATCCCACAATTTATCTTTTCAATTTTTCACAATAAGTCGTACTTTCATTATATTATTGAATTGACTTGGCGTGGTGTAAAAGATGGTGATTTAAAACCCTTGTGGCTGTTTTTTCATCAGTACCGAAGTACATTGTCGGCAGTAGCTTTCCATCACCTCTAAGGCAATGTTCATTAAAACACACACACCAATCTTTTCTGTCTGTCTCTCTCTTTCTTTGAATCTTTTTAGTCTTAGAAAATATTCCCACAGCTTTACAAAAACAACAACATAAAAACGGTTTACTTGAATACCGTTAGTTTCCTGCCTTCTGCAGAAGCGGCGAATGGACAGAGTTGACAAACTTTATCAATTTGAGTGAAGATAAGATGATGATAACAGCACCTTAATTGGCAGTTAGTGAATTTCACTGATGCTATTAATCTTGAAAACTGAATTTTTTATTGACTATACATAAAATAATATCCATACAGTAATACTTTAGATGGTGTGATTGGTTTCTGTGTGCCTATCTTAAACAGATCATCAGCTTCCAATATGAACATAGGAAAGAAACCAATATCCCCTTAAGAAAACACAATCCAAAATACCCAAAACAAACGTAAGATGACCACTTAAGCTTAACGACCTTTAATCAACGTCAACAACCCTGAAAGCCTTAAGAATATGCCGTTAAAGTGTAGCAAACCATTTGATCGGGACTATTTTAACTTTCATGTAAACACACGGGGAACCCTTTCTGCCAAACCTCGTCGATACTCAGAAACGTATGACACCGGAGATTATGTCGCCACGAAGACGAGAAGAATATGATCCGGGCACGCGGAAAAGCTTAGAATAAGCCTTCATATGAATCTGCCCCGTGACCAGAACGATTTTGGCGGCGGTGGCCATCCCCGGTTCGATTTGTATTGAACAATAACGATGCTGATAGGGCACAATGACATGAACCTAATAGCGCGCGTGAGGTTTTGATTGAAGAGAAAATTGGTCTTCTTTCCGGGTAATGAAATGAAATCGAAATTGTTTATTGTTTCTGTTTAACTTGCGTTTTATGGGTTTGGCAACAGCCTCTTCCAAATAAATATTGGATAAACGTTACCCAGGATTGGTACATGCGAAACAACAGCTGGGGACCTGTACTAAGGGTTTGACTAAATGGGAAAAGTCTGGAAACTGAATCGATGTAGTCTTAATTTATATTTCAAATTTTTAATTAGTTAATTTTGTGTTAAAACTATACAAAGGGTTATTTTTAAACCATGAAGCCAACATCTGTGTTCTGATATCGATTTCCCAAAGCTTCCACGAACACGAGATGTATGAATACTCAGTTCGAATTAAATTTACTGAACGGTATTCTCCTGGAATTTAACCTTTTGAAACTTCTGTATCTATGCTTCCTCTGGCAATGAAATATGTAACTGTCATCAAATCATTGTGTCCTTAAAGTTATGGAACTTTGTATTATGATGGCTAATGTGGAAACAAAGAACTGTCACTTCCGGACACAGAATTTTGAGAAGAGTATAGGGGATAACATGAACTTATCCTTCTAAATTCTTCCATTTTACGAACCTCTATTTTGAGAACTTTTTTCTGGAACCAAGAGAATCGTTGAAAAATGAATCTCTAATGGATTTTCCAAGTAACAAACTTTTTTTCAGGAATAAGCGCGATTGTAGTATATTTTGCATATATGTTAATTCTATAATATCACCTCGTCGAATTTACATAAATTTTTATATATAAATAATTATCAAATTATTGGTAACATATAGAACAAACTAGAATATGATTCCAGTGATTTGATAGAATGAATAAATTTTATATACAATGAATTCAATGGGATTAAAATTACACTACAGGGCCTGCATTAAAATGCAAAAAAGTAAGTACACATGCAAAAATTAAAGATCTGCAGAAAATAATTTACACATAATTTTTATAATCGTCTCGTCTAGAAATATAAATCTCAGTAAAAAACAAACAAAAACTTTTACTGAGTTTGAAATATATAATTTTCTTAACGTTTCAAGTGATTTTTTACTTTTGATTTAATTATATATATTTATATATAATAAATTGCAATAAATGGAATGAAGCAAATCATTAAATAGAAATACATTACAGATAAAAAGTAGTATAATATCAAACTAAGGAACAAAGGTTGCTGGGTTAATCCTTTATCTACTGCAATATGATTTACTGCAGTTTTTTTCAAGAAATGTGTTTGTTTTTTTGAATTACTACCTTGAAAATTAAGGGATATACATAAACAAAATACTCAACTTTGGGTAATTTAACCCGTTTGAGCTAATTAATTAATTAAAGATAATCAACCTGTAAAATTAATTATATACACTGTTCACTTAAAATAAATAGTCAAATCGTTTTCTAAGGTCTTCATTAACATACACAAAAAAATAAGACACTTAAATTTTGACATTAACTTATTTTTTCGGGACAAAAATGATAATCTTCGCAATCCGCTGAAAACACCGTCAGCTGAAAAAGCAATTTCTGCTGTAAAACTATTCGCCTTCCCGCTAAAATACTGATCATAGAACCCGTGCTGCCATATATCTTGGAAGAATGGATTTAAAAGAATATTCCTGCTAAGTATCGTCAGAGAATTCGTAAAAATGGTTATTCTATGTACTTTTAAAGTAAGTGGTACTTATAAATAAAAATTTTAGTCCGTCACAACCCCTTCTCTATAGTTGCCTATACATATATACACACACAGTTTTGATTATATGTGGAAAATGTTGATATTCGTTGGTAAATGTCAGTATACACAGAGTAGCTTGGTGAATGTATGAAAATTTTGCTAAATATTCAGTCATTATTTCATACTTACACTGAAAAATCTAAGCATTCGGTAAGTACTAATGAGGAATGTGAATAAAAATGTTTTCATTACGTTAAGACAAAACAAACTCCCAACTTTTTAGTACATTTTATACGTTATAAAATAGAAGGAATGCGGCGTTTGTCAAAACAGTTGACAGTAAGCTGATGAATCTGAAATCAACAGTACATTTTAAATCAGAAAAAAGGAAACTTATCAATAATAAACTAAAAAAAAAGAACATGAATAGATGTTGTTATTGTTAAGTATTTTTGTTTTGGGATACATATGAAATACAAGTAGAAGAACAGAAACATACAATACACGAACAAAAGAATATAGACATTTGTTACAAATGATGATCCCAGCATATAACAGAAGGGGTGCGCTGCTTTCCATTCGAGACGGGACTCCGTTGCAGGTGAAAGACCGACTTCTTTTACCGAAGAAAATACATCCATACCTTACTCGGGATTCGAACCCGAACCCACTCGGTTACGAGCCGATGGTCATATCAAACCATACTAGCAGGGCGGCCAAATGAATACATAAAATATATGAATAACATTATGCATTCTTATTCATAGTAACAATTTAAAACTGTTAAGATACTATGCAATGCACTTTTTGTTTGAAAATAAGTGTACATTTTGTAAAGGGAACTACATTCCCAACAATACATGCCAATCAAAATAGTTATTTACAATCAATACTAAAAATAAACCAAAACTCTACGTACGATTCAAAATATTGACAAAGAGAAGGTTCTCTCTTTGCTTTTTGCAACATATCATTAAAACATTTTATTTATATTTGAGCAAGGAAGAATAATAGGAAAATTTTATTAAAAACTAATTTATATAAGACTTGAAATCATAGAACAAAGATTTATTTAAACATTCAACACCCGTGCAACGCTGGGTATTTGGCAGTCATTTCGACCCTCATTAGAGCTTATCTGTGCTTGTTGACATACGTGCACCGGCGATGGTTCCACTGCATAATAACATAAAAAAAATCGGTGTATTTCATAGCTATATATTAAAATGTTGCTTCAAAGCTGGTCTAAACAATTACCTAAGGATTCTGATAGTATACAGAAATGCTAGACACCGAAAACACTCAAAACCGGTGTTGATACTTTCTCTCAAATTTACTCAATCTAAACAATTACTGGAATTTAACAAACAACGCATTACGTGATACATTACACGTACAAAATCCAATGAAACACGTGAATTGGAAGAGTTTATCTAGTAACACATATACGATTATAAACTGCAATTTATATGATTTATCATTTTGTTCCAAATTTAGCACTCAAAATAGAAATTTGAAAAAGGTTTTTACCACAAGAAAGAATATAAATAACAATAACTGAAAATATTGTTTAAGTGAACGAAATAAATTTGTGCATTTAAAAAAATTATTTTTAAATAACATAAAAAACGTAGTTTAGATTTTCTGGAAAATCAACGTAATGTAATCAGTTTTTCTTGCACGTATTATAATGTTTCTACCACATATACAGATAATTAATCAAAATACTTAAAAATTTACTTTTATTTTTTATTTTTACTCACAGATTTATGCATAAATTTCAAACTAAAATAATAATTCAATAAGAATGCAACGATATCTGGATAAGATAGGAAAAACACATCAGGTTTTATAATTAAAATATCTTGATTCAAAATGAATTATATTCAAAGAAGTCGAGGAGAGTAAAATGTAAGAATCAGGTAGTCACATTAGAATCTTCACCGTAAATCAAAGCCCAATCGAAAACTAAGCTCTAGTATGACTTCAGGTTGCTTGCAATATAAAATTTATTCTCATAAACTCCAGCTAATGAAAAATGCCTATACTCAAATAATTCCGATCAAATAATAACCAATCGAAGTTCAGGTATAACACACGGGTTAGCTAACACATTTAGCCACGACTGAGATTAAAATCTTCACTATTCAATTAGTTGTGCGTCGCAACGGACGATTAGCAGTTAATTGAATAGTAAATTTAAGGAGAATAATCCATCGATTACAATATGACAATTGCGAAATATTCTAGGAGAAAAATAGTTCTGAAACATTACAAGGAATATGTACCATCGACTATAGGATAAAAGTTGTGAAACATTACAGAAATATGTGCCATCGAGTACAAAAAAAAGTTGTGAAAGATTCTAGGATTGTGTACCATCGAGTACAGAAAAATAGTTGTCAAACATTACAGGAATATGTGCCATGAACTATAGAATAAGAGTTGTGAAACATTACAGAAATATTGCCTAGTAAAAAAAAAAAGTTGTGGGAAAGATTCTAGGATTGTTTTACCATCGGGTACAGAAAAATAGTTGTGAAAACATTACAGGAATATTGCCATGAACTTAGGAAAGAGTTGTGCATTACGTATTGCCATGGTAAAAAAAAAAAGTTGAAAGATTCTAGGATTGTGTCCATCGAACGGGAAAAAAAGAACAATAAAAAGATTGGGGGAACGTACCATCGATCGAAAAATAGTTGTCAAACATTACAGGAATACGTGTCATCGACTATAGGATAAGAGTTGTGAAAGTTCCTAGGTTACCCCACTGCTGGGAGGCATTTCTCTTTCAAAAATTTCCCGGGGTAAACGTTCCAAATTTAGGGGTGTGCAGTTGCATTCGGAAGTGAAACCCACGTTTTTAAAACTAGCTACCTCAGATTATTTCAACCCCGTGATTCATTCCCTCAGATTATTTCGTTCCCAGGAATGATACTTCATTCCCAGGAATACAAATAGTGTGAAAATCTTATGATTTTCTCGGGAACCCGGGAAAGAAACCCTACTCCCAATCATCCGAAAACGGCTATCAAAGTTTGAAATCTTCTGTCAGTAAGTAGGTGGGAGTGTGTGGCGTAAAGTACATCCTCGCTACTCCCGCAACACGGGGGGGGGGATTCTAAGAAGCCTAAGCCTATGCTATCTTATGGTATTGTAGTCTTTTGTAAAATATGGCTTGGGGCCCAAAACCTGACTTTGCAAGAGGCCCTAATATTCTCCATTACGCCACTGGTGGAAAAGGTAAATGCTAAAGAGCGTAAGTGTAAAACAGTAGTCTCCAAATTTTTTGATTGTATATTTTAAAACGGAGATAATTATATTTTTTTTTTCACACATAGGCCTTTGACGTATCTCAAGTATCTCTCTGAGTATCCTTTTAGGTATGAGCACCCCACTTTTAGTGACCACTGATGCAGATCAACTTTCGGCAATTCTTCTTTCCCAAATTAAACACATACGTGAATTAATCGAAATGTTAAGAATAAAAATTAAAATTCTGATGCTATTATTTATACCATGAAGTAACACTTTACATTTTTTTTTAATACAACAGCATTTCAAAATTTTTTTTTAAATTCAAGCAAAGGCAAATAAAAACTTTTGTTACTTACAGATCATAACAAGATATGATTCGTACAAACGAAGTACAACCTATCAAAAATAGGCATTTTCCTTTAAACACTCCCAAACAAGATGTGATTTTTAAAGAGTTCCTTGTCAATAACTGGTTTTTAAAAAGCAAAAAACCCCTTTTATCATTAATTTTTCCCCCAAATCAAGGGAAAATAAAAAAGTTCTAAAATTACATTGTTTCGGAAACCATGTCTCAATAGCTTGAACATCAAGTGGCTGATTCACAACATCGATAGCTATTTCCTCGATTACTTTATATTTTTCTTTAAAAAAAAAAGCTTTAAAGAATCATTGTGAACCATCCCATCCATCACAATACAAAAAATAAAAAAATCTATGTTGATTTCAAACCATCGGCATGCATGCCTGCTTTAACCACAGTCTATCGCAGACAATTCTTTTCCCCAAAAAATGCAAAGGGTTTCCCAAGGGAAATTTTCCAAAATAGCGCCATTTCGCAAGTAAAAAAAAAAAAAAACAGAAAAAAAATTCGTGTTTTTCACGTCTGTCACGTGAATCAAATGAATTGGTGGAAAAAAGTGGCAGGAAAAAAATGCAATGACCCGATGTTAATGATGATAAGGTGTGTAGAAGTAGTAATAGTAGTAGTAGTGGAATTCTCTTTCAGCGGACTGCTGCCACAATGAAGAAATAAAAAGATCTCTTCGCGAGGTGGCAAAATCATCTTGGCCTAGTTCTGGACAACAATAGATTAAGATACAAACGAAAATTTCTCTCGCCGGCTTCGCTTTCACTAAGAGATAAAAAGATCAGGGGGGAGAGAGAGGAGTTGAGTTGTAGACAATGCTAACAGAAGGATGAACAAGCGATTGTTTTTTCCTCCTTTATGTCTATAAATTTCTTTTCTACATAGGAAGAGGCGATGTTAGATATCAATGGATCTTAGTTCTTATATTTTGGATGTTCGGAGCTTAAATACTTTTGGTGTATCATTTGTTGGAAAGATTTTGGTACAACGTTAATAAAGTGGTTTATGGTTTATTGTATCATATTGTGGAGTGTTGCGATCATACATATAAATTACGAAACTTTAGACAATTATATGAATCGAAAAATGCTTCAGTTTCAGAAAGTAACGCGGAAACGAAAATAAAATACAGATATATAAATGTCTCATATTTAATATTCTTTTAACAGATAAATTTAACGTCTTAAGTGTTTTGAGAACCGAAGTAAAAAAATTATGTTTTTGAATATTATACTATTTATGTTGCTATCTCATTGTTATTTATCGTTACAAGAAACAATAAGCAAAACATTCAGCATTATGTTCATAAACATTTGGTTGCTTCCATAACTCAGTAAATAAAACTTTTTATACGAAAAAAAAGTTACTTTTAAAACTTTGCCTTCATGTTTTTCGTTTTCCTCATAAAGTTACTCATATTTAGTAAATATTTTTAAAAAAATATTTTATAATTTTAATTTTATAAAATATAGTTATAATTAGTTCATTAATATCCAAGATTTATTTAACAAGAAATTCTGCATTTCAGGTACGAAAGCAAATATGAAAATATTTAAAAACAAACTCCAGTAATCCCTGTCTTAAAATAATTTTTTCAATTGAAATTTTATCAAATTATGTAAGCGTATTTTTCCATCTTAATAAACACAAACACTCTATTCTGTACCATACATTTATTTCCCCTTCAAAACACGTAATAGAAATATAGGAACATTATATAAGGAAAAGATGTCTCAAGAAATCAAGTTGGCTTAAGATTCATTGATAAATGTCAAAATATAACTATAGCTGCATAATCTCTAACCTATATAATTTTAAAGAACACAAAATATAAATATACCTATAACAAAAAAGGATGCAACTTTTCTGTTTTCCAATACTAACAATATAAACAAAATTTTTTTATTGTTCTTTATCTGGTGGACAAGACGAGTAGGAGTATTTAAGATATCATCTTATGGCTTTCTTCATCTTAAGAGGTGTTGGAAAGCTAAAATCTTATTTTTTTTTTGACAATTTGAGATTTTTCCATTTTTAAATTGTATAGATTTTGATCTTTCTAAAAATACCTTACTTTAACCTCTAGGGTAATTAGAAGCCCTTAAAACCTATTTTTAAATAATCGTTGAACCTGGGCCACGCCCACTTGAATGCGAAAATGTAAACAAAAATACTTCGTTTTGATTAAAAGTTGAACGTCTGATATAACCAAAAACATGTATCTTTTATTGTAAATTGAGTTTATTTCAATTTTTTTTCCCGGAAATTTGAAGTCTCATGTAAAACCCAATTAAAATTTTTAATTTTATCTCAAAATGAAATTTTGATGTTCGATGTACCTTTTCTGGAAAAATAATGTTCACAGGTATGTACATTTTTTATGATATATTTATTATGATGGCTAAATATACTGAAATGACATTTTGTAAAAAAATCAATTTTTTTTACAAATTTTTATAGAAAAATGGGTTAAATTTCATATGTTTGATAAAATATTTTATAAATTATGAAAAATTCAAAATAGCTAAAAAGCTCATTTCGATTGAAAAAAGTGTACTTTTTTAAATTTTAAAGAAAAATTTCAAACATGTACATATAACAGATTTTGAGAAAAAGGTATATCGAAAACAGACAATTTAAGATTGTTGGTGAGAGAGAAAAGGGGTTTTCTAACCCCTTAATCTACGGCTATGCACTTTCAATGTGTCCTTTCCTATGTAAGACTGAATAGTAATGAAACAGCTAATAAATACCATGGTCAAAACTGCATCCAACAATTTTCTGAAGACACTAACACTAACCCTATACTTAAATATCCTCAATTAAAAAGATGGAATTAAATCCATTTTGGAGAATCCCCAGCTGTCCACCCACGATACTTTGGAACAAGACCACATTGGTTTCTCAACTCCAATTTCCCTAAAACCCAAAACCCAACCTTAATTCCCTTAAGATTTTTTTTCTAAATATGGCCTTTAAGTATAATTTTAAAAAGGAAATTGTGGAGATGTCGAAGGACAAGAATTATCCAATCATGAACGAGAACCCGTCCTGTGTTCCTAGAGCTCTTAGAAAAAAGCTGCTGTAGCTAATTTTAGACTTTTTAACAGGGCAGACTGTCGAGATCTCATCTCTAAGAATTTGTATCCCGACCACCGGGCTGTATCTGTGGACTCTGTCCCCCTGACGACCCGGGCATACAAAAATTTTCCAAGGAGGGGAGTGGTCCAGGGGAAAAACCCACCATTTTTTATCATATCTCCAAAAACCAACGTATTTTTTGGGGAAAAAAAACGTAAATAAATTATTGAATTAATAATTAGCATTAATTAATAAAATAAACTGTTAATTACAAATATTTAATTAAATTTTACGTATAATGTATATAGGATTATCATCAATCCATAAAATTTCAAGGGATATGGGGGGGATCCAGACCCAAGCCCCCCCCCTTTTGTGTGCGCCACTGCCGCTGAACATTTGGTCGTGTGCATTGCTCTAATTAGTCTTAGTTCAATGGACGAAAAATATTGGAGAGCACGTGCACTAATGGCATAGGTGTTATTATAGTGTATGTAAAATAAAAATAAAATATTCCTAAAACACAGTAGACGCTTTCTCATACTTTTAGAGCTCTTACTTTCCAACAAAACTGAGGGTTCTCTTCTGAGAGTTATTGGTACAAAGCACACAGATCAGGCCTTCCCCGCTCATATACTTAAATGTTTGTATTTCACAGTTCACGGGTTTTATAATAAAGGACCCTATTTTATTTTTGGACTTCATGGAGATCTTTAGTTTCACGAAGATGGTGTACATAGCTATTAACCATCTGGTATTAGAAACAACAACATAAATGATAATGTTTCACTGAACAATCATTTAAAAGGGAGTTTCATCAAAATTTTAAAGTCTAGGAGCTTTACTTACTAACCAAACCAGAGCTGATACCAATTTTTTCCACCTTTCAGTAGAAGTAGGGGCATCCTACCACGTGATAAATGATAGCGATGAAATGAGAAATCGCAACCCCATCGAGGGGCGGATATTGGTCAATCTCAATTTAGTTGTCTTCCCAGGAGTTCATTCTTTTGCACACACACACACAGTGAAACTAACAACCAATCTTATTTCAGCTTTTTGAATATGATGGAAGAGATGCACGTTTCAATTTTTGCGTCTCTTAGCCAGAGAAAAGATTCTTTATGATTAATTATAAAAAATACTTTTATATTTTAAAACTTTCTTGGCATCATGTATACCCATTGAACGATCATCTACTGTATATATAAGTATAAAAAAATGAAAAAGAACATTGCACGATCATAGATATGTTAAATTAACTTTTAAGCAAACAGTTTTTTTAAAATGATTTAAACTGTTCTTAAGCGAATTCTTCTTATCGGAATAATTAAACGCGCGAACATATATATATAAAAAAATTACTCTTTTGTGATATTTAAATAACAAAGCTTTTTAATGGATCTAGGCAATAATCTAAAAATATTAGCTTACAGCATATATAAAATGAAGCCGTGTTGTAATCAACCATTACTTATAAGTTAAATATAAGGGATAAACAATCACAGTGATATCACATTCAATCAAAATATCATTATTAATGCTGCTATTGCTTTTTTGTACTGTCAAAAATTGAATTTATTTTAATCGCTTTTATAACTGGAGGCAACAAATTGTCAAATCATAGATGTGAAACCTAGAATTTCATTTACTATTGCAAAATATGAAAGTGTTTTTTCCATTGTTTCAAAGCGCTACTGATCCAGAATTGTCATTTAAAATACTGTTAATTTCATTAAGGTCGTCTAAAAGGCTTGGCGGGTAGCTTTTAAAAAGTTAAAAACAACTTGATAAGGCGTTTTCCTCTTCAAAAATTTTATCCACGTTGCAGCGTAATATAGATATGAGATATCGAATATTGTGTGTGAGACGTTGATTCATAATAACAATTAAGACATAGGCAATTCATTTTTACAAATTCTGAAAGCTCACAAATTCGAAACATGCACTTTTCGATGTTCACAGAATATTACTCTCACTTTTACCATTCCGCACTGGTCACACATGAACAATTCCCTGTCATTACCAACGCCCGTCTTTGAAGCTCATTTGTTCTGTTCTAATAGCCATTGATAATAGTACCTCACATAACTTCAAGTACGGTTATTGCGAATGACAAAGAGGAAAGCTTTAATTACCAATTTCGTTTTCGACATACTATCCTTCTACTCCATCCCAAAAAGGTGACCTGCAAGTTCTTTCAGCAGGTCTCAGAGATCTTCCCTTTTTATTGCCCACAGTCATCATTTGCCCAGGAAAAAAAAGTGTCTTTTTTTTCGCCTTCTTCTTCAGGCAGTCTTCTCGCAATTGCCACATACCTCAATGGTTCATAATGCAACCCGATGAGCATAGAGGCGGAAGAAGATAGGACATAGAAATATATCACACAAAAGGACTGTTGAACGAAGAAAAAGGAAGAAAAGAGAAAGAGACATGAGGGAAAAAAGAAAGAACAAAAAAACAGATTCAACGAGCGTGATCGAATTCTAAGAGGGTTGGTATTCGCCTCACAGTTTGTTCGATTTCTTTTCACTCCTTGTTTATTTACGCCTTTGCTGTCATGTCAGGTGTTCACTTAAACAAGCTTTTCCGTGGATAAACCACGAGGATATTTTCTTCATTTATATATAGATATATATATATTTCCGTCTACTTTTTCGGAAAAGTTTTATGTCCAGAAACCGCTCTTTTTGGACATATCATAGTTGGGTGATTCGAGGACACAAATTTTGGGGGATGATAGAATAAATTGTTCTCTTTTCAAAACTGGAATAATAAAAAAAAGTAAGAAATCTAGCGCAATGACTTTTTTTTTATGGCTTTCAGAAATCCCTCACGGGTTGAGATAAAAACGTAAAAATGCCCAGATAAATGTTTGAAAGGATCGCGAAAATAAATCATCTACACGTGATTGGATTGAGAAATATTTCCGAGTCCTTTTGTTTTATGACAAATATAAGATTTGATTGTTATTTTCACTAAAAAAAGAAAGAAAAAAGTGTGTCTCTGTTTACTACGACGGACATATATCAAAGACGCAAAATAAACTATTTAAACTAATAATAAACTAATAAACTATTTTCCATATAGTCTTGAAAATCGGAAATGAATGACTACATTATACCATTCTTAAACTAAAATGCCGCACAAAAGATACATATTGTTACGTAAGTTTTAACTTAGTTCACTTACCTGCCGAAAGCGTATTATAGCCGGAAAAATCGTTTGTGGACGAAGGGAGAATACCAATAATGCCAAGAAATTTGGCAACAAACTTGATAGACAAATGTCGCCAAATTTGGCGACAAAAAATAGAGGTATTTAAAAACAGTTCAGAAAGGTTTAGGATATTTATTTGATGAAAAAACTCCATAAAATTCCCGAATGGATTCATTGCCTACTTATGGATGATGCAGGGAAGCAACACATTGGAGCTAAACATTTGACAGAGACAGTGCGTTTCATTTGTTTACGAGGAATGGTGATTAGGGATCTAAATTGTTGTTTCAACATTAATGTGATTTTTCAATCGGTACTTTCGTGTATGATATTTCTTGCCAAAAGAAAATCTACTATAATTAATAAGGTGTTTCAGAATAAATTACAGTTTATTCCAGAGAACTGCGCGTACCTTTCCTGTATTTGAAAGATAATCAACCACTTAACAGTACAATAAACGTAAGGAACTGGTTAAGAGTTAAACAATTCTTTTATTTGAAAATATCTTTTACCATTCACATCAAATTTCTTTCCCCCTGTATTACAGAATAAAACAATAATTTTCACTAAATATTTCATGTTACATTAGCTATCAAAGTTAGCTAGTTACAATAAATGAAAAGGAATGAAAAAAAAAGAGTACCTTAAAAAAAAGAAAAGTGGAGAATACGTTACATACCAAACGTCAAAATATATAATTCAGCATTGTACTTTTAAATTGACACAATGAAAAGCATTAAATTACTTATTTCACGACGATTTATACAAATTTTAATTCATATAAACCGTTGAAGCGGGTGGTTTATGATGTATAAAACAAATCTTTCACGACTATTTATATAAATTTTAATTTCATGTAAATCTTCATGAATATTATGCAATCGTCATTTAGTTTATGCAATAAAACGAAAATTTGAAGAACAGAAATTTAAGTACACAATACGAAACAAAACATGCAATTTTAAATCATGAAATGAAAACAACAAAAACTGCATAGAAAACGAGAAGAAAAAAAATTAAGTATTAAGAAATTGATTTAATTAGAAATAATATTTTAATTTCGTTTTTGACACGGAAATAACGTGGAAGAAAAAAAAATCTGTTTGAAAACAAACATTAGCATCTAATTTATTCAAGTACAATTCAAAATTATTCTCGTTGCTTTGTTATTAAAACCAACTAAAAAAGGAGAAAGAAAGAAGAGAAAAACAGATAAATTTTCCAAGAAAGAAACAAATAAAATAACTCTAGATAAGATAATCATTGATTCTCAAACACCGGCGGCAAAGAAAGATAGAAAGAAAAATACAATCTTTTAAACAAAAGAAGCCCACATGACAACTGCAACAATGAGCTGACGGCTGAATATAAAACTGATTAAAGTATCATAAATCTACTTGCAGATAGATTCAACGTCACTGGTTTAAAAAAAAAAACTTTTCTTTCCCGGAAGTAAGGAACGTAAGTGTGAATGAATACATTCCAACATCCTTTTAAAAAAAAGATGGATAAGGTTAAGGTTGGAGGCCATTTGGCGAAACTTCGTCCACATTTTAGAACGGTTATTCAACATATACAATAGTCATAAACGTGCCATAGAAAAGCAATCACACGCAATTCCAGTCGATGTCACAAATTTTAATAAATATAAAAACCCTTTCGTTCTTTTTTTTTTTAAAAAGTTAACGTACCACACAGATATAAAAGAAGATAGCAGTGGCGGCATTTGTCTTCCATCCAAAGACGGTAAAAAAAAAGGGAGAAAAAAAATGCTGTAATTTTTAGAACTTGTTTATCTGACATTTTACCACGTACAAGTAAAAAAATATCAGAAGAAACAAACTATGAGAAGTTTTTCGAAAGAGGGTAATCTAGGCGTCTAATCGCATCGCGTGTCCAGAATTGCAGAGTGGAAAAGCATTTATTTTTATCGTTTCTCTTCGTCGACCCTTCTCCGTTTCTCCACGTTCATTGGATAATGCATTTCAAGTCATGGTTTACAACCCCCTCCCCTTTCGGTCTTTTGTCTTCACTTATTGCTGGAAAAAAGGAGTAATATGGGATTCGCGAAACAATACTGGGGGTGGGGAAACAAAATCAGATTAGACTAACATCTTTTTTCAATTAACTGACGAAGAACAGGTGGGGTTAAGGAAGTTTTTAAGGAAGGAAGAACAGGTGGTCTTGTCTCTATCAGATGAATCTTTTCTTTTACTATTTCAATTTCACTCGATCCGTTCGGGTTCTTTCACATCTTTTGAGGGCTTAGCTAAATGAGATAGAATCGAATGATGCTTTTTACATATTCCAGAATAATACTGTAAAAATCTTAGAGCAAATGTGTAGAAAAACAAAAAGACTGTAAATTAACTACAGATGAGATTAAGGTATCCGACTACGTTCGGAACCGTGATTTTGCAAAAGAGTATAAATGGATCATATTTATGATATTTAGTGTCACTTAGATTAGAAAACGCATATAAAATTGTTTTAAGAATATTATTACAATAAAAAATTATTTAAGTACAATATTTTGACAAAAAATGAACATAGAATGACCCATTTTCAAATATTCTCTTTCAAAATATGTGAAAAATGATTCTCTTTTTTTAATATTTTGCCTGTATATAGCTCAGACCTCTGTACAGAGGCTCAACTAGAATTTTTGGAATATATAACTTAGAAGTGGGTTTATCCCTGTTTTACGACAACAGAGGGGAGAAATTTTAAGAAAAAAACGCCTATAATTATTTCAATGGGTTGTAACTCTGAAAATAATGTGAATTTTTCAAAAATTATAGTTGCGCCTCTGTATAGAGGTCTGAGCTATATATAGGCAAAATATTATTATAATAGAAACATTTTTCACAAAAGGAGAACATTTTGAAAAAAGGTTATTCTAAGTTAATTTTTCGCCGAAATACTGTATTTAAATAATTTTTTTTTTGTCAAAATGTCGTTAAAACAATTTTATACATGTATTTTAATCTAAGTGACTCTAAATATAACGAAGATGATCCATTTATGTGCTTTTTTAAAATCACAGTTCCGAAAGTAGTCGGATACCTTAAATGATTTAATACGCTGAGAAAATACTTAATACAAGATAGAGTCAAAAAATTCCCAAAATTGACTATCATATTTATATGAAGAGCCCAGGGAGGGCGGTACTGCATGAAGCCCTGACACGTGACTCAGTTCGCTTCGCAGAGAGGTGAGTGGTGACGCGGAGATCCATCAGAAAGAAGAAAGAGAGTGAGAGAGAGAGAACTCTGCTTATTTAAGACGAACTTTTTAGCCTCTTGGCAACTACGCGCGCGTTTAAATGTTTAAAGCAAAGTATCTGTGTAATTGTGTTGTCCCCTTTTTGTCAACTGTTAGAATACGCAGTTTTGTTTGTTAACTCTTAATCTTTACTGGCTAACGAAATAAACCCATTACCCATAATCATTAAATTTAGTATCTTTGTCTTTTTAGCAGAGAAAGAGAGAAATTAACCAGTTATATATTTAGTCATTGTCATTGAATCGTAGCAGAACTTTTCATTTTGATAAATTCTAGGTATTGTTGGATTTTAAAATGTGTTATAAAAAAAAGAGCAAACTTTAAATTTACAGCTTTGATTCGGAAATCACATTTAATGATTCTTTAAATGTTAAATATAATGTATATCAAAGCAAGACAATAAAAAAAAAATTACAAGTGTTCGATTGGCATGAGAGTTTTCGTCCAGACTGAGACAAGTATTGAAGATGATTCTCGCAGCATCCGGCCATCCACATCCACCACAAACATAGAAAACATCTGTCAACTTATTTGTTATAAATCACGAAACTGAGAATAAAGGACTTAAAGCGCAAATTCTTTGCAACTTGTGAAACACTCAGAAGAAAATGTCGAAAAAAATGAGCTAAAAAGAGTTGGTTTTGCTTCATGATAACGTCCCCTGACATCAGGCATTACTGGTGAAAAATTACCTTACAATTGGAGATTTGAACATTCACCCTACAAGCCAGAACTAGCTCCTGCTGCTTTTTACCTTCCTCAACGGCTAAAAATGAAACTAATGAGACAATTTTTCACAAATTCAAAGAAAAAATTATGGAAAATGAGATGAGACAGTTAGAGTTCTAAAACGGGTCTTTTGAGCGATTAAATAAATATTGAAAAATTGTGTGAATTCGAAAGGAAACTATTTTGTAGGGCATGTAGCTTGAATAATCTTAAGTACAATAAATTAATTTTTATTTAAAAATTACGGAAACTTTTTGACTCTAAAGGTTCTATCACAAGAGTCTAGTGCCGCACATTAAAGAAGCAGATAAACAGTTGAGAGCTAGTTTTGAATAGGAATCGCCTTTCACACAAAGTCAACCGGCACTCCTCGAAAAACAAGTTCTTCTCCCCATTAGTTGACTCAACTAAAAGGACATTGTGGAAGCTGCGCTTTTCACACGCAGCTTCTTGTGTATTGAAAAACGAAGAAAGCTTTTTATTCCTTCATCAGAATCAATCGTTGGACCAAAGAGTCCGTCACTTCTTTTTCAGTCAACTTAGTATCCGAGTGTGAAATAAGTTCGCACCCCCTCTTCACATTGTCTCAATAAGTGATGTCAGAAAACGAGTAGACTGGCATAAAGTTACCTCATGTGAAACTGGCCCAACTCGTGTATAGTCATAAAAGATTCTCTCTTTTCTAAAAACACATCTTTGAAAATTAAACAAAGGAATTATTTCTAAAACCTGAATAATAGCGTCTACTTGATTGATCCCAATTAAATGTTCATGTTTTTTACATGGAAATACATTTTCCCCGCATTATTGCCAATAAAAATATCACTGAAAAAAATCGTCACGATTTACACCTAATTGTATTTATTTTTTTATTGAGGTCTCTGTGGGTTAATTTCTTATATTTAATTTTCTTTATAACAAATCTAATCAATGTTCTACAAAAACTCAAAACTAAATGAATACAGGCTTCTTAAAATTTATCAATCTAAACTTTTATAACCATCAATCTAACCACTCAAAAAAAAAATATAATTATAAGTTAACACACACATCATTTGATATCCCTGATTACATGATCAGTTTTCTTTTCAACGTTTAACGGTACCGATGAGAATACTGTCATATCGTGACTAATTTTGAATCACAATAACAAAGCCAGATGCAATTGTGTTGTTAATCCTTTTAGCACTCTCATAAAAGGCTTCGCTAGTGTTGCCACAGGCTGTCACGTAAATTTTCCAGAAAAGATTACAGAGCACGAAAATAGTCCAATTATTGCAACGTTAAATACATCGTGTAGACAGCTAAAGAAAAATACCGCAGCGAATTAAATCTGAAATTATTCAAGTTATTGATTCTTTACTATGGCTTTTTGTCTTCTTTTAATAGTAGAATTTCGTGTTTCGTGAATTTCTCATTGAAAAAAAAAAGTAATCTTTTATTCAATTACATCAGTACAATTGAATGTAGTGCTATACAATCGAAGTTGGTCCAGCTACTTTCGCTGCATACATTACAAACAAAACATTGTTTAATACAAAATTATTTCTTTAATTTTTAGGAGATAGATTTTTACTCGAATTTAACATTTCAAACTGTATGTTATCCTTTCAGTAATCATAGAAAGTGAAATAAACAAAAATGAATTATTTTAAAATTTAATTAAATATTGAGCTTAAAATCTTTAATTTTCAAATTTTAAATACATCCATTTAATTTCTAACTTGTTCTTATTGTACCAAAAATGAAATATCCGAAATAAAAAAAAAATGATTATTACAAACAGAACACCTAAGAGGAAAGGTTCATTAACTGCTGATAAATAAGATATAGCTAAGATATCACTATGTAATCCTTTATAAAGTAAGTTTATAAGCTTACAAAATAAAAAATGCGAGCACACCATCACTAACACCGTATCACTATGTATTAAACAGCTTCAAAAGTTACTCCAGATTATGTGAGCTTTTTTTAGAAGAAAATAAGTGTTTCACAAAAATTATAAAAATAAAACCATAATTAAAAAATCAAGAGTGAAAAAGATTGTAAAATGGGTTCAATTCATGACGGTCACATGATAAGGACAAACACGTGTTCTCCATTGAATTCAATACAGACATCAAACTAATTGTACTTGTTTTTTTATTTATATTATTTATTTATTTATCTTGGTGGAATTTTCAATCGTTAATAAAATACATTTTAAAGCGCTCAATTGAGTTGCAATTTTGTATACATGATTATTTTGGATGACAATACAGTAATTTAATTATAATTAATATAAATTAATTGATTAAAACTAATTATTTAAAGAATTTCAAATACAGCCCCGTTGGCATCATTTTTGGCGACTTAGCGACCCTTTTGGCGACTTGTGTCAAAACTTGAGACACATTAAAACACATTTTGAAGCGCTCATTTGAGCTGAAATGTTCTATACACTATTGTTCGGGGTAAAAATAAATTAATTAAAATTAATTGGCTGAAACTAATTATTTAAAGAATTACAGATACAGCCACGTTGGTTTCATTTTTAGTGACCTGGGTCAAAACTTTAAAAGATTTTTTTCCCCACGTTTTAAAGCATTCAGTTGAACTGAAATTTTATATACACGATTGTTTTGGATGAAAATGCGATACTTTAATGATAATTAATAAAAATTAATGGCCACTTAATGTTGTGATTCTGTCCTATCTATATACATATTTATATTAGTTGTAACTACTTAATAAGAAGTATCTAAAATAAAAATTTTCTTTGTTGATCTAAGTAGGAATTGACTTAGAAATTTTTTTTTATATTACTTGTTTAAGAGAAAGATACTGAAAAGATCAAAAGTTGGCAAAAATGAAACCCATGAACTGATTAGCTGGAAACACATGATTGCTTTTACCGTGTGACTATGACGTCACATGAGATTCTGAACTGATTGGCTAAAAACACATGGTTATCATTATCATTTGACTATGATGCCACATGAATTGAGCCCATTTACTTATTACCGTTGAAAAATATTAAAATAATCCTTTCTTTAAGTCGATAAAAATAATACATAAGATTTAAATCGATCAAAAAATAGATTTTTTTTTAAATATGTAACATTATACAAAAATCACTTATATTCATTGAAAAATCTTTTATGTCTCATATATAAATAATATTTGACTCATAATAAAATTAATTATCCGCCAATTTTGCTTGACTCGGCAATAAATTATTCCACACCAGCTCTGCTAAAGGTTAAGATTTGCAATTTAGATTTTCTATAACTTACTCTCTAAAGAATGGACTTAAATGGAAGACAAAGCAAAACGTTTAAATTTATTGTTTTAAAAACCACAAAAAAATCGAAATAATGATGATAATACGTTCAGTTAATTGCTTTTGTGAATTTACAAGCTACTAATGAAAAAGGAACAATAAATCATGAATGTCTTTAGCTTTATTATTTCATCGACATCTGAAAAATAATAAATAATAGAAATTACCTTGAATGAAAAAAATGCAATCAATCAAAGCTATTTTGCTACATTTTTACTGTAAGGTAGTAATTGAAGCTATAATTATATGTGAAAGGAAATATATAAATATAAAAGATAGTTTGAATTGAGAATTCTGTTTCATTTTTAACTAAGAAAAAAAATCAGCATTAATTTATTTATTTTATGAAGAACGAGGTTATGCGACACATTAATAGATTTTTAAAATTAAAATAATTATAAAATCCAATGAAATTTCAACATAGATTTATTTTTAACATTTTTACACAATAAACATATGTTTATTGAAAACTTTAAGCACACAAAAGAATCCAGCAAATTAGCAAACTCTTTTGTTGCCAATAAAAACTTTTAATAGCTAAAATTTATTAAAAGATTATTTTCAGTACAAACACTATGAAATCTCATTAAAAATATGTTTTTTTAACACGTGATTTTTTCAGCCTCAAATTAAAAAATATCTAATTAATAGAGTACGGAATAAAAGTGAGCAATTTGTCTAAAATTTATGTAACAAGTATAACATTCTGAACATTTTAAAGTATCTTTCTTCACTGCATTTGAAAAGTAGTAAATTTTCTCACGTTGTTGGGGGTCATGTAAATCTCTTTTAAGAGGGGTATGTCTATCTAGTTGAGTTATAACAAGTAATATATATACAAAAAAATTTAAGCAATTCCTATTTAGATCAACAAAGAAAATTTTATTTTAGCTACTTTTTATTAAACAGTTACAATTAATATAAATATGTATATACATATAACAGAATCACAACATTAAGTGGCAATTCATTTTTATTAATTATCATTCAAGTGTCGTATTGTCATCCAAAACAATCGTGTATATAAAATTTCAGTTCAACTGAATGCTTTAACACGTGAGAAAAAAAACCTCTTAAAGTTTTGACACAAGTCGCCAAAAGGGTCGCTAAGTCGCCAAAAACGATGCCAATGTGGCTATGTATTTGTAATTCTAAAAATAATTAGTTTTAATCCAATTAATGTTTATTAATTATATTTAAATTATTGTACTGTTATCCAAAATAGTCATGTATATAAAATTTCAGCTCAAATGAGCGCTTTAAAATGTATTTTATTAAAAATTGAAAATTCCACCAAGATAAATAAATAAATATATAGAGAGTGTGAGCTAATAGTAGGAATAGAAAAATACAGCTCGTTCTTTTTAAACTGAACATTTTCATGATTTTTTTCATGGTGCTGTTTCATCTATAAATCAGAGTGTCACACAACAGCGGTCTCCAACCTTAAGAACTTCATGGACTACAGGATGTCTACAAATTAGTTCGGCAATTTCGAAAGTTAACTTTTAAAAATATTAAATTAAATTAACCCGTTTAAAGTCAAACTAGTAAGAATATATCCCAAGTTTATTCATACAGGGAGTTAGGTAAAAATTGGGGAGTCAGAAAAACCTCGTACCATTCTAGAACATGAAATGGATTGTCCAAAGGTACACATGTTTTGTGCAATGAGTTCCTCGAATGTTCTCGAACCATTTTTCTTCGCTGAAAAGACTGTTACGGGAATTATTTAAATGCACATGCTACAGATTTTCATGCCAATCATGAAAGAAAAAATACCATGAGTTTACATTTTCAACAGGATGGTGACCCTTATCACTAGTACCATATCGGCGTTACATCTTACCTCAATGTTGAGGTGCCAGTTTGGGTTGATTGGGGAAGTGTTTTTAGTGGACATCACGATCACTAATGGTTTTCAGTGCATGGGGTTTCGTAATAAATAAAGTGTACACTCGTCATTTCCTACATCCATTTCTGAACTAAAATCCAGTCTACACTTCAACTAATTTGATCGACGGAAGCATGCTGACAAATCCGTGGCAAGAATTGATTTCTACATGATATATTAGTATAGTAGCAAAAAGAAGCCACATCAAACAATTGTGATAATAGTAAACTTTTGGACTATTTCTCTATCTCACACAATATATACTTTAAATCTTTTCCTGTTAATTCCATGCAATTAATCATTATTTTTGACACCCTGCAGTGTTAGGGGTGAGCTATTACCATTATAACTACATTCTCACTTATTTACGTCTCAATTTACGTTTCTAAACCACTGAAAAGGAACTTCCCGAAAAGCAAGAACACACCTGCAAAGTAAAACAATGTCAACAAACAAATGTTATGCCGCGAATTTACGCGATGGCTGCCAACTTTCACTTTGAAATATCACTAGATACACAAGCAAAAGTAGCTAAAAAGTAATTAGCAAAAGGAAATTCGTTAACAATAACAGCTAAAATTTTGACAAAAAAGGTTAATCCATATTCCATAATATGGTTGGTTACTCGTTATTTTTAAAACAGAATCTTCATAAAAATATAAATAACATCCCAATTTTCCAGCGGACCATCGGTTAGAGATTTGTCATAGAACATGGTAATTTGCAATTTGAAAAGCCCTTTTGGTATTAACATATTAATTCCATGGCAGCGATTTATCGCCAAAGACTTTACAAGTTATAACAACCTAATTCACAAAATGTCGGTTTAAATTCGCCAAAGATCACTAATGGCATGGGGTTACCATGTAAGTACACTGATTTTTGATATTGTTACAAAAGTACCGCCACATACAAGGGTGATCAAAGAAATGTATACACATTTTGATGAAGAGAAACGCATATACTATCAAAAGTATTACAGTGAATAAAAATTATAAAATTACAATAAGTCTTCAAACTGTTATCCACCCGCCTCCAAACATTTTGAACACAATGCCGTACATTGTTGGTGACATCTGTCAAAGTAGCTACAGCCGTTTCAATTTCATTGCGCAGTTTCTCTAGTGTGTACGGTTTCTTCCTGTGCACCACATTCTTGAGGTAACCTCATAAGTAAAAGAAACCAAACCACTTGGGAAACAAAATTTACATCATTTTCAACCTACGCAAGGTACCATTCATAAAACTGAGTTCTTCTGTTTGGGCTGTCTTCATTCAGTATGAGTAACAATTGTGGTATGAAAACTTTCCATTTTGCTCCTTGCAAAATAGAACCTACGCTAGCGCTACTCGTGCCTGTTTCACGTGCACATTATGATGAGGATTTTTGTGATAACCGTGTGAATGAATCTAAAACTGCAGCAGAAGACACTTCGCTTGTTGATGTGCGTGGACGGTGTGATCGTCTCTTATGCATATCCTTTATTATTCCATCAGTTTCAAACTTACAGCGAAGGCTAGCAATGCTTAAGCTTGTCGGTGGTTCCGTTCCATGTTGTTGCCTCTAATGTCGTTGCACTTCACTGACATTCTCGAACTTCAAATACCATTTTAAAATGCTTTTTCGCTGCTCAAAAGTTAGATGTACTTGCACCATGGTCTCACTTTTCCTACTAAAACATTAGCGCCACTCTGTCGCTGAACTATTGTTGAACACGTCAAAACACCAAAGCCAAATGTTAATACCAACTCTTACAACTTAACCCTATAGGCAATGCGATCTCAAACCTATAGCATTAACATGTTACCCAGAGTTTTAAAGTGTATGTACATTTTTTTGATCACCCATTTAGATCTATTATTTTAATACTCTTCATTATAAAGACTATTCAAACATATTCCCGGTCTTACAATTCTATTTTCATTAACTACCTTTAAGGTATCCGACTACGTTCGGAACCATGATTTTGCAAAAGCGTATAAATGGATAATATTTATGATATTTAGTGTCACTTAGATTAGAAAATGTATACAAAATTGTTTTAAGAATATTATTGCAATAACAAATTATTTAAGTACAATATTTTGGCAAAAAATGAGCATAGAATGACCCATTTTCAAAATATTCTCCTTTTGTAAAAAATGCTTCTATTGTAATAATATTTTGCCTGTATATAGTTCAGACCTCTGTGCAGAGACCCAACTAGAATTTTTGAAATATATAACTTAGAAATGGGTTTATCCATGTTTTACAACAATAGAGGAGAAAAATTTTAAGAAAAAAACGCCGATCATTATTTCAGTTGGTTGTAACTCTGAAAATAATGTGAATTTTTCAAAAATCATAGTTGAGCCTCTCTCTGTACAGAGGTATGAGCTATATACAGGCAAAATATTATTATAATAGAAGTATTTTTCACAAAAGGAGAACATTTTGAAAAAAGGTTATTCTAAGTTAATTTTTTGCCAAAATATTGTATTTAAATAAAAAATTTTTGTCAAAATGTCCTTAAGACAATTTTATACATGTATTTTAATCTACGTAACACTAAATATCATGAAAATTATCCATTTATGCGCATTTTAAAATCACGGTTCCGAACATAGTCGGATACCTTAAAAGTAAGTTATTCTAATCCTTTTAGAACACACAGTTGCTTCGTGAAGAGCATCACAAAATTAATCCAAAACCACGCTGTTAATTAAGGGACCAAATAGCATCCCAGACATCACGTATTTTCTTTTATTAAAAGGAACCCGTCTGCAGCACAGCGAATGAAATCCCAAGTTTATGTCATCCAGATCAAAGACAACGTTATCTTTAATGATTGCAATTAAAGCTTTAACCTCAGTAAAAGTGTCTTTACGGCACCATCAACGTGGAAAGAAAATAAATGAAAGTGCTTTTTCTCGGAGGGAGCTACTCAGCTCTTTTACAAGAAATCGATTCCGGCATAAGCAGCCACGTAAAATGAAGATTTAGAAAAGCCGGTTTATTTCTACCCCTTTGTTGTCGAGAAGCCTTATTCTGTTAATGTTATTGCTTTGATTTCGTTAATTTCGAGAACAATTTATTCATTAAAATAAATAGCGAATCAAACAAAAATAAAAAATCCATAGCAATATACATATTAAAAAGTAAGCGTATTTTTTTTAAAGTATGTCAAAAAATTTAAATACGAAAATTCCTCGAGATGTAGCTTATCGTATATTACTGAATATAAGACGATATAGTAAATCTTTTCTTCAAAACTTTCCTAAAATTCGAAACCAGTATAGAAGCCAAATTGAAAGAAAATTATTCTATAATTTTCAAACCTGTCACTATGAGGTCGAAAATGTTTCAAATGGGTAAAATACTTGAAAATGAAATCACTGTAAAGTAAAACGCCAGACGCCAAGGACGATAGTTTTATTTCTGGCAACACTGTCAAAGGCTATTCTATTTTTTCCATTCATGTTAGTTAATTTACACACGATCTGTGATAGTCATATTTTCTGTGCCTCTTTTTTTTTTGAAAAATGATTGTCGAACTGTTTCATATCTTGGAGGAAAACTCTCTGCACAGTTTTAATATGCATTCAGACATTCCAATGAGAGAATGTGAATTTTACGGATTCAGAGACTAAGTTGAAAGGATTTACGTAATTTTTTCTTTTCTTTTAAAATAAAAGTTCCGACCCAAACACCCCAAAAGTTAAAAGATTAAATGCACTTGCGCATGGCTCAACTAAAAAATCCTAATAAGAATTCTTTTCCAGACTTGTGAATCCGTATATAACCGGTCCTCTTACTTTAGCTTTAAAAGAGTTCAAAAAATTCTCGGCTTGTACACGAAAACATACGGTAATTTGATGCCCTTCTAGTGATTATTGCTAGAACATCGGCGAGACGTAAGTCGAAATCAATCTCATAAGAAAGACCTATATTACTTAAGAAAAGTTAATACGTTAGAACTAACTCAAATATTGTAATAGTCAAATACCGAGGACAACAATCAAACTGATACTGCTCCAAGAAAGCTACACCATTGGGGATTTGTCAAGTTTAAAATCTTAACTGCATTAGATACATAACACTCCTAATTATTACACAAATGCCCACCTGTGGAATTGAATATCAAGAACGTTGTTTTCTGACTACTAGACTATGAATTCAGGAGTTCTGAATAATAAAATCGTGAGAATTGAGTTCAACAGTAAAGGTTTTTAAAATTTTTTTACGAAAAAGGCACCAAATGTAATAATACTTTAATTTCACACACACACAAGAAGGAGGAGTAGTTATTTATTAACATCAATGAGAATAATCAAGAGAGGAAAATTATCCTTGATGTAAAATTTTCACTAACATTTAGCGACAAATAGTGTTCCAATGATAAAAAAAGTGTCTTTATTTATTATTTTTATTTATTTATTTATTTATTTTGTATGTTACAAAAATAAAGGACACTGTAAAGAAACGCATTCCCAAAAATAATCCCATGAAGCAGGAAAAAAAAATGAATTTATGAAACTGGGTTCTCGAATCAAAACATTGAGAATCTCTAAATTTTGTGAAGGAAAGATCCAGCTGATTGGTTAAGTTAAGGTCCAATTAAAAACAACATTATGGACTAGTGGTACAGACCCTGCATTTCCGACACTTGAGCTGGGAAACTTCTCAAAGACAATAATTTCATATAACTTTTCAAGATAAATTTATGAACATGTGTAAAATAAGAATGAAAACCATGGAAATTTTATAACAAACTATCTACTGAAAGAACGGACAGCTTCACCTTCATGTCTGAAACAGAAACAGCACTCATGTCTAACGAATTTATGATGTTGTATGGAGAAATAACATTTCCACACAGTTTCAATTATTTAATATTTTCATCCCTGAGATGCTTAATGTTTGAAATTTTTTGTTATTTAGATAAATATTGTTGAATTTACCGACGATCATGTCCAAGAATTTAGTTAATAAGAATTTTTTGCGTATGATTTGGTATTGTAATTCGCCGGCTGCTTTCTAGGTTCTGCTGTTTCTTTCTTTAGGTTTATATTAGGAATTTTTATTTTTTCTCCTATAAGGCTAAAATAGAGACAATCTTGGAAAAGTTGTTTGATGGAAGGAGTCGATCTGAGGGAAGTTCTTCAATAAGAATCTTCTACATCAGATCTCGTTTCAACAAAATGAGCAATGAATACTTCGTTACCAATTCTATAAACAAGCGATAGCCTCAATGAAAAAAGTGGTTCTAGTAGCTACTAGTTCTGCTGTTTCTTTCTATTAGGATTTCTATTAAGTTTTATTTTTCCTATAGCTAAAACAGAACTAATCTTGGAAATTGTCTGATGGAAGGAATCGATCTAAATGAAGCTCTTTAATAGGAATCTTCTACATCAGATCGTTTCAACAAAATGAGCAATGAATACTTCGTTACCAATTCTATAAACAATCGATACCTTAAACAGTGGCAACGTATTTGATGGTTAAAATTATCATTCTTAATTTAGATATGTTTTGCAAATGTTTCCAGTATCGAGAATTTTATCTAAGATTACAGCACTGCATGCCTACACAATGAGCCAAATTCATGGCGGTCACGTGAAAAATACTATCACGTGTTCTTCATTACCTTGTTGGTCTACACGTAAAATTTAAAAGAAATTTTGAATTTAGTAGTTGCGTAAAGATGTTCAAGCATTAAGATTCTTCAAAACGTTTTTAAAATTAAAAAAATAGATTCTTATACCATACGTGTACTTTTAAATCAAGTTACTTTTCTTTACTTATGAGAATAATTACTGTTGCATATTTGTATTTTTAAAAGAAAGTTTCTGCATGAAACAAAAGTCGGCAATAGAGAAGCGCATGAATTCATTAGCTAGAAACACGAATTTTTTATCATGTGTCTGTGACGTCACATGAATTTATGAACTGATTGGCTGGAAACATATTATAGTTATCGCGTGACTATGACGTCACATGAGTTTAACCCATATTAAGATGCGAATCTCGATATAGTCTGACTTAAAAAAAAACTTCCAGTGAAATTTTTATTCTAAAAATAACACAGATTTTTTCAAGTAATGATTTACTCAAAAGTCTTATTCATTTAACATACAGCATCTTCTACATGGGGAAAAAATTCTAATTCGGAATTCACACACACACACACACACACATTTCAAGAAAAGATACAGAAACAACTAATAACAAAAATCAGTAAAAAGTAAAACTTTTTCAAAACAAATTAAAATTACACCGCTATTTTTTCATCATCTTTTATTAAGGTATCCGATTACGTTCGGAACCGTGATTTTAAGAAAGCGCATTAATGGATAATACTTATGATATTTAGTGTCACTTAGATTAGAATACATGTATAAAATTGTTTTAAGGACATTTTGACAAAATTTTTTTATTTAAATACAATATTTCGGCAAAAAATTAACTTAGAACAACCCTTTTTCAAAATGTTCTCCTTTTGTGAAAAATGCTTCTATTATAATAATATTTTGCCTGTATATAGCTCAGACCTCTGTACAGATGCTCAACTAGAGAATTTTTGCAATATATAACTTAGAAGTGGGTTTATCCATGTTTTACGACAACAGAGAGGAGAAATTTTAAGAAAAAAACGCCGATAATTTTTTCAATGGAAATAATTCTGAAAATAATGTGAATTTTTCAAAAATCATAGTTGAGCCTCTGTACAGAGGTCTGAGCTATATACAGGCAAAATATTATTATAATAGAAGCATTTTTCACAAAAGGAGAACATTTTGAAAAAGGGTTGTTCTAAGTTAATTTTTTGCCGAAATATTGTATTTAAATAAAAAAATTTTGTCAAAATGTCCTTAAAACAATTTTATACATGTATTCTAATCTAAGTGACACTAAATATTGTGAAAATTATACATTTATGCGCTTTTTTAATATCATGGTTCCGAACGTAGTCGGATACCTTCAGGTTATAGATGGCGCTGTTTCAACAGCGGCGTTGTGTAAGTGTATCCCCGAGAAAGGGGAGAGTTGTGTGTATGACGAGACTGAGAGAGGGGAGCGTTACAGAGAGAGTTTGAGTAGAGTATTTTTGAGGTGTTATGAGTTGTGAGAGTATAGTAATGTATAAGGTGTGAGATATATATACAGTCAGACTTCTATATAACGAAGTCGCTAAATCCCGAAAAAAAGTTCATAACAGGGAAAACTCGTTATATACAGGTTCATCTTTTAATATACTTTATAAACCACATAAAACAAATTTTAAATTCATAAACACAATATATTTAAAAAAGTAATTATTCACACATTTTTAAAAAAATTAATACATGTTTATTTTAAATATCTTACCCACCAAAAAAAGAAAGAAAGAATGATAAACTACAAGGAAAACAAGAAAAAAGAATGTCCAAGAATTCACTGTATTTTCAATATTAAGAAAATAATTTGATACTAAAATTATTGAATTTTAAGGACATTTTCTAATCTAAAGCATACAAGTAATATTAGACATACATTATTTTATAATTAGAACACGGAGACACGGAACAACTCCACTGAGGATAAAAGGGGATATAGAAGATGTGTCCAGTGACCTGGACAATGGGGGTTAAAGGTTGCACTTCTTGGATGAAACGTCAAGAACTCTATTACTCTTGGCGAGTTAGGATCTAAAGAAACCAGTTCAAGATTTACGACCACCATTAAATATATTAAAAGTGAGAATAACTTGAAATGTTCAGAAATACTTTAAAAAAAAGGGGAAAAATTGAATCACAAAAGAAAAAGTTCGTTATATAAAAATGCACTTCGCTATAGAGAGGTTATTTTACGAAGAAAATCGCGAAATGTTCAAGGTTCCAGGAAAAAGTTCGCTATATAGAAAAGTTCGTAATATAGAGGTTCGACTGTAGTTGGTAATGAATAAGGTGTGAGTAGTTAAAAGTTGTAAATAAAATTGTTATTTATTATTAGAGAGTGGTAGAGCTGTTTGTAGATAGTTAGCGTCGTCAGTACAAATGTATTCCTATTATTTTTACGAGACCATTTAAACATATAGAAAAAATGTCACATTTGTTGCAAAGTAGCCACCTTATAATGGTAGATGGTGAAGGATTATATAACCAATAATCTATTGCAGTGGTCCCCAACCCATGGTCCGTAGATCAAAAAGTACCGAGTCACAGAAGAAACGTTCATATATTTCCATTTTATATACCATGGTACATTTCTCTCGGGTTTGTTTGACATTTTATGGAAACCATTTTATATTCCATGTTAAATCAATTTACATTCATTTTTTTGGTGTAACAGTATTTTATTCTGAAGGCCTATTTAAAAACAATTAAGTTAAAATATAAAATAAAAACAATCAACGTCTTCCCTCCCCCATCCCACCCCCAGCGGACCACGGTAAAATTATCAAACGTTGACCAGTCAGCAGCGATATAAAGTTTGGCGAGCCCAGCTCTATTGGTACAGATACCTATATCTACCAGCGGTATTTATTCAAATCTAAGTTGCCATCGATTCTAAGCCACAGCCCAAATTCTCAACACATTTTTGTGAAAAAAATAGTAAAATATGCAATATTTGCAAAATTTTAAGAAAATTGAAAGGATAACTAAAAGAAAGAGAATAATTAATTTATTTTACCAGTATTAAAAACTTTTAAATGGAAACATGTGCCTGTAATTGCTCTAACCCCCAGTATCATGTTCAATTTCCCCCATCCAAAGAATTTTTCCATCTCCGATTCTAAACCGCACTCGATTTTCAATAGCATTTACACTGGGGGGAAATGTGGCTTAAATTCGAATAAATACAGTATATATACATATGTGTGTGTTTATGTGTGTATATATTAAAAAATGGGCAGTGTATTTATGTAGTGACTAAAGCAATAGCACCTTGGGGAGCTAAAAAACGGGTTACTGTTTTAAATCCTATGAGTACATAGGGCAAATAGCCCCCTTCCCCAAATCTATTGAACATGTAGACTAAACAGAACTATAAATAAGGATGTGTGCGTGTAATAATTAAAATTAGAATACACACCGATTACATCTTAGTATTCTTGACATTTTTTACACATAAAGGAAAATGCAGTCCCCAAACGCACGATTTTCTAACAAAACATCAAGAAATATGTTAAAAATAACCAAGATCATGATTTTAAAAAATCGGAACATTTTTCAACATTTAATAAAACTCTCCCAGAATCTCCAAAAATGTTGAAAAATTTTAATTTTCAAAATGAAACATTACCGACTTACGCAAAAATTATTTACACAACCTATTATTATCTTCATCAAACGTATTTCGGTACAGGTACAACAGCTTATCATTTTCAGACCGCTCTGTCATGGGAAATAAATACGAGTAGACATCACACACAAATCCTAAACTCGCACAATACCGGTTTTTAAAATACATAAAAATTATAAATAGCGAAACAATAAGATTTTTTAAAAAGAGAGTGAGAGAGAGAGAAATAATGATCAACCACAAGGACTTTCTACATGTCGAGAGGAACCAAGATAAAAAAAAAATAGGAAACGCCTTAAAATTCTTTATGCATGCTCAAACAAGTGAAGCATGAGATTTTTACATCATTAATGCATTCTGAATACGTAGTACAGCATTAAAGCAGAGAAAAGAGCTTCGGCGATAAAAAAAAATGTGGTTTTTTTCTTTGCCTTGCTTTCGGTTGAGTGAATGAATTTAACGTTTGGAACATCGACCAAACAATGAGAGTCTTTTTTATTATTATTTAAATACGGCAAATATCCTCTCGCAGGTAACATCAGTTGTCAGGTGAGGTTCTTGATCATGCAAGGCTCAACAAGTACGTTGAATATATGAAATTTTGTTACATTAAGAAGGTAAACCAAGTAATATACTAAAAAAAAATTAAGTCAATTCCTACTTAGATCAACAAAGAAAATTTTTATTTTAGCTACTTTTTATTAAATAGTTACGATTAATAAAAATATGTATATACACAGGACAGAATCACAACATAAAGTGATGATTAATTTTTATTAATTATCATTAAAGTATCGTATTGTCATCCAAAACAATCGTGTATATAAAATTTCAGTTCAACTGAATACTTTAAAATGTAAAAAATCCTTTTCAAGTTTTGACACAAATCGCCAAACATAATGCCAACGTGGCTGTGCATTTGTAATTCTTTATAAATAATTAATTTAATCAATTAATTTTTATTAATTATAATTAAATCATTGCATTGTCATCCAAAATAATCATGTACATAAAATTTCAGCTCAATGGAGCGCTTTAAAATGTATTTTATTACGATTGAAAATTCCACCAAGGTAAATAAATAAATAGAGAGTGCGAGCTAATAGAGGAATTGAAAAATTAAATCATTTCCTACTTAGGTTAACAAAGAAAAATTTTACTTTAGTTACTTTTTATTAAATAATTACAATTAATAATATGTGTGTACACATGACAAAATCACACTATTAGGTGACAAAATAGAAATCGATTTTCCTCGCAATTTTACATTTTCTTTCTATATAGGGTGTTGGGTTACTTTTGTTTGTTACTATTTATATTTATTAATTAAATTTAATTATTCTAATAAAATAAATAAGCACAGTAAAAAGAAATCGCTTTCTCAGAAATTAGGCCATCCCAGGTGGGATTCGAACTATCTTTGGATTAGAGGTCCAACGAGCTATCCATTGCGCTACAGGGATCCTACAAACGATTTTCCTTTCTATATATGACCTTGAACTATTATTTTTGTATCTTACTATTTATTCATTAATAAATTTAATTAAGGAATTAATATTTGAAAAAACTGTATTAACATCATTCACTACAAGTTTAAAAAATTGTATTTGAACTTGAGTGGATGAATAAAAAGTATTTTATTAACGATTTAAAATTTGAAGAAGATATATATATATATATATATGTGTGTGTGTGTGTGTGTATATATAAAGGGAGAGTGTAAGCTAATTGTAAGAATTGTAAAAATTAATTATAAAATTCTAACGAGATGAACATTAAAAGATGCATAAATAAAAGAGACATATTTCTGTGTGATTTTTTATATTGTTAAATATAATAAGCATACAATTTCCTAATTCCTGATTCCTGCAACACAAGAGGAAAAAGTATCACTAGTACATAAAAGAATTATTCAACATAACTGTAATCACGTGTTTCCAGCCAATCAATTTATACACTAATTTGACGTCATAGTCACATGATAAATGTAATCACGTGTTTCCAGAACCCATTTAATATTTCGGGCCCTGGGCCAAAGGACCTAAGGATCTGGCACTGAACAAATTTATAACCAGAAAATCTAGTTAAGTCAAGCTTATTCGCCCCCGCCCAGTGGATAAACCGGCACTGGTTTCCAACCAATCAGTTTATGCGCTTCGCTGTTGCCAATTGGTTAAGACGACATTTAAAGTAGCACCACTTCTTCAAACTACCAAACCATCACGCGTTGTTCGCGTTTAAGGCATTTCAGTTCTTACATGGCGAGTGATCAGTGGTACTAGGGTCCAAACCCATGACACACCCGCCACAGCTCTAAATAACCACACAGGCACAGGCCAAGATACTCAGCAGGAAAAATATTTTGGAAACCACAGAGTATAAACCTACCATTAGTCATCTCTTCAAAATATATTTATTTATGAATAATATATATATATATTATATATATATATATTATTTTTTAATATATATATATATATATATATATATATCTTGTTCAAATTTTCAATCGTTAATAAAATACTTTCTATTCATCTATTCAAGTTAAAAAACATTTTTTTTAAACTTGTACTGGATGAAACTTTATGTTAATACATTTTTTCAAATATTAATTCATTAATTAAATTAAAAAGTGAATAAATAGAAACAAACAAAATTAATAGTTCAACACCATATATATATAAAGCAAGATTGTTCGTTATATCCCTGTAGTGCAATGGATAGCCGTAGGACTTCTAATCCAAAGGTCGTGAGTTCGAATCCCACCTGGGATGGCCTAATTTCTGAAAATGTGATTTCTTTTTTACTATACTATTTTATTAGGATAATTAAATTTAATTAATAATGAATAAATAGTAACAAAAAATAGTCCAACACCCTATATAGAAAGGAAAATGGAAAATTGCAAGGAAAATAGCTTTCTCTATTTTGTCACTTATATTGTGATTCTGTCATATGTATATACATATTTATATTAACTGCAACTATTTAGAAAGAAGTAACTAAAATAAAAATTTTCTTGTTGACCAAAGTAGGAATTGATTTAATTTTTTTATTACTTGTTTCTTAATATTAGAAGAAATGTCAAAAGCGCGTTTAACAATATCTAGCATAGAAATACATCAAAAATATTAATTTTTGAATTTAACATTTTTTTTTATTGGGTACACTGAAAATAATCCGTTTGAAGAGGTGGATTATTAAACAACTGAATTATGGATATAAAAACATAAATTGATAATCTATTCGAATTTGCTGTAGGCGATTGCGTAATTTTAAACCTAATTTAAAACATCGAAAATTAAGCATTTTCCACAAATGGATAAATTAATAACTTTTAAAAACAGAAGGCCATTTGATTTACAAATAATTAATCGGCAAATATTATCGATCTATTTAATTCTACCATTAGATCTCTATCAATTCATTAATAATTTTTGCAAAAAATGGGAATCAAACTGGTTTATCTTCTTATGTAAATGAGGATAAAATAACTCGAGAACGTTTTGCTAAACATTGCGACTTTAATTACATATGATTGATTGCATTCATGTATTAATTTTAAGAATTATTTATTTTTGTATTAGAAAATTATAGTTTCATGATCACACTCTCGTTTGTAGCCTTTTAAAATATGGAAATAAAACAATTAAAGTTCATTATAAAAATTAAATTCTCAGAAGTGGATCTGTTTATAAGTATAATGCTTTTTTACATTTTCTGAAAAAGATCGCATGCTTTTGTAACTCTACTAAATTATAATTTTTTTAATGCCTTTTTTGAAATATAAAAAGAAATTCTTTTCATAAATTAAGTATTGATTTTATCATCATGTTTAATCAGACCTTTTTAAGAACGATTGTTCATTATTTTTCAGAATTATAAATGAATTCAAGATATTTATCATTCATAAAACTTTTTATCGTGCTTCAAACTCTTTCAAAACATAAATTATTCAACACTTATTTATCATTACTTAAAGCTGTTTTCTTTTTCTTTTTTAATTTCTTAGGTGAATCGATAAAAATTTCTTTAAATGATTTAATATCGATTCTTATAAATGATTTAAAGAAAAATCCACTTTATATAAACAAAATATAATTAAGAATTTAAATTATTATACCTGTTGTAAACGGTAAATAAGGTGAATTATCACAGAATTCTGCGACGGTATTAAATACCGTAAAATCCGGCGTATAATGCTCAATTTTAACACAAAAAATAAGATCGAAATTTACGGCAGCGCGTTATACGCCGGGTATAAAAATGATAGCTTTAAAAATAAAACAAGTAATATGAAAAAAAATTAAGTCAATTCCTACTTAGATCAACAAAGCAAAATTTTATTTTAGCTACTCTTTATTAAATAGTTACAATTAATATAAATATGTATATATATAGGACAGAATCGCAACATTAAGTGGTCATTAATGTTTATTAATTATCATTAAAGTATCGCATTGTCATCCAAAACAATTGTGTATATAAATTTCATTTCAACTGAATACTTTAACACGTGAGAAAAAACCTTTTCAAGTTTTGACACAAGTCACCAAAAGGGTTGCTAAGTCGCCAAAAATGATACCAAAGTGGTTGTATTTGCAATTCTTTAAATAATTAGTTTTAATCAATTAATTTTATTAATTATTATTATATTATTGTATTGTCATCCAATATAAATTTCAGTTCAACTGAACACTTTAACACGTGAGAGAAAAAAACCTTTTCAAGTTTTGACACAAGTCGCCAAAAGAGTAGCTAAGTCACCAAAAATGATGCCAACGTGGTTGTATTTGTAATTCTTTAAATAATTAATTTTAATCAATTAATTTTTATTAGTTTTTTTGTATTGTCATCCGAAATAAACCTGTACATAAAATTTCAGCTCAATGGAGCGCTTTAAAATGTATTTTATTAACGATTGAAAATTCCACACAAATAAATAAATAAATATATAGAGATTGTGAGCTAATAGTAGGAATTGTGAAAAAAGGAGATGTGAGTATAAAAAAAAACCGAAACTTAAGACTTCTACAAAGATCGGAATACTGTTTATTCAAAAGAACATTATGAACTTAAAGGGTTATTTTGCAAGAAATATACTATTTTTTCACAATCCATGGATAATACCTCAAACAAACGGCTTTAAAACATAATAGCATTGCTAATGTACATTGCAAATACTTTCGTAAAAAAGAGGATGCGCGTTATACGGCGAATATACTTCAAAATTAAAAATTGCAGCTTGAAAGTATAGGTGCGCGTTATACGCCGGATTTCACGGTATTTGCAAACAAATACCACATTATCTTTTGAAACATAGCTCTACTGACAGCACTAGAGTTAGTGCTGAAACTTTCATAAAAGTCCTTTTACAGAACTGATTCAAATCCCTTGGTAACAACAGCTAATATTAATTCATTGTTTATTAACATCACACACTTCGAAGTATTACAAAGACTACAGGGGACAAACCTTGTAATTCAGAATCGCGGTCGAGAGACGAGGATGATACCTGAGCTTCCAAACTTCAACAGCACGCTAATGTTTGAGTCTAGACAGACTTGACGAGGTTCAGACCCCTCTATACGGTCCCTATCACCATTATTCTAACCTACGATTCGATAGAACAATGCCGGCCACAAATTCCTGATCATTAACTTGACAGCAGCTTGTAAGTCAGAAATATCAGCAATATTCAAACCAGATGATCAAAATTGTAAATGAATATTTTCGTTCTTCAATTTTCGAACACCTTTTGGCTGATATTCGTCAAGTTCGGCCACAAATCGCTACTATAGGATATTGAAAGTTGTTTATTTTAATAATGCAAGGTCTCGGATTGCTTCATCCGGCATATTCTCCGGATCTTCCACTACTAGATCCCCCCATTTCTCATTCTTTAAAACGGCATTGAAAAGACAGATTAGCCAACATTTCAGACATCCAAGTTGCTGTTGATACCAGGGAATTTGAATCATTACGGAAGGATAACTTTTCTTAAACTCGGTATTTCGAAGGATTGAGATATTTTTATAAAAATATTTAATGCAGAAACCGTACCGTGATCATTCCCCCTACTACTGACTAAACCTTGCATACACATAAATACGTAAAATTAAATGTAAAAATTTTATATATTTATGGCTTTTTTACATGCCATAAGATAAATATTCTTTTAAGTTCCAATATTCTTAAAAATGAATAAGAGAATTCTTTTCAATTCCTACTATTAGTTCACTATCTCCATATACACATCTTGTTCAAATATTCAATCGTTAATAAAATACATTATAAAGCGCTCGATTCAGCTGAAATATCATACATACGATTATTTTTATAACAATACGGTAATTTAATTATAATTAATAAAAATTAATTAATAAACTAATTATTAAAAGAATTACAAGTACAGACACACTGGCATCATTTTTAGCGACCATTTTGGCGACTTGTATCAAAACTTTAAAAGGTTTTTTTCTCACATTTTAAAGCGCTCATTTGAGCAGAAATTTTCTGTACACTATTGTTTGGGAGGCAATACGATAACTTAACTATAATTAATTAAATTAATTGGCTGAAACTAATTATTTAAAGAATTACAGATACAGCCACGTTGGTTTCATTTTTAGCGACCTGGGTCAAAACTTTAAAAGATTTTTTTTCTCATGTTTTAAACCATTCAGTTGAACTGAAATTTTATATACACGATTGTTTTGGATGACAATACGATACTTTAATGATAATTATTAAAAATTAATTACCACTTAATGTTGTGATTTTGTCATATGTATATATACATATTTATATTAATTGTAATTATTTAATAAAAAGTAACTAAAATAAAAATTTTCTTTGTTGACCTAGTAGGAATTGATTTAATTCTTTTTTTATGTATATTACTTGTTTATAACTTAAAGTTAACAATAAAAATAATTTATACATTAATTTTAAACAGGCTCTTCATTATAATATAATCTTCCTAACATTTAAATTTAACTATTGCTGATGAATAATTTATGAGGTAGGCCTAGTTATCTTTATAGACACAGCATACTTTCCGTATTCACAAAATTGTGATTTCAAATAAACGTCTATATATTTCCTCCTTACTTCACAAAAACCCAATTGCTTAACATCTTTTTCTAGAACACCAGAGATAAAACAAGCGAAAATAATGTGTCTACATTCGCGAGTAATTTATATTACCTGCGTCTTTTAAAGATTTCAATCTAGGAAGTTTGGCGTTCACAAAAGATTTAACTTAACTGGGGAAGTATATTCATAAATTGTCAGTGACACAGTAGCAGATTAGCGCGCAGAACATTTGAATGCAAACTGATGTTTTTTATGAGTTTTCCCTTCCTATTAGTTTCTTCTTCCTTCTTCATTTACTTTTTGGTTTATTGGCAAACTGAAATAAATGAGTAAGTTTTGAGCTAGTTAAAAAAAAGATCAATAAGTAGCAATGAGGGTGTGTCTACGTTGAGAGTAACTGGACATGATAAAATTGACATGAAGAGCTACATAAAAGACGTGACTGAAATTTAAGTAGCCTTTAAAAATAAAAATATTTATTGATCTGTAGTAAAACACAACGAATGTCTGTATCGATATTCGATTCACAATATAAACAACCCTTCAATAACGAATCTAATTACAGATTTAATTAGAGGACAAACTGAGCACTTATACAAGGTTTCCGGGCTTAAAGTATCCAAAAGTAATGGCTTATTATTACGGAACAACACATCAGAATATAATGAACTGTTCTTCCATGGATTGGAAAATTCTCAGAGATTTTTAGCTTCTAGTCCGATCGGCCGCACGTGCGCGCATTATTTGGCAATCGCAGACGATAAACGTTTTATACTCACCTTATTAGTCAAGATGTGGACGCCACAGTAAAAGGTGCAATGGTTACGGAATTTAAATCAGTCGCGCGTGTACAGCGACGTGTTCGAACAGAATGGAATGCCAACCCTCCGACATCAAAATCTATCCACCAATGGGACAGAACATTGAAGAAGATGGTTGATTGATTGAATATTAACGTCGCACTGTTCAGCTACACGAGGGCTTTTGGCGACGGACCACGTAATTTTGAACCATGGACGACACCTGAGCTGGCACCCCCTCACCTAACTACCACACCACACCAACGGGAGGACATTTCAGCTCTCGACAGATTTAACGTGCATCACTTCCCTATACGGCGGGTCTTTAGTGGTACTGGGCTCGAACTCGTGACAAGCAAGCCACGATCCGATACCTATACCACTTGGCTACTGCGGCCACTTTGAAGACGGGTACTTTTGTATCCCAAAAACTGGCAAGTATCGTTAAGTTTTCGTGATAGAAGACACTGTTGATTGTGTGCGTGATTCACTTTGCAAGTGTCCTAATAAGTGTATTAGGCAAGCCAGTATCGACTTTCCATTCTGCTCGAGCACATCGCTGTACACGCGTGACTGATTTAAATTCCGTTTTCACCAAAGTAAGCACTGCACACTGCATATTTTACTGTGGGGTCCACATCTTTACTAATGAAGTCAGTGGGAAAAGTTTATCGTCTGCGATTGCCGAAAAATGAGCGCACGTGCGGCCAATCGGACTAGACCCAAAAAATCTTGGAGAGTTTTCCAATCCATGGATGAAGAGTTTATTACATTCTGATAGGTAGTTCCGTAATAATAAGCCATTACTTTTGGATACTTTAAGCCCGTACACCCTGTATAATTCTTCTTAAACTTTTTTTTAAATGTGTAATTGATCACCAATATTTACCAAACAAAATAATCTTAACTTAATTCGCTAAAAGGACGGAAATGTGTAACTGCAAACCGGGAAGCGCGCGGGTACCGTAGGACCGACGTGAAGCTGTCCCCCACTCTTCATAGTTTCTTTACTAATAATGACCTTTTTGGTAGGGGAGGGCTTATAGATTAAAATATCAATCCCCATGTTAATCCTATGGTGCCATTTTTTTAAAGATATGGGGTTGATATTTGGGGAATCGATAGTACTGGCTGTTTAGTTAGGAAGTACAAGGACTCGACTCCATCCCCGGACAGCATTTTGCCGATGCAAATCCTGACTAGCTCATTTCATCATTTCACTGAAACAGTTCAGGGATTTGATAAAATCACTTACTTTCATCAAGGAAATGACCCTGAAGAGACGTTATTTTAACATCTCCCATCAAATGATCACATCACAATCACATGTGATACCCCCTATCCCGAGGGTATCATCTCTTCATCTACGTGACTTAGATTTGCAGGAGGAAATGATTGATCACCCAAATTCGCCAGCTTTATTTTCAAAATTGAGCTCTGATAATTTCCATTAACAAACACTGAAGTATAAGAATGGTTGAACGTGGTAAGAATTTTATTCAAAATATCAATAAATAATAATTTACAGCTAAAAGTAATCGCTTAATAGCAATTTCTCTGTTTTGGGTTGATTGTAAAAACACAATGTAATGTTTTATCATCTTATATTCAACAAACAAGTTCCATTCAATTATCAAAACAACATTTATTTTCATTGTTCTTTTAGTTTTCTTATTGATTTTGATGTCTGACAGCTTTGAATAGCACGCATAAAAATAAATCAAAGATAAAAATTTAAAAAAAAGAAATAGAACCAACAACATAATTCTTCTACAGCGGGGGTGCCAAACTCGCGGCCCTCATTGAACATTTTTGCGGCCCGGCAAATATATCGGCACACAATAATAAATAATAAAATACAATAACTCTTCCGAAATAGGAAATATAGTAGCACAGAAGAGACGTCAAGTGTAAGGACATAAACATTAACTTTTTCTTGTTCCTTTAATATATGTTTATTATAATGTATTACTCGAAATAAACCTACGTTTATATGAATATTGATTTTTTTTTCACGCCTACCTAAAGTTAAATACTATAAAGCAGCTATACTCAACCTGCGGCCCACCGGGCCTTTTTAATTGGCCCGGTCATGGCCCATTGATCTCTGAGAAATTCACTTGTTTAAGAATATGTTATTAAAAATTTGGTGGGAAATTCTTTGCCAAGAAATTAAATAGATCAATTTTGCTTTTTGTTGTCGGTGTCGTATGGTACCACTAATCTCTAAGCGGTCTGAAAGTCTTGCCATTCTGAGATGTTTCCAAAAATGCACCGCACATATTTTTGGCTTCTGTGGTGGTTCTCAAAAGCGGCTGGAGCCGTGGCTTTTAAGAATCGGTACCTCGGTCTTTTGGGAATCTTGCTTGAAGGCGCGTGTTAATCTCTGGAATGGCGGAATTTACGTGCAGACCGCTTGAGTGGTTTTTTTACTATTTCAATTCAGTCACGGTTAGTGATGTCGACAACGGTGGAGTAGCGACACCTTATGGGTGGAACTACCTAAATCACCTTCATATCTTGCAAGCGAAAAATATTCGAAGAAAATATATCGTTTCAAGACGATTGGGAAGTTGACTATTTTGCAGTGAAAAATAAAGATGTATCAGTAATTGTTTGATTTGTCTCGAAAGGGCTGTATTTAAAAAATACCAATAAACAGAAATCATTCAATGATACTTTTCCTCGAAGAACTCTTTCAAGAGGTGATAAATAGGCTTTCTTGAATAATCTTTGCAACCGCAACTAAGTGTTTTGTCAGTGGTAATATCACAGCGGTAACAAAAACATCCTATGAAGTTTGTTACATTATTGATAATTATATGAAACCGTTTACTGAGATGCAGAAATTGTGAAGGAGTGCTTCTGAAATGCTTCTAATTTAGCGTTAGTGACAAAATTAAAAGAAATAATAATTTTTAAAAAAGTAAAACAGGAGTTACATTTTGATAAAATTTCAATATTATCTTGGTCTTAAAGCATATCCCTTTCCCTCCCACATCTATCCTCATGTTGAAATAACTAACATATGTATGCGGCCCAGCAGAAAAAAGGTTGAGTAACCCTGCTATAAAGTTTGGCCCAAGTTGGCCTTTGAGTTAGACATCCATGTTCTACAGAGCTTGTGACGGGCTCACGCGTCTTTTCTTTAACATAACCTCTGGGTTCTTTGGTGCCCAAGATTAATGGCAACTCTTTTCCAACCAATACCCAAGAAGCGAAATGTGAAGAAATGCAAATAAGATAGCTTTTAAATAACGGAAGTTTCAGAAAGTGGGATGGCAATTTTGGGAATGTTATGTTTGAAAGAGTTACAAGCGTGGATTGACAGCCAATCGTGAAGTTACCCGGACAACCAGCCAATAATACAAAGTGCATACCATTGCACGCGCGCCCAGAAGTTTCCACATAAAGATTGAATATAAGTTTGGATTAAGGTAGGACTGATTATTCAATATTAGGACTTGTAATATTATTAGAAGTGAGAGTAGGCGGATAAAATAATTATTTAGAGAAAGCGGTCTAAGTTACGCGATTCGGTTTAACTATCATTGTGTGTTTGTTCATTATAGATTCTCGCTTATTTAAATTTATCTAAATTGTTAGACATTTAAGTTCTATTCTTAATAAAGACATATTAAGAATCTAAAATGTCTATTCCTTTTGCAAACCCTACACCTCTAGCTCACGCCGACAATCAAAGATACGGTCACCAAAGGGGAGGGCGGTATCACAAGCTCCGTTATTTGAGTTTTTGTTATAAGTTTCTTGCAATACAAAAAGAAAATCCGTTCATACCATAGTAGATTCCCATGCATTTCAAAATATTCAAGCTTAATCTTTTACCTGTGCACCTCTGAGACATGAAAACATATTATTCATTAAGGTTATAGGAAACACATTCCGTAAAAATATTTGTCTTTCAGAAACAAGAAAGTTTTTTTTTTTTAAATTTCAGAACTTCCAATAATGATAGTAATTGCAAGACCACAAAAATACCACCCCCCCTCCTCCTTCAAATTTTAATCAAACACTGATGGAAAGGGACATTAGGGAAAAAAAACCAGTTTTCTGATAAAACAAACAAAAACGCAATGACTTATCTTCATGTAACTCTTTAAAATCAAAAGGAAAATAAACCAGTCCCTCCACCTGTGCTTTATGAGTCACCTACCATCCTCAAGATAGAAGCGATAAATCCGTTATCGACGTAGACAGGATATCCCTCGAATCGGTAGAATCATCTGCAGACGGTGGAGCTTCTGAAGGTATCTTCTAAAAAGTACTTTCCGAACATTTTTCATTTCTTTTTTTGTCTTTCTGGAAATCCGCTACTGCGTGGAGCGGTTTGATCAAGAAGCGAAACTGTTGACTTAGGTGTTCAAATAGTCGATATTACCACCTCTTGAGCAGCCTCTTCTTTTATTTTTTGAAGGGAAATCGGTTCTTGAATGAAAGGCGGAGTCTTCCTTTCTTTTTTTTTTCCCTTCTTAAGTTCTGTCAACGTCTAAATCTTGTGTGTTTTGGTAAAGTATTATCTTCCCTTTGCTAGCGGAAGTTTTATATTTGAAAGTTATTCGACTGTGTGGATGTGAACATTAAACAAAGAATTTGTTTTGAGCTATTCATTATTTAACAGGAACAAACGCATGGGAAAATGTAAATACATCGACGAATAACGTGTTTTGAAATTACTTAAGACGAAATATTTATTTTTAGCTATTGTTTTATTATTATTATTATTCCGGATTACAAACACTTTAAGCCTAATTTGATATCAACTGAATTCAAAAAGCATTAAGAATTCTGTTATGAATATATTCATAATAAATTCTAACAGAAAGAATTTGGAGTATAACGCAAATTGTGATATCTTAAGTTTTGAAACCCTGAGTTTCTATGCAAGAGTAAGCCCCACCTGTGACTCTTAAAAGCAGACAGAAAAAGTGACCATTGTCAAATACTCGAAAAGGTAACTCAGAAAAAATAAATGTGCATGACTTACAATCTCACAAATTGGCTCGATCGACTTCCACCTTTGGACTAAAAATAATGATGTTGTATGGTGGTAGGCCTAGACAGTTCGAAATTTCCAAAGTTTCAGAGAATATGCCCGGGAATAACATTTGACTAAAATTATTCGGATACTGATCTTATTGAGGCTGAGTCTGGAACGAGACGAGACTCTGGGTTCGGACCCAGTTGGCCCATACTTTAAGATATTCCTGAAAACTACTCCACTTTTCTTGTATTTACAATAATTGGAGATTCAGAGTAAGAATTGGCGGAGGATTCAAAATTTAAAATGATCCACAATGTCGAAGATGACAACCGACTGGAACCTCAGTTATCTAAGCCAGCGGTCACAAACCGGAGGTCCATGAAAAATTTTTAATGGCCCCTTTAAAAAAAATGTTTGGACATTATATTTTCATGAAGATTTAGTTTAAAAAAATGACGAGTAATAAAACGTATTACGGAATATGGATTATACTTTTTTTTTCTTAACTTTAGCTGCTACTTTTAGCGAAATTCCCTCATAGTTTAGCGAATTTTTAGCTACTTTTTCAGATACATCAAACGACATCTGAAAGTGAGATTTGATACAACCAGTGGCGCACAAAGGGGGGCTGGGGTCCGGATCCCCAAAACCCTTTGTTTTTTTCCAATTGGTTATAATTTAAGTATATAATAAATTTTTAAATATTTGTTATTAATGTTTAAACTTTAAAAAAACTATATTTATTCAATAATTAGTTTTTTACTGTGTTTTGTTCCTGAAAATCGACAAAATCAAAAATAGCATGATACAAGAATGGTAAACTTTTAACCCCGGAACCCTCCCCCGCCCTTGAAAAATTCCTGTGTGCGCTACTGGATACAACCATGGTAAATTGGCGACATAACACTCTAGTTTGTTGATATTTCTCTGCAATGCCAGTTTATTCTTGATTTCGGTGAAGTTCCTTTTCAGGGATATGGAAACGTAAATAAAGACGTAAATAAGAGACAATATAGTTATACTGGTCCGCCATATAGTGGTCAATCATATTAGAGGTCCACAAAAATATAAACTTACTCATTTATAAATGTCCATAAAGTTCTAAAGCCGGGGTGGGCATTAAGTCAATCGCGATCGACTGGTGGATCACCAAGACATTTTGGGGTGACCACCTTCACTCAACTCAACGGCGAAACATTTCATGATGGCCAATGCCTACTGTGCCCATCTCAGTTTTCGTCACCTTAGGTTCTGAGGTGCATGAGCAGACGTTCCGGTCAGGTGGTCACTTTGACGTAAAACCTCCAGTGTTTGGTTCCCAAGCAAGCCTGGTACTCATCTATCGACACACTAAAGGGATAAAATGCTGAGTCGACCTTGCCCAGCACGGAATTTGAACACCGTACCAGTGGCGTGGAAGCGCGGCACTGTACCATTCAGTGCTGAGCTTCAAGTGCCTTCACTAAGACCTTATAATCATTTCATCATACGAAGGTCCGGAATCTTAAGAGAAAATTTCGTTAAGTAGAAAATGCACTTCGCTGTTTGGTGATTATTTTACGAAAAAAATCTTAAAATGTTATTGGTTCTCTTTTTCATGCCCATTCATCGATGAATTTGTTTATTTCATCCATGTAAAGTAGATATCCGACTGTATTATATACTTTCTTTCAGCTCATTATATACGCCATTGGGTTGGAACGCAACAACTTGAAAAAAATTAGAAGTAGCCCGTACTCTGGAAAAGTTTGCCCCTCCCCCGTTCTAAAGGTTGGCGACCGCTAATTTAAGCCATCATAATATTTCCCATTATTACTTTAGAAATTCCAATAGATTTTCAATTAATTTACGCACCGTTTGACACTAAGCGAATCTTTAAAATGCCATTCATAAATTATTTTAGAGGGCAGCTCTATCCATTTACTGTTTTAAAAGTAAATTATTAGTTACCAGACTGGAAGACAGAAAAATCCTGTCACATTCAAACTAGGAAATAGGAATGAACTCACTAAAAGATATTCATGTGCAACTTCTGAAAAGGAGTCATTTAAAAAAACTGTTACTTGAATCTGAATTAAATAAAATTCTGTAGACGTCTGGATTCATTCAATTACAAACAGAATTTTAAAAATAATTGCGTCTGATCCAAAGACAAAAGTTTCCATGAATAGTAATACGTCATAATGAGATGTGCTACACAGTGTAGAGGTCAGATATTTGATTTAGATTTTTATGTTCTTAATTCAAGGTGTTGTTTTTTGTCCTGGAACACATATGAAATACAAGTGGAAGAACAGAGAGACTTTTAATACAAACATAAGTATTTAGTGTATAGACATTTATTACAGATGATGATGCCAGCATATAACAGAATGCGTGCGCTGCTTTCCATTCGAAACGGAATCCATTACAGGCGAAAGTTCGACTTCTTTTCCCGAAGAAAATACATTCGGGATTCGAACCCGAACTAACTCGGTTACAAGCCGAGGGTCATATCCCCCATATTGGCTGGGCGGCAATTCTAGGTGTTAACAAGTTAGTATGATATGGTCTACGTACCATAAAATATGTAAATCAACAAAAATCAAGAAATCAAATAAAAATATTTTTTAAATCTTTTAAATTCATTTTATTAGTTAAATACTTGTTGGGACAGTAATTGTTCATTTCTTTGCCAACTATTGGTTGTACGAGCCAAATCTTATTTAAGAAAATAAGCAGGAATATAATAATGAAATAATAAAAGTATAGGGCATATAATATAATGAAAAATAAGAATTATTAATTTTTAAGATTTAATTTCATAATTTTATATTTAGGCATTTGTAATTTATTATTTTGTATTTAATGTTAACTAATTGTATTTTTTAAATATTTTTATAATTGTAAATATTACTTCAGTGTTCACTTTTGACTTATAATTGTTAATATTTAAAATAATATTTGTAAAGCTAGAAACATTTTTCTTTCTTTGCAAATTTGGCAACAGTCCGAATATTTACATTAGCTAACTTGCAACGTTTTCATTGAAGCACTGTTAAGCCTGACGAACAAAAAGTGATATATTAATTTTTATGCAATTTTTTTAATTAAACTATAACGGACGAACAAATTCTTTTATATTATTAGATAATAAAATACTGTAAGGAACTTAAAATTAAAAGCTAAAAGTGACTGTTTGTTTTTAAGAAAAAGGTTTTGATCATCACAACTAATAAAAATGGAAAGCAAGTAAAAACATAGCTTTGAATAATTACCTGTAACTTAAGTTGATCAAATAGAAACAAGTAAACAAAAAAAAAACCTCAATCGATACGAAACTAACTTCACATCAAGATAAGATAGATATAACAATAATCACAACTTCATCCTTTAGTATAACCTTAGCAATTGTAAAATTTTCATCCAATAACCAACAATTAACCTTCGTTAATGGATGAAGTTCAATGCAAGACATAATCAACAGGAAGTTTCGAAAGATGGAAAAAGATTGAAAAATCGCGCCGAAAGCAGCAATTAAGTAACTTATAACGATGCATGACTACAAAAATGTTAACGGACTTGAAGGATTTGCTATGGTAAACGTACTGCTTAATCACCATTGATCAGCAATTGTACTTCGGATTGTTTTGACTTTGTGGGCTATAATGAACTTGATAAACGATTGCCAGCGTAAGAAGCAATTTCAAGTACCTGTTTTGTAGCGCAAATCACAACTGCTTCAATTTCTGAATGATGTTGCCACAGCTTAATGGAATAGACGATGATTGAAATTCTTTTCCACGTTGATGGTAATTGCATATTTGCGACATAATGGAGGATTACAAAAAGTTCTTTTAAAAGATTGACATTTCACAGCCAATCCAGTTTTTGCTCTCAACTGATCTAAAATTAGATGTTTGATGTCATTTTTAATCTTATGAATTTTCTTCTATGAATTAAGTGAAGGGAAAATGAGGGTTTTTCCCCATCTAGTGGTGAAAAAAAAAGATTCTTCAAAGGGAAAGAAAAATGTTCTGCTACTAATAATAAAAATAAAATTCTCTGTTAATAATAACGTCGTACTTAATTAACATTATGCAGCATTAAAAATTTGTTTCTCTGGTAACTGCTTTTTGGTTAACACAAACGACAAATATAATTTTTATACATAAAAAAAAGGCATTTGCGTGTCCAAAAACCTCCAAAAGATCAAGGCGAATGCATAAATGAACATCAAATCACTAATCACATGTATATTTACAAACTCATTACACGACACAATTCATGATTCTTTTAACTCAAGGGTGGACAATTTTTTTGGAACCAGGGGCCACAAAGTAGCAGCAAATGATAGCGCAGGGCCGCACTTTTTTAAAATGATTGCATTCAAAAGTTAACTTTGCATCTCTCACAAAATATAAATTGTACCACAAAAATCAACAAAAGTTAAATAAAATAGTAGCATTTTTATTCAATTTATTTATTGTGCTGATTTCATATCATCTATAGTTGCAAGAACATTTAATTTTAGAATCAACTGAATGAGACAAATGTACCCTATTACACCTTTCTACAATTTTTTAACCAAGAATGATAGTTAAAATTCTTATCACAGCCTGCAAATTAATGTCAGCCAACTTGCATCTATATTTACTCTTGCTGATCTTCATGCAAGAAAAACTTGGCTCACAGATATATTTTGATCCAAGTAAGAACATTTTCTGTCTATTTGGTTATTCTGACTGTCTTGACTAACTGCGAAAAAAAATATTCGCGGGCCAATCTTTGTCCACTCCTGCTTTAACTTTGAATTAATATTTTAAGATATTTAAGACATCTTTTTTTTTCAACAAAATACGAATATTTTATCATTCAAACTAGCTTGAATACACGAGCAAGAAAATTATACGAAAAACGTTTGCATAAAATTAAATTATAACACACGCTCATGTAGGGGAACGTTTACAACCCGAACGCCAAAACCATAAATAACCAAATTCAAATGCGTGATGTAAAATTAAAAATCACATCGCGTTACAAACCCTTATAAAAATCTTCGCGTTCCAACATTAGTATTTGGAATTATATGAACAAACCTAAGCAAAAATTTCTGAAAGTAGTACCGAAAAAACAAAAACTCAAGGTATGCCATTGCGTTACTTAATTCAATACTTCATCCCCACACGATGGCCAAAAACAACGCATAAAAAAGCAAGGAAACAGCATGCAGCCGAAATAACCACTTCCACATTTAGAAAAGAAACGGACATTTCCCACTGATGGTTGTCCAACACGACACCATCCAGGGCACGTGACCAACTCCCAGCCCACGAGCTCGTATTTTACGGACCCTGCCAACAGAAAAGTGGAGCAGAAAAACTGCACAGGAACCCATCATTTATCTTCTGCGCCAAACATCGAAAATAATGACCGCCTGAATTATCTATTGGTGGCCGGTTGCTAGCTGAATTATCGACTCAAGTCCAGCTTCCGACTTGTGGTGGTATTTTTGGGCTATGACTTTGAGCCTTGGCCTGTTCTTTGCATAACGGAAGTCGTACTGTAACTGACTGTGATTATCTGTGTTCGAAGTGCTTCCGAGAGAGATACAATACCCTGAGCTTTCAAAAGCTTAGCATATCGCCACACCCACACACAGATAAAGTTAAGCTCCCAGAATATTGCTATAGTCTACTTCTACATTTTGTAGACTTATTAGCAATATGCCTACGCATTCGTTTTAAATTGATGTCTTGTATCAGTAAGGGGACCATTCTTTTTACAATGAAAAGGAGGACGAAAAATTTAAGAAAAAATTACAACTTAAATATATGAAACGTTTTATTAATTCAAACAAAATTACGCTAATAACGCTTACATTCTTTTACATTATCTGAAACGAGTATTTTTCCCATTGAATGATTTTTTTTTGTCAACATGTCATTTTTTAATACATCGGAAAGTTCAGGCAAAAAATATTCTTCATACTGAATTTTACGGTAAACACTGTAGCTAAAATATTAACATTCAATTTGGATTTTTCACTAGTCACTTCACAAAAATCATTACCAACTGAAAAAAACTCTTTCAACTGCTGCATTAATTCCAGGGCAGCATAACACTTAGAATTCAAAAGAATAATTAAATTTTACATGGGTGTATTTTTTGAAATGGTTTTGATATTATTTCAACCCATCTTTTATTAATTTCAGCATGTTCATCTGTCCAATTGTTTCAATTTATCATAATTAAAATGTACATTCAGTCTTCCAATTTCATCAAACAAACCATTGTCAACGATTTAAATATCAGGCATTTCTTTTCATAAAAAATCAACACAGTTTTCTATATCTGCTCAATTTACTTGCGATGAAGTCAAATAACACCATTGAAAACAGTTATTTCCTGTGTTATTTGTTTCAGACCATTCTTCGACATTTTGGAAACATGTTTGTTTCATCTCTGAAAACAGAGATTAACAGATCAATTTTAAAATATTGAAAAGGAGGACTTTTCGAGGAAGGACAAAACCTATAAAAGGAGGACGTTTGGTCACCTTAGTATCAGGAATGGGGAAGCAAGACGGCCTAAGTTACTCACGGTTCATCAAATGCAGCACACTCAATAAAATCCAATAATAACAAAACCAATTATTTTATTTTTATCGATAAGTATTTGGGTTTTTATGTTTATACAATAATATCGCTTAAAAGCAAGCCATTTAATTTATGTTATTAACATGCATTAAATGTCTTTTAGAGTTATGTGATTAGAGTATACATCTTTATGCCGTAAAATACGGCGTATAACGCGCACTTTTAACTCGAAAAATATGATCCAAAATTTACGGGTGTGCTTTATATGCCGGGTAAAAAAATGACAGATTTAAAAATGAAAAAGGTTGATCATAGGGAAAAAATTATGCTTCTACATATATCGAGAAATACTGTTCCTTTAAAAGAAATAACATTTCTTATGAACTTGAAGGGAAACAGTTCTAGATGTACACTAATTTTTTACTAAAACCTGGAATAATACCTTAAATTTATGATTTCAAAAACATAATACATTACATATGAAATATACATTGTATATGTACATTTCAGATTTCTTTGTAAAAAAGGGGGTGCGCGTTATACAGCGAATATACCTAAAACTAAAAATTGCAGTTCGAAAGTATAAGTGCATGTTATACGGCGGATTTTACGGTAATTGTTTAATCTTTCTAAATCAAACGAAAAAATTCAAATTTTTTAGCAAAATAATAATAATAATAATAAAAGATGACAGATTTTCAAAATATTCGCCTTTTATACAAAATGCTTCAACAATAATATTAATATTTTGCATATATATATGGCTAAGATTTCTCAATAGAGCCTGAACTGCGATTTTTGAAAAATTCAGATTATTTTCAGTGAAAATATCTATTAAAATAACCAATGTTTTGTAAAAAAAAAATTATTCATTTTAAAATATCAATTTATTGAGATATTTTATCTCTATTTATTCTCTTTTAATTTTAAAATATCAATAAATCCAATTCTAAATTATATATTTCAAAAAGCTTAGTTCAGGCTTTGTACAGAAGTCACAGCTTTGTAAAAAGGCAAAATATTATTATTATAAAAATAATTTTCATAAAAGAAGAATGTTTTGAAAATATCATTATTTCTTAATTTTTTGACAAAAAATGCATTAAATTATTTGTTTTAGTAATAATGTTCTTAAAACCACTTTATATATATATTCTAATGCAAGACATTTAATATCAATTTTTTAAAATCACGGTATTGAACGTATAGTCACAAATACCTAAATTCTCTTTAGAGATTCATATAATTGTAGCAAAAAAAAGCGATGAAAAAGGTTGAAAAAGCACAACTGAATTCGCAAAAAGATAATAACTGTGTGATGCACGTTAATGGTAGCAAGAAAACAGATCTAAGATATGAGTTTAAAATACATAAAAAGAGTTTTACTTTGCAATTGTAAATTCAAAATAACATAATACAAAGCTGATTAAATCTCGTATACTTGGAAAATTAAGTTTAAACCCTTTTAAATACCTTCCGTGTGTGAATTGTTCACGCATATTCTGCTAATTTCCTGTAACTCCACCAATACTCATTTCCTTGAAATATTTCCCACAATGACAGCTCAATCATGAAAGATGCTTAACTGCTACAACTAATGTTTGTGAATGACTTAGGGGTAACAAAAGGCAGTTGACGCTAGTAGTTTCATTGATGTTCTGAATGTTTATTTGAATACGACAATCACAAGTTGTCAGTGCAGCATGTTTGACGTAAATAGAATTTGGGGGATGTAAATGAGTATTTATGTTACAACTTACGATTGCATAATTCGTTATTGCATAAAACTCTTATAACTATATTTTTTTAAAAAAAATTAACAATTGAAAGATATAATATAGAAGAGTTAATAACAAAAAGGTGATAAATGCTTTTAAATATATTAGATTATAATCTGGTATTTCGTTTTGTATTCACAAACGCAGATCATTAAGGTTTATTTTATTTATGTTGTGCATTAATATTAATGTGCTAAAACTAAAACTTTTGTAGTACATTTATCGTTTTTATATTCTTCATACGAGGAAAAATTAAATAATATTATGTCAATTTTTTATTTTGTATGTGGAGAGTAAAATTTATTGCATTTCTACATGGAAAAGAAATATTTTTCATACATACAGTAAAATCTAGAATATAATGCCACCTATACTTCCAAGCAGCATTTTTCAATTTTTAGGTATACTTGCCGTATAACGCGCACCTATTCTTTTAAGAAGAAACTTGAAATATACGTGTGCAATTATCTTATATGTTTTGAAGTCTTTTTTCGAGGTATTATTCCAAGCTTTAGAGAAAATACTGTACTACAACCATTAAGTTCATAAGGGATGTCATTTATTTTAAATAAACAGTATTTCGATATATATAGAAGTCTAATTTCTTCTATGCTCATCTTTTTTTTAAATTTTTAAGCTCTCATTTTCACACGCGTACCCGTAAATTTCGATCTTACCTTTCGTGTTCAAAGTGCGCGTTATACGCCAGATTTTACGGTAATATGACTTATAATACCGTCATATATAATGATCCTTTATTAAATTTCAAATTTAATTTTCTTATATTTTCAGCATATTTAAATTTAATTTTGGTTACACCCAAAGTCATTGTTATTATTTCATTACTAACATCATAACATTTTCTACGCCAAATGTTGAAATTAAAGATTGTTTTTTCAAGAATTAATCTATTAAAAATTTATCTTAAAATTTTATTTAATCCTGAAATAAAAATTTGTGAATTTAGACTTTAAAATTTATTGTTATTTACTTTTAAATCTTTAATCAACATTAATCATAGCATAATTTAATAAATTACTAACACTTTCAAATTGTTTGTCAACACTAATAATAACATTCATCAGCAAAATAATCGAATTACCTTAATGAAAATAAACAAATCTAGATTTGCGATAACCGGTTTCTAAAATTCAACAAATGTAATTTCCAGAAAATAAGTGCAAATGTCCAATAAAAAAAATATTATTTTAGCAGAAGTTTTAAAAAAGTTATCCCTAATTATTTATTGTTTATAAATCAAGATATTTATCGAAATTTAAAACAAACAATGTTTTACAATAATATAAATATTTATTTTTAATTTATTTTTTTGAATGCAGTAGACTTCATCAATAAACAAGTAATAGTTATTCATGCCCATTCTTGTAAAGAGAGAAAAAACAAAAACAAAGCTTAACTAAAACGTCATCAAGCCACGATAAAATACATTATATTATTTTTAAATTTTAATAATCGGTTGAAGAGACATGCAATCTGATAAATAAAGTTAAAATTAAAATACACAAAATCTGTTTTTTTAATAAAATTATAAAAAATATAAGATAGAATCATATAATTAGCAGCAAAATCTAAGTCAAACATTTAATTGGATAGATATACTAATCAAACAATCAACTAGAACTTGACAAATCAAAAATTTTTGAACGGTTATTTAAGATATCAAATAAAAACAGAATTACCTAACAATTTTTTTCTTTATTTACTTGGAAATAAAAAGTGCCGCAGACCAACGTTCCGTGCAGATTTAAACTCATTTCGGGCCCTGGGCGCAGAAGATCTACAGGCCCCCCTTGGTACTGGAGGATCAAAATTTATAACCAGAAAATCTGGTTAAGTCCGGCTATTCGGGCCCTTCTGGATACCCTTCTCCCTTCGTGAATAAACCGGCACTGTGCCAACGTTGTAAAACTTAAAACTAGCATATGACAAACACAAATGCCTCAGACATAGACAAATTCAAAAGATTCAAAAATTAAATAGAAAAAAATTAACTATAATATAAGTTTTCAAATTTTTATTATAAATATGATTGCCAAATTTATATTAAAAACTTCCTTCGAAAAAAACTTAATGCACTAAATTTATGAAAGTCACGTGTTCTCCACTGAATTTATACTCGTTCTATTTGCAAATTTAGGAAAAAAATTATATGATTACAGGTAAAAGCTTAAATATATTAAGTCTCCTCTAAAAGATTTCAAAAGCTAAAAAATCTTTGTATTATATGTGTATTTCTAAATCAAGTGCATTTTATTAATGTAAGTGCAAGTGTTGATAAGTATTGTAACGTTTTCCCGCCACACAGAAGCAAAATCGGCTTCCTTATGTAGATAGCATGACGCCGGCCATATCCCCAAGTGCACCCCTAAAATATTACAGAGTCCTTTCATCTGACATCGCATCGACAGCCAATGGCTGTGAGGAAAACCATACTCCATCTGTAAACCAGAACCCCAAGTGTAATTCGAGGTGTTCGCCCCACCCCAAGAGAGTGGACAGGCAGTCTGTATTGAAATACTCGATAGAAAGGTTGTGTTGCCTTCTCCTTCGCAAATAGCATATTCTGTGGAATGGAAATAGCCAATAGTTTGAATAACTTGTAACCAAATGAATATTTTGTAATTAATAGGTGTGGACGTAATAAATCAAATATTTAATGTCTTAACTCTCCCGCTACGCATCCATTTTCCCAAACATCACAATATGCATTTTTTTAAAGAAAAGTTTCTGCAAAAATCAAAAGTTGGCAACAGAGAAACGCATGAACAAATTGGCTGGAAACACGCGATTGCATTTATCATGTGACTATGACGGCACAAGAATTTATAAACATTAGCGGCAAAAACACATAATTGCAATTATGTAAAACGTCACATAAACTTAGCCTATTGATAATTGGTGTTTTTTTTTTAATATTTAAAACACAATAGATCAATTTATCAATAAACGTAAATTATTTAATTCACAGCAACTATGAATGGTTTTCAAAAGATTTCAATCCATTTCAGCAAGCTTAGTATGAAATATATGAAATCCGAGATATAGATCTTAACAACAAAACATAGAAAAAAGAACTATGAAGAAAGAAAAGTAGATTTTCAGCAAGAAATTATATATAAAAATTTTAATTGACTTCATATTATTTTTTATTTATGTTATTGATTTGTTGGAGATCCACACACAAAACAACAATAACAAACTCCAGATACAGAGACCACGACAGAAAAACGAACGGCAAGAACCACCAAACACAATTGAAGACATACGAACAGTTAAAAAAAAAAAACGAACAGCGAAAAACACTGTAAACACAACACAAATCAACTATAGGATACATAGACGCACACAAGGAGGGGGTCCCTGGGTCCGGAACCCCCCCCATAGCCCTTGATTTTTTTTCGATTGATTTTAATCCTATGTATATAGTATTTGAAATTTAATTTCGTACTTTTTTGTAATTAATTTATTGATGCTTATTATTCATTCGATAATTAATTTTTACTGTCCCCCCCCCCGAAAATCGAAAAAATCAAAATATTGTGAGCAGCGTATTGGAGCACGATACTAGAATGGTTGATTTTCGACACTGCCCCCGGAGAAATTCCTGTGTGCGCCACTGATTGGAGACATACTAGTTCAGAATCCAAAGTACCCAGCCAATATGCACTAAATCGCCAAACAGGGCAACTAATACTAAATATGAATTGTTTGCTACTTGCTTCCAACATACATAAATTGGTAAATATTGTCTTCCTGCACTGTTTCCTCGTACGGTACAGACCGTATCCAATATGTCATCATTAATAAGTATATTAATATTAAATTAAACACCGATACACACATCCCGATACATATCCCCTACTCTATTCCAATACTCCAGCTTCGACACAAACTAATCTTCTAGCATTAAATATCAGTTAATAGACTCTATCAAAGCTTTAGTAGGTAGTATGATCTACCCACTGATCCCATTAAGTAGGGCCATTCATCAATGGAAAAGAGAATTAATTGCTTTCGGGTTCTCCCCAACCCCGACAAGGAAGTACCGTCTCCATAACGAACGTTCGAAAAAACGATATACATTAGAGAGATTGTTTCAGATAGAATGAAAAGGAAGAAGTGTGCTTTCTGTCATGAATGAGAAATTTAATTGGTCCACTCTACGATGACGAATATGTTTCGGTGGTGATAAATCACTGTGGAGACTTGTTTTTGTATTATGTGGTTACTTAAACAGTTGTAGAATTTGTTTTTTCTTTTTTTAATCGGAATGAAATGTTTAGTATTTCATTGAAACACTAGATCAATAATAATAGATGTTGAAATATTGAAGTTTAGCTCGGGAAATACACAAATATGAATGGATGTTTATTGTAGTTGTGTATGGAATTCAATCTGCTCGACGATTTCTAATCTTTTTTGCACCAAGTACTGTTTTCATCAAGATTTTTTTGTATCAAAATAAGGCCGTTTTCACTCAAGGCAGCTAACTCTATGCCAGTCAACTCTTTTCCTGTCTCCCTCCTGCAGTGTAAAGAGGGGAGAAAATTTCTTTCACACGCGGATACAAAGTTGATTGAGAAAAGAGATCCGCTAAGAGCGAGTGTAATTCATAATCTCATTAGTACAATAACAGCTTTCTCTATTTTTAATACACAAGTAGCCTCATGTGAAGAGCGTGGCTTCCCAAATATCCTTTTAGTTTAATCAACTAGTAGAGAGAACACATCAGAATGTGCCAATAAACCACATATGAAGGACCAAGCGATTTTTATTCAAAACTAGTTCTCGACTGTCAGCTCCTTCCGTTATGTGAGGCACAAGTCGACTCGCGTGAAAGTGCCCTAAAGGGATATGTTTTATTTTCAGTACATTTTTATCTCTGTTATGATTTAATTGACAAATATAATGTAATTATTATATTAGTCGGTAATTTGGTTCTTAAAAGTAACAAATCATGACCAGTTCTCGGCTTAAAAGCACTGAGTTAGTTCAAACAGATTCAAATTTTTTAATCATTATTATATTCCATAGTTAAACTTCCGTGGAATATAAAAAGTAAAGAATTTAAGATATCGAACAAGCAAGAAGATTTCATTTTTATCTAAAGAGTAATTTCCCTTGAAGCACAATTTTTTTCCGATATTATGCATAAAAAAATCTAATATATATATATATATATTTTAATATATGTATATATAATATATATATATGTTAGATTAGATAGATAGATAATTATATATATTAGATCCTATTATATTTTTAATTTCTCATTTATCCTTCATCGTCTGGTTGTCTTGAGATTTCAATTGTTTTCAGTTTTGCTCTTGTTGAGTGTTCATCTCTCTTTGATAGAGAATTTCGACTATATCTTTATATATAATAACTTAAATTGATATCTACTCATATAATTCGAATATATATATATATATAATATAATAACTTAAATTGATATCTACTCATAATTCGAATATATATATATGTAATAGACGCAGAACAAATATATAAAATTTCCGAATATTAACGCATTTTAGGAGAAAACAAAATTAAAAACATATATCCACGACACAGATTAAAAAATTATGTAAACAAAATAAAAATAATTAGTAATTTTTAATGCATCGCACGTTTTAAAGACGCATTTGTTTTTTCACGTATCAGATTTCAACACGATAAGTTGTTTATTACACTGGTAAACAATAACATTTATGTATATATATAACACCCGTTATCTTTTTTAACACATTATTCTACCACAATCCTCTTTTTAGATATGAACATCAAAAAAAAAAATTATTATGTCATTCATGGATTGAGTGTCAAGAACTCATAACTAGTATTTGAATGAAATAGTTTCTGCATCGCTTTTTTAAAGTCTATCTCTTTCATGAACTAGCAATCATGTGTTTGCTACTAAGTTTTACATTTTAATAAATAATTTGGTAGCAAACACATGATCGTTAGCATACAGATGTGTGTGTAGCAAAAAATATTTTTTAATAGTGGTAATAGAATTAAAAACCTTTTTTAAATGTACTTACTTAAGAAAACTCAATATTTAGAAGTACAATATATTGCATTGATGATAAATAAAAGTTTAATCATAACTTCCTCGATTTCTAAGCGATTTTACCAATGTAATGAATCTAATACTAGAAAAGAATAGAGTTTTACATACACTAGTGAGAAAAACTTAAGCGAGTTTCCTGAATTTGTCGTATTTCCGAAAAAAAATCGATTGGAATATATGAAATACATATTATAGCGGTAAACAGAAGTATTTAAAGGATGAAGAAAAAAAAATTAAAAAGTAAATGGAAAACTTACAATACGGAACGAAGAATAAAAGTGATTACTGCAGAATGATGTTTGTCCAAAACACGTATGGTCGAAAGGAATATCAACAAATTAAAGTCTCTTAGTGAAGGATATGACCTGCTCTAACCACAACGGTAATATAGCACCCCCACCCCCGCTTACACTCAAAAAACCTGATTATCCAAAAATTCTAGAGATAAAGAGTTTATTTTTCATGGACCATTAGTGTCGATTGCAATTCTCCGCCAGATAAAATCACGCCGCCAAGCCGTCTCCCCATAGCATCCCATCCATGTTCAATGAGATTTAAATCAAACGACCACAAACGATAACCAATCCAGTTTATGGATATCTTCTTTTTCTAGAAGCACCTAAATATCATGAAACATTGTCTTCAAAACAAAGTCTGGATCAATGACATTTCAAAAACAGACGTACGTGAAGGGGTGATAATTTTATCGTAATAACGATCACCGATAAAAGAGCCACTGTTGAAAATGAGCAACTCCTCCGACCCGTTCATCCTCATGCCTTTCCACACAAACATGCTTCAACAACCTTAACGGTATCTTTCCCAGACTTAATAAGGAGGAAAGAGTGCCTCTAACTATCATGATATAAAATGGCGCCAAAAATCATTAATGTGACTGAAACGACTCTCATTGGAAAAAAGGGCGTGACTCTATAAGGAAACATTACATCATTCGTTACACCACTCTAAACGGTATCACCAATGGGTTATTGTGCATGACTTACAATCGCACAAACTGGCTGGACTGACTGCCACCTTTTGACTGAATGAGTAATGATGGTGTATGGCGATAGGCCCAGGCCTATGAATGAACGACGATCCTCACATGTAGCCAGTTGACATATCGTGCGAAATTCCCGATTTTTCGGAAAATACAACCGGAAATTATTGTTAAAATGATTCGAAAGGGTTCTTATTAAAGCTGAGTTGAGATCAAGACGAGGCTATGGGCTTGGGCTCAACTGGCCCATGCCTTAAGACGTCCCTGCGCCATGATCCTCCTCCATCTGACTCTATTACGAGCGACAAATTGCCAACGGTTGACTCTTAGATCCCAAGATCTTCCTCAACAGAATCAACCCACCTGGTGGAGGGGTCTTCCACTTTTTTCTTGTACTTTGAATTTTTGAAAATATCACTAATTTAGTTGGGATCCCATCATGATATCTGAGAAGGTGTCCCAGACATCTAGAAGCGGCTAGTCTTTATAACTTTGACAATTCCCGCGATTCTTTAAATGTGCTGTAAATTTCATAATTATATTGTTTTCTGTAGACATCATTTTGTTTAACTGAAACCCGAGATCTTTAAGAGTATTTTGCTCTCAAAATCACAGTAGCTTATCTTTTTCAGATTTATTTAATGGTCAGCACTCGCTGCCATACAAAGCAATTGGTCTAACTAAGTTTTTGTACGAGATGTGTGTGAGTTTTGTTTTGACATTAATAAATTTGGACTTTAATTGGATTTAATACTTATTAAACAGAATTTTTAATCGTGTAAAAAAAATTTGGATACAGACAATAAAAAAAATTCTAAACAGTATTTTTAATATATTTTCCTTTTTTTTCTTTTAAAAAAAGTTTCTACTTCCAAAAATAGGAATATATCTATAATTAATTAATTTCAATACAAACGTCACGATGTTTATTTGTTTGTCTTGGTGGTCACGAGTCATTGAAGATAAAAGGAAGAAACTCTGTAGATAAAGAAAGCAGAGGTCGTAAATAAAAACGAGGAAGCGAATTCCCCGAACTTTAACATCAGAAATCGCGAGCGTAAATTACAAGTGTGATGCTGTCATTCTATGCAACTCAAAGAAGAAAATCCCATTGCTTCTGAAAACAAAGACACAAAAAAATCTCCAAATCAGATCTTTATTTATGTGATGTGATGGGGGAAGAAGAAAGACTAAGTATCAGCTATAAATTAAAATGTGGAGGAAAATATTTGATTCTCAAAAAGAACAATCTACAATTGACTTCAAAAAAAAAAAATAAAAAAAGTTGCAATAATGCAAATGTTTGAGTTTAAATTTATTTGATAAAATGCAATTTATCATTATTTTTTATTACCAGGACTATTTGTTAAGCGTGAACACAGCAAACTTTATTAATGCCTAAAGCAAAATGATGGTGAAATTAGACCTATTTATTACATTTACAGTAATTTTAGAGCCATACATCTAGTTTTCGCAGTACAATAGTTTCATATATACCGTAAAATCCGGCGTATAGCGCGCACCTATACTTTCAAACTCCAATTTTTTTAGATTTTGAGGTATATTCGCCGTGTAACGCACACTCCCTTTTTTTATGAAAAAACCTGAAATGTACGTGTGTAATGATCTTATGTTTTAAAGACATTTATTCGAGGTATTATCCAAAGTTTTGGAAAAAATTGTATGCTTCCATAACTACAACCTTGCAAGTTAATAAGGAAAATGTCAATTCTTTTAAATAAACAATATTTTGATATATATAGAAGTATAATATTTTTTTCTATGTTCATCTTTTATTTTTTAAGCTATCGTTTTTATACCCGGCGTATAACGCGCACCTGTAAATTTCAATAATATTTTTTGAGTTCAAAGCGCGCGTTAGACACCAGATTTTACGGTACTTTGTATTTTTACCTTGCTCTAACAATAGCTATACAATCTTTTCAAGATTCTTCATTTCTTTGAAAAAAGCTATTAGTGCAATTTTTAAAATTCGGTCTTTAAGACTTTATGATGTGTTGTAAAATTTAAATTTAAGTTAACTTCTCATTCATCTATTTTGGCGTTTTCAATGTTTATCAATGTAATTCTCTTTTCTAGTTGGGTTTTTTGTAGAAATTCTGTTTGGATTTTTGACCTACCGAGTCAGAAAGGGGGAAGGTTGGTACCATCAAACTAGTTAAACCCCACTTAATCGATCCTAAGTCCGAAACAGCTTTTTGACAAGCTGGGTTCCTTTTCAGTTTTTGTTTAATTGTGTTATTTTTCTTCCCTTGAAATATTTAATATGTTGTTTTGTGATTTTTGTATTTTGTTTTTTTATTTATCGTTTCATGTTTATCGATGTGTTTTATATTTTTCATTCATTTATATATATATATATAACAATTCCATCGGCTCAAAGTTCTTTTAGGGGGAAAATCGATTGAAATTCATTTCGAATTTTTGTCATGACTTTGTCATTCGAATCCATGATTAATTAAGGAGTAATTATAATTAATTCCCTCTTAAACCATTATATTTAAATTTTTGGAAGAATCAAATTTCTCTCTCTCTCTCTCTCTCTCTCGATATCAACACGTTATGTCATAATGAATTTTAAATTTCCACAGAACTACTCCTTTTTCCACTTATATCTATCTTTTCAGATTACCTTACTGAAAAACAGATTAGTCGAAAATGATTAGAAATGCTTTCCATCTAAGAAAAAGGAATTTTTGGATTTCTCAATATTTTTTTCACGGTAAACATTTATGAGATACTGAATTCACAAAAGTTCCCGCGTAAAAAATAATCACAAAATCAGATCACATGATATTCAGAGAGAGATATAGAGTCTGTCTTGGTTTCCCTCTTCTACACCACATACGTAAGCAAAAATAGGGCACCACCAGAGTATTTTCTGTAACGGGCTTTAAGAGAGTATATTCTTAAAATTGTCAAATTAATAAAAAGTCACAAGATGAAAAAAATTATATTAATTCTCATCAAAAATACTCAAAATATAATTACGCAAATAATTAATTTTTTAAATATACGGCGTTTATCAATTTAAAAAGTTTTTTAGTGGTTTCTAAAGTATATAAAAAAAAGAAACTCTCTATTTAACGAATTTTCCACATAACGAACTTTTTTCGAGGTTTAGCGACTTCGTTAAATAGAGGTCCGACTCTATATCATGAATCAAATTACCGTAAAATTCGGCGTATAATGAGCACCTATACTTTAAAACTATTTTTAGATATATTTACCGTATAACGCACACACCCTATTTTTTCATAAAAGAAATCTGAAATGTACGTATGCAATGCTCTTATGTTTTGAAGTCATTTATTCGAGATATTATCCCAGGTTTTCCAAAAAAATAGTACTATTCTAGAACTGTGTGAATAAAACAACTCTTAAAATTCACATGGTATGTCATTTCTTTTAAATTAACAGTATTTAGATTCACGCGAAAAAATCTAATTTTAATGTTACTCTTTTATTTTTAAAATTATCAGTTTTATAGCCGGTGTTTTACCCGCAACCATAAATTTCGATATTACTTTTTGTATAAAGAGTGCGCGTTATACGCCGTATTTTACGGTAATAAACATTTTTTTTATTTCTAATAGGCTGTGGCTTACCATTGCAGACCTAGTACATTCCCCAGAAGCTGGTATCTCTTTTTTGTGCGGCACCATGCAGGCGGATACTAATCACCGCAGGCAATTTTGACGACTAGTTTCCTCCCCAGAAGGAAACACCTGAGCTCTGGCACTGCGAAACTGTTTTTAAAAGTTTTAATTTTGCCCAGAGCACCCAAGCCAAATAGGCACTCAAGGGGTTTTATACATGCCGACGGTAATAAATACTTGATGCTAAAATAATTTGAAAAAGTGTCATCACAGCCACACAATTATGGTACTACAAACTGCTTAATCTTGATGATACATCTTACGAATAACGTTGTCAAAGAACTTAAGTCGTTCTCTAGTTTTATTAGTTAAACTGTTTCTTATTTTTACTTTATGCTTGAATACATTTGATAAGGCTAAAAAAAAATGAATCCAGAACTTTGATGTTACATTTGTAAGCTTTGTTACAAAAAGGACTGAGAAGGAAAAAACTTTATTTTAAAAAAAGCAGAAAAAGAACACATAAGGAAGTAAAGAAGAAGAAAAAAGTCAAGGAAAAAAGAAGAGGGAAAAAAATAGTCCAAGTTCAAAGTCGAGCAAACCTTGTGTGAGAGTTCCCCTAAAAAAATTCTAGGAATGATGCATAGACCATGTCAGTCCGTCTGTCCCGAAGACCATGTACACAAAAAATTTAAATTAAAAAAATGACTGACGACCATAGCATTATGACCTTTCAAAGCCTACCAACTCTCATAGTTTAGAAATGCATATATTAATCAATCGTTCTTTCCGCTGGCAGATGTCTCTTCCGTCATATCGGTTTGAGTGCTGAGTTGTTCCTTGACTTCTCCGCATAAGCTAAGTTATTCTCCCTATGAGTTAGTCGTGTTGCCAAAGTTAAGTACTTTATTTTATGTATTTTATGGTGAAGTAAAAATACTTTTACGTGACGCGAATAGTATAAAACTGAAAATACGGAAGTGAACTTCAATGCGGAAAAAAAAATTCCCCCTCCCCCACTAAATTTATGATGCTTATAGCATTGCATTTTTGCTCGATAGATACCATTAAATGCTAAGAACATGTAAAAAGTGTTTTATGAAAAAAAAACTGGTGGTGTCTAAAAAACGTGATGAGGGAATTTGTAAGAATGTTCTCGTTGCTTACAAAATGTTTTCTTACACTTTTTCGTAAGAAACATGTATGTATTAAATGCTCGGTGAATACTAATTGTAAGTCGTGAAGTTGCTATAGTTAAAAACAGTTACGTGAAAAGACTGTATAAAACATCTTAAAGTGCAGATTATAGAGGAAAATAGAATAACACATGCATCTGTTTTTTTTTTAATCTTCTTATTTTACGAAGAAATTAAAATAAAAAGCATCAAATTTTTCACGATAACTTATCTCAATATTTAATCGATAATTCATAAATTCTGACCATACTTTAAAATTTTTGAATTATTAGATTAATACTAGGAAAATAACATTAATACATTAATCAAAAGCAATTATTAAACCGTTGTAATTATTAAGAAAATATAAAAGCATTCGAATGAAAGTTGAATAATCTTGAATAATTGCTTATCATACATGTGATATGCAACTTTTCCTAAATAATGTTTCCGTAATAAATTTTTCAGAACATTTTCTTAGAGATTTATTCAAAAATTCTTCTAAAATAAACGAATATCAACTGTAAGCTTACAAATATCCGTGCAAAAATTTTATGCCATACGATCCAATAATCACAACAATAATCAATGAAAAAAAATACACTTCAGAACAACAAGCAAAATTAAAAATAAATTCCTCGTACGACACAACCATTAAAAAGTACAAAATATATTTTACTCATCACAATTTCATAACGATGTAAAAAATGACTAAAAATATTTTCCATCACTCTTTGTAACTGCAAATGTGTTTGAGCTTAATTTCTTAATTTTTGAATATCTGAAAAGATTAATTGTGAATAATTGATTGTGAATAACTTATTGAGTAAAATGAGAGGAAATAAAATTTGGCGCTCTCCAGGACAATATTATAAGAATAAAGGAAAATCCTAAAATAAGTCTTGTTATTAGTCATACCTTAAGGCATCCGACTACGTTCGGAACTGTTGTTTTGCAAAAGCGTATAAATGAATAATTTTATGATATTTAGTGTCACTTAAATTAGAATACATGCATAAAATTGTTTTCAGATTATTACAGTAAAAAATTATTTAAATACAATATTCTGGCAAAAAATGAACGTAGAATTAACTTTTTTCAAAACATTTTCCTTTTACGGAAAATGCTTCTATTATAATAATATTTTGCCTGTATATAGCTCAAATCTCTGTACAGAGTCCGAACTAGGATTTTTGAAATATATATCTTAGAAGTGGATTTATCCATATTTTAATATAAAGAGTGGAGAAATTTTAAGAAAAAAACACCGATAATTAGTTCAATTGGTAGTAACTCTGAAAATAATGTGAATTTTTTAAAATTCCTAGTTCAGGCCTTCTAGAAAGTTCTTTGCTTTATATAAGCAAAATATTTTATTATAGAAGCATTTTTCATCAAAGGAGAATGTTTTGAAAATAGGTAATTCTATTTTTGCCAAAATATTGCATTAAAATAATTTTTTATTCTAATAATATTCTTAAAACAATTTTATACATATCTTCTAATCGAAATGACACTAAATATCATGAAAATTATCCATTTATACGCTTTTTTTTTAAATCATGGTTCCGAACGTTATTGAATACCTTAAGATGAAGACAAACACATTGGAATGATATACAGTTTGTGACGGGCTCATCGCGTTTTCCACTAAAAACTCCTCTTGGATTCTTTGGGGCCGAAAAGGCAAATTCTTTCCAACCAAATCCAGAAGCGAAGCGTGAGTATGCAAATTAGGAACCCTTTAAATAGCAGAAGTTTAACGTAAGCGTATGGCCTATTGGGAAGTGATTATGCTAGTCTGAGTTTAAGCGCGTAAACTGAAGTCAGAGAAGTAAGCCGTTATTCTAGTGTGAAGCTATCCGTGACAGAACGATCAAGTCAAGGTGGATACTATTCCACGCGAGATCAAGAAAAGATATTTAGGATCCGAGAGGATTGTTATTAACCAAGAGATTAAGGTAGGATAATTCTGTTATCCATTAGGAATTGTGTATAAGTTGAGATTAGGAATAGGTGGGAATATAGTGATTAAAGTCGCGCTTATTTGGTAAAGCGTATTGTGTGTTTTCTCGCCTCAGATCCGCTAAGTTATAATATAAATATTATCATTGTTAGTGTTTAAGTTAAGATCTTAATAAAGATATATTAAGATCTTGACAACGCCTGGTTCTTCATTCACTCCCACACCTATAGGTCACGAAGATAACTTAGAAGTAAAGCATCACCCACGGGCGAATATCTTACAAGTAATATATTCTTTTACATCGAGCTCAATACGAATCTTTCAAAAAACGATGCAGAAATTTTGGTTCAGAATTTCATTTTATTCTAGGAAACAACCATTAAACAGGTATATTTCAATCAAAGTAATAGATAAATCTTGGAATATTGCCAAGAAAAATAAAACAGACTGAAAGCAAAGAATAGATAATTGTTTTAAAGACTGAAGAGTATAAAGAATTAATAGAAGCCATTTGAATCAAGAGAAAGGAAAATAAACTGTCTTCACTGACCCATTTCTTTTACCTTAGCGAAATAAAAAAAAATTCCGGAGCAGTAAAAGTCAGATGACGCAACTTTTTCCTCTGTATAAACAATATCCTACATTAGACACACAATTAGAATTTTTTTCCCCCTTCAAAAAAATTATGGAAGCAATACAACAATATAAATCTTCGCCATATTTAAACATCTGCCAAACCTTTTTTCTGAAGAAACGTTACATTCTAAGAAAGGGTATATTCCTTTTATTGTTCAACAAAACTCTCTAGTTATTCAAACAAGCTTGTTTAAAACAATTCTGTAAAAAAAAGCTACACAAAAAAAGAGAACACAAAGCAATATCTAATCGCAATTCCCTTTACACCAAACGATTTAAAAATGCGGGTTGCAGCAGAGAAACTCGAGCGAAAAACGGTGGCGCAACAGCAGCAGCCAACTCAACAACTTGTTGCTAAGTGACGTCACACCTCACACCTGCCGCCCATATCACTTCAGTTTGATTCATTAATTTGCAGCGGCTCAAAGAAAAAGTGCGAAATCAAAACACGGTCAGGTTGTTTCGAATAAGAGAAGGAAGAACATACGTCTGGGAGAGATGCTTATTTTGACAGCTGAGGTTTGGTAACATATAAAGAACCGTTTACGGAGAAGATTATATTTTTAAATATATATATATATTCTGCTTAGTTGGTTGATAACAGGTGAAAAATAACAAAAAAAAAAAAAATCCGGTAACATTCGCAGACAGACGCATTTCTACGAGTTGGGAGTTTTTCGCAGAACAGAGAACAGTTGGACTTTTTTGTTTACCGCCCCTATTATTGTGTTTCGCAATATCCAGATTACAGCCATGGCTGGATTTGTGTTGTCACCCAGGATTTGTCATCCACACACTTCTCGTCTCGGTGGACTTGAAGTCATAGGGGTAGCCATGAATACATTTGCATTCGTTTTAAATGGAATGTTTATATTCATTGGACACAGGGGTGGAGCTAACATTACCTAGAGGAGGAAGTTTGTATTTTTATAGTAACATAACTACAAATAATAAGAGTGAGAATAATTGAATAAGAAGCATAATTTTAATTGTTAAGAATGTAATGGATTCGAAAACGGAAATTTATGTGTACGAATGGATTTATTAAGCGTACTTATCTTATTAAAAAAAATTTTGATTTTATTTTTTTTCCCAACTAAATAGAATTTTTCAAAAAAAAAAAATCCATCTATAGAAATGATAATTTACAATTTCCTGCAAAAAATATATTTGATGGAATCCCTTGCGTTGAAATAAATATGTTTTCCTCCCTTTTGAAAAAATTATGTTAGTAGTGGTTCCTTTAGAGATACAATTGCATTGAATGATAAAATAAAACAAAAGAAATAGTAGAAAAGAATAATGTGTATATTATTTGCGAATATCTTTAATAAACACAAGCTTTGAGATCAAACTCTGTAAAAAAAAAAAAAATGCGTCATTTTAAGTACTTTTAAATATACTTAAATTCTAATTTATATGAATATTATTGCTTAAAAAGAACATATTTATTACATTCTATGATAAGCAACATGCCGAATGTATCATCAAAACAAACAAAACACTAAAATATTAAAAACAACGAAAAATGAATTTTAATTTCTCAAGTAATATAACACATTCGTAAATACTCAAGCATTGGTAAAATATTGTGCAAGTTGATTCGGAATTCTGGAATTATTCTTACAACACTTATCTCTTGGTTTTTAAATCTCTTCTTTATCTCTTTTTAATTATGTTTTTATTTTTGAGTACTAAAAACATCGTATATTTTTTGGTTAATTAAAAAAATTAAACAACCGACGTAGAACACTTTGCACACACATTATGTTCACACAATGTCACAGCAGCGTTATACACAATTATCAATTATCTCTACCTGTTGCCACAATGAGGAGTATAATTATAGAGATATAATACAAATATAGTCTAGTTCTATTTTAAAAAATAACTGTGACATAAGTCAATTTATCTAATGTAATCTTAATGATAAGACATCTAAAATTAAGGACCTGATTAAAAAAAAGCAAGGAATAAAATAAAATATTGTGATTAAAAAGTTGAAATATTATGCAATAAGACATACTTAATAGGAAAAATAACTTTTTTAAAAACATTCTGCACAGTTTTAATAAACATGTCTATGTAATAAAAGAAAAACATTTTCTCGAAAAATATTACAAAAACAAAAATAAATTTTCAACGCATTTTTCTGGTGACAGGTAAATTAACATCCACGGTGATGTGTCCTTTTTAAAAATAGGTTGCGTAAATAAATTCGTAAATGAATTTTTCCCAAACTTCTCCCCAAGTCGCGAAACGCAGGAATTTTGTAACTAAAGACCGTCAAGAAAAGACCGCGCGAATCCAAAAAATAAACAAAACATAGCTATATAAATCTCACATTTCTGTTCTAAAGCATGTAAACAGCTTTGCTAGTGCTTTATTTTACACGGATAATGAAAATTCTACTTCAAATATTTATTTATCTTATTGTTTCAAAGAAACACTGAAGATAAATAAGGATTACGTGTTAATGTACAATCGTCATTTCAGATTGTGTGAGCTATTTGAGTTTTTCATAATTAGTGATACGGAGAAAAAGCTTTTAACAATTCTAAAGTTTACAATGGTTTAATTTTTCACAAAATCATACAAAACATTTTTTTTTTTCCAAATTAAAAAAAATTATAACGATTTCTATTATTCATAACACTGGAAGCTACTTTCATTTCGTTTTAAACGGGTTTTTATTTTTGAAATTACATACGAACAGTATTTCATTAAAAACGATAAAATTAATCGTTTGTCGGGGAAAAAACAGATATTGTTTAACAGAAACTAAAAAAAAATATTTCTCACGAAATATTTTCTAAAAACTATAAATATTTTCAATGATTAAAAATTTTTAATCATAATTTTTCCCTCCAAAAATACCGAAACTTGGTTTTCCATTACAAAAATCGAAACAGGTTTGTGTGTGTGTTTGAAATAATTGCTTTTTTCTTACTTTTTACAATTTATTTAATTGCAGCTGACTTACTCAGAAATATTACGCTTGCTGGAAAAATATTGAGACTTATCCGTATAAAGGTGTTTACAATTTTTATATAATAGAAAGTTATTTTCGCAAGAATGCTCCAGGTTTTAGTATTGTTCATTAACATACGATAGGTGTGGAGGTAATTGTTTTGGCTCCAGGACCACATCGTGGAAGCGGAGGATACATGAGGGCCGAATTTTTTTTAAAACGACAGTATTCATTAGTTAACTTTGCATCTCAGAAAAAGGTATAAATTGGACCATAAAAATCAATAAATATAAGAAATAAAATAATGGCAGTTTTATTCAATTTATTTATAGTATGCTAATTTCATATCATCTATAGCCGGGGTAGGCATTAAGTCGATCGCGATCACCTAGTGGACCGCTTAGGCTTTTTGGGGTGACCGCCTTTTGTCTTAAAGACCTAATAATCATTTCATCATACAAAGGTCTAGAAATATTTTAAAAATACGGAGAAAAAAATTCGAATCAAAGAAAAAGTTCGTTAAATAGAAAATGTACCTCGTTATTTAGAGGTTATTTTACGATGAAAATCGTAAAATTTTCTTACTTCCAGGAAAAGTTCACTAAATAGAGAAATTCGCAATATAGAGGTTCGTAAAATGGAGATCCGACTGTATTGTAGACTTTCTGTTAGCTCACTACACCTACGCCACTGGGTGGACCCAGTGGTGTAACGTACACCCCCGCATTACGGGGGCCCGGGGTTCTAGGGGGCCTAAGACTTACTGACGCCAAATACATATCAGGACTTGGGGCCCAAAACCTAACTTTACAGGGGGGCCCTAATATACTCCGTTACACCCCTGGGTGGGCCGCAACACCTTGAAAAAATTAGGAGTAGCCCGTACCCTGAAAAAGTCTGCCCACCCCTGATCTATAGTAAGGGTGTAAAACTCAAAAGGCTAACGTGGGCTAATAAACAAGGTTTAATTTTAGATGGGCGGCAAAATAAATAAATAAATATTCATAGAAACGAGGCTTATTTCGAGTAATACATTATAATAAACATAAATAAAAGAATAAGAAAAATTTAATGTTTACGTCCTGACACTTAACATCTCTTTTCTGTTTCTATTTTTCCTACTTCGTGAGAATTTTTTTTATTTTATTACATATTATTGTGACCAATATATTGGCCAGACCGCACAAATGTTTGTTGCGGTCCGCATGCAGCCCGTGGGCAGCGAGTTTGTGACACCCCTTATCTATTGCTTCAAGCACATTTAATTTTAGAATCAGTTTAATGAAACAAATACACCCTATCTTACTTTTTTTTACAATTTTTTAACCCTTTATCTACCGCATTATGATTTACTGCAGTTTTTTTTCATGCAATATTTTTTTTGGATCACTACATTGAAAATTGAGGGATATACATAAACAAGATACTCAAATTTGGGAAATTTATAATCCATTAGAACTAATTAATTAATTAAAGATATTCAATTGTAAAATTAATTACATACACTATATTCACTTAAAATAAAGAGTCAAATCGTTTTCTAAGGTCTTCATTAACATACACAAAAAAATAAGACACTTAAATTTTGACATTAACTGTTTTTTCGGGACAAAAATGCCAATCTTCGCAATCCGTTGAAAACGCAATTTCTGCTATAAAACTATTCGCCTTCCCCGCTACAATACTCATCATAGAACCTGTGCTGCCATATATCTTGGAAGAGTGGATTTCAGAGAATATTCCTGCTAAGTATCGTCAGAATATTCGCGAAAATGGTTATTCTATGTAATTTTAAAGTCAGTGGTACTTATAAGTACCGTCGGTAGATAATGGGTTAAAATCGAGAGTGAGAGATTGCTTGTTGCAATGTCTGCAAGTTAATGTCAACCAACTTGCATCTATATTTACTTTTGTTGATCTTAATGCAAGAATAACTTTACTCACTAATATATGTCGACCCAAATATAGAGGAAATTTTCCCTATAACTGTCTTATGACACGAGGGCCACTACTTGTCCATCCCTGCCATAATATGGTCGTTGTTTTTAGTCTGATTTCAGATGATAGAATAGCAGTGGCGCAACGTACACCCCCGCATTGCGGAAGGGCCAAGGATTCTAGGGGGCCCAAAGCCTAACACCAAGTATGAACCCTTTGTAAGATCTGGCTTGGGGCTCAAAACCTGACTTTGCAGTGTCTTTGCTGACGTCTAATAATCTCCGTAAGGCCACTGAAGAATAGGGTTGTATGAAATTAATTTAAAGGTTCTTTTTTAACACCCAGACAAGAAAGAAAAAAAAAGATCACTTACAGAATTTACGTTGCTTAAATAATTTGTCAAAACTTCAAAAATTCCAACGCTTAAAATTTATTTTCACCGAATTAGTTTTCAACAAATAACTTTATAACTAAAGAATCTTCTTATAAAGCCAAGCAACAAGATCACACATCTTAACAAAGCAGTTTTTTTTTTGTCGAACTTTATGCAAATGGGTAATTGCAATTAAAACCAACACTAAGATAACGACGCAAGCAAGTACTGATTTTTTTTAGGCTCGAGTAAAAGCACTCACGTACGGAGATTGTTAACCTTTTCGAACGTACATCCTTCAGACAAGATAAAATGCGCCCTGTGAACCTAAGCAATAAGTTCGATAACACTTTTTTCCCAAGTTGTATCTTCGATTAGGGCTGAATGAGTGAAATGCAGGTTCGAACACAACCATTACTGTTAGCAATGGTCTGTGTGAACACGAAAAAAAAATACTGATAAGGTACGAAAAAAAAAATTTGATGAGAGATATAAATTAACTAATAATTTATTCTTACTCCTCCCCCCTCCCTAGAGGAAGCATACAAGTGAGATATTTTTTTAACCATCAATCTCGACATTCTTGATATTATGTATATGTAGATCAATTTGATATTTCATGAAATATATGTAAGTTTCGAGAAAAATTAAATACTTTTGTATGAACACGACTTATAAATAATTCAAGTACATAGGAATGTTATAGAAAGCGCTTCATTCATTTTGCTTATTTCTAAACATTTAAGCTTGATTATTTTTTAAGACTTAATAATCTGTTTAAATCGAGATATAGGCTTTGTAATTATAAACTGACACTAATAAAATCTACATATATTTAATACATCTCTAACGAGATATGTGTTTAAAAAAAACATATTTTTTGTACGTAAGCAAATGAAGCTAAATAGGGGTAATATAATACATTTTAATACTTTAAGTATTAAAATACTTTTCAAGCCTGCAGAAGCTATCAATCGTCAGAAGACCGTCGACAAGTGAGAAAATATAAAGGAACACTATCAGATTTTCGTTTATGACAAGTGGCAGAAAATTTATCGTAATATATATATACATATAAGTTTTGTAAAAAATTAAATTATTTTAAATATGTATTTCAGTTGTGAGTGTTATTAGCCCAGTTAAAAATGCCTCTGAAAAGAACCAAGTTTCAGTTTGGAGCAGTGCTCTTCTCAACCTTTTAATCGCTGCTGACCGGTCAATGTTTGACAATTTTACCGTGCCCCGCTGATGTGTGTGTAGGGGGGATGTGGACTGTTTATACTTCAGATTGTTTTAATTCACAATAATTATAATTTAATTGTATATAAACATGCCTTCACAATAAAATACCAACACCAAAAAATACAATATACACCAAAAATATATATAAAGGGATTTAACAAGGAATATGGAGCGATTTCCATAAAAAGTCTCAGAAACCTAAGAGAAAAATACACCACAGTAAATAAAACAGAAATAATTTAATGTTCCTTGTGGGTCCCGGGACTACACGATCCACGGACCGGTACTGGTCCGCTGTCTGGGGGTTGGAAGCCATTGGTTTAGAGGAGACATCCAGTAGAATGAAACGGACCAGGATCGAGCCATTTTTAGGAAGCTCTACTTCCAATAGTGGAAATATGCATTAAATAAAATGCGTGGCAGCCCAAGGAGTTGACATTTTTTGCTTAAGCAAACTGTTGAATTGGATTTAAAAAAAAGAATCTTGTACTTAAAACTGTTTTAAGTAATAAGTTCAACATTTCTTTCAGACACATTCTACCTTTTTCCATCCAAATAACGCAATTCCATCATGAGAATTTTAAGCACCACCAAATTTAATTTTGAATATTCGTTGTTCATGACACGATTTTTAATTTAATAGAGACCATGCTTTTAATATGTATGTTTAATAAATCGTGATCCAATTGACTGGTCCTCTAAAGAACGTTTTAATGTAGGGGTGAGCAACATTTTGGCCCGTAGGTCACATTATGGGAGCGGAAAAATATATATTATAAAAAGAAATATATTTTATAAAAAGATTACACTTCATAAAAAAATTAATAAGTAATAATTAAAGAAAATAGTGGCAGTATTATTCTACTTATTTTATGTATTAATTTCATATTGTCTAAAGCTGCAAGCCCATGTAATTTGAGAATTAGTTTAATGAGACAAATGTGTACTATCATACTTTACCCCATTTTTTTTTAGATCAGGGGTGAGATGGCTTGTTGAAATTCTCGTCACAGCATGCAAGTTTATGTTATCCAACTAACTTGCACCTATATTTGCTCATGTTGATCTTCATTCAAAGGAAAATAAAACTTTGCTCACAAATAATGTGGACAAAAATATAAAGAAACAATTTCCCCGCAAATTTCTTCATACATGTACATTTTTCAGCTTACAAAGATTTGTAAAAGTCAGTGTTATAGTATTAAACATTTTCTTCACAATGTGATCTGACTTCAAGTCAATAAGCTCAAGCTGTAGCTTTTAAGGTGCTGTATCAATATCAGCAGCAATGGGATAAGAGAGAAAGTTGAATTTAGGCTCAATATTCTTAAAATCCTGAAAACTTCTTTAGTCCGCGTCCTCCAAACTCTACAGATGATCTCTTAGTACAAACACTTCCAGATACTTTGTTATCCTAATAGTGACAAATTAAAAAGACGAATCTTAGATTGCGCAGGGAAAGAAATTTCAGTTCAAAGCGGATTTGCAGACTGTCTTAGCAGCACGCAAGTTGCCCACCCCTTTTATTGAAAACAATTCAAAAGACCTAGTATTTAATTGATACCAACAAACAAATCTTAAAATACACTCAAACACACAAAAAAGAATTTTTTAGATCAAAACTCAAAACGAGGAACAAGATTCTGCGACATAAAAAAAAATTGTATGACTACTGCATACATTTTCTTTAAGGCTGTTTTTGGTTAATGTTAAAGATTAGGACCCAAATTTGGAACATTTTTCAGATATAAAAGAAATGAACATTTTATATGATATTCTGGCTTCACTATCCTTTAGAGAGCAGCATTTTTTATCATACTTCCCATTTTTAACCGAGTTGAATAATTTTTTCTGGTGTAAAATGTGTTTCGCGTTTTTTCTCCTATACCGTAATGTTAAATGGGTTATGCCTTCACGTATTAAAACGAAAAAGAAAGCATTCATGGAATATTTTGAAATTTTTAAAAACACTATATTGTTAACAGAGGTATGAGTTATAATATTGCAAATTTCCACGGAAATTGAGGAATTTTTCTGTCTGAAAATGTGCTTCGCGTTTAGTTCAAGCTCTCGTACTTTTACCGAAGACAGCCTTAACAAAAACATAACACTTAGCATGAAAAATTGTTAAAAAATTGTTTACCTTAAAATTACTTTTAAAATAATTTTTAGAATAAACAGCAGGAGGTTATATAACTGGTTTTGAAATTACGCTGAAGGACAATATGTTTTTCATGTAACAAAATTTTTTTTACGAAATATATACAACGCTTCCGTGAAATTAAAATTAAGACCGAACATACGCATAATAAATACTAATACAACTAAAATTTGTATCCTCCAAAAATAATTTTCAGACAGATTCCAGAGAATATATTGAGCACGCACTATAATATGTATCCAAATTTCAAAATAAGGGAAAATCCCGAAAAGGGAATAAGAAAGCAAATCTAGGGAAGAATGAGATAACCTCCAAGTATTCCCACTATCGGTTCATGTGACAGGAGTCACGCTCGGTACGATCTATATATTCATGAAGAAAGTTAAACTTATCATGCCAAAGACGAAAGCGCCGTATAAACAAAGCATCGTGAGTTCGTGGCTAAACAGTTGTATTGAAAGAATTCTATCGGCAAGTGATTGAGAATTTTAGTCATATCATTTAGAAATAGAATTTGTGGCATTCTGGGTTATCAATTGGGGTATAATCAGAAAATTATTTTAGAAATTGCTCAGGTGTGATTTAAAATACAGTAAAAACCAACGTATAACGCGCACCTATGCTTTCAAGCTGCAATTTTTAATTTTTAGCTATATTCGCCGTATAACGCGCACCCCCTTTTTTTTCTTTTTTTTACGAAGAAATTCAACATCTACATGTGCAATGCTCTTATGATTTGAAGTCAGTTATTCGAGGTATTATCCCAAGCTTTAGAAAAATAGAATACTTCTAAATTACAACCCTTTATATTCATAGGGAATGTCATTTCTTTTAAATAAACAGTATTTCGATATATGTAGTCTAATTTTTCTTAATACTCATCTTTTTTTCATTATTATTAATTTTAAAGCTCTCATTTTTATACCCGGCGTATAACGCGCATCCGTAAATTTCGGTCTTATTTTTTGTGTCAAAAATGTGCGTTATCCGCCGGATTTTACGGTAATTAAGGCGTATATGTCAATGCTCTTCGTGATTTTACAAAAGCATATAGATGAATAATATTTTTATGTTTTGTGTCACTTGAATTATAATTTACATAAAAAAATTGTTTTAAGAATATTATTACAAGGGAAAAAAAATTTTTTTAATGAAATTTGTTGCCAGAAATGAAGAACGAAAGAACGAATGACATATTTTCAAAATATTCTTCTTTCATGAAAAAAATGGTTTTGTATAACAATGTTATTTCACCCATATATAGCAAGACTTCTGCACAGAAGTTGAACTAAAATTTTTGGAATATATAATTCAGAAGTGGAATTATTCAGATTTTAATACGTCAGAGTAGAGATATTTTAACAAAAAACACCAGTTACTATTTCAGTTGATCGTAACACTGAAAAATAATATGAATTTTCAAAAATTCTACGTCTGGTTCTGTAGAGAAATCTTAGCTATGTATAAGCAAAACACTATTATTATCAAATCCCTTTTCATAAAAGAAAAATGTTTTGAAAAAACGTCGTTTTTTATCATTTTTTAAAAAAAATTTTAAAAATGCATTTAAATAATTTTGTATTGTAATAATATTCTTAAAACAATTTTAACTATAATTCAAGTGCCAATAAATATCAAAAAGAAAAGAAAGTGACAAAAATGACATAAAAAAATTTTGTTTTATGTTTTATATTCCAGTGTATAGTTAATGTTCCATACAAAAACATTTTTTTTGCTAAAAACTCATTTCACGATTTTAAAATAGTGAAATCCTCCTCACTAGGCCGTACTGCATTCGCTTAGTAGGCCTTAACGCTTAATACGGCCTCTGCAAGGGCAAGGCTTGAAGCTAGCACTTCTCCGAACACATGCATCGACCCACGTCTGAACTTGATTTCTCTTTAAATTTAAAGTACAGCAATTCCCTTTATTCTCACGATAAGTTTTTGGCAGTCTAGGATCCGGAACTCAAACCCTCCTGTACCAATGCCAAGTTTTAAACAATGAAGCTATTACAATACTTTGGAAACTACTCGGTTTACTTAGTTGCAGATAAAATATATGTTAATAGTGCTGATGAACTCTAATCAATAGTCGAAAACTACATGTTTTTTAGGTACAATACATCAGTACATCCATCTGTTTCCCTACTTCTGTTTTACAAAATGAAATAAATTACAGGGTAATATTTAAAACTACAGAACTACCAGTATTGTTTTTAGCTTAGCACATGTTAATTCGAGAAGTAATCCAAGTGTTTTAGAATGTTCTTTTTTTCTTTTACAAAACCTTTTACACATTAATTATGGGTTCATAAGATCTATCCATTACAATTTTCGAAATTTCGCTCCGTACTATTAATAAAAAAAGAGGGATTGAATAGCCACAATATTGGTATTAACCCCGAAAAGCAGTTCTCAGCCTACTGTGTTTATTTATACTACGGCACACATCTGTCGTTAATATCCTAACCTCTAGATATATATATTTCATCTAGAGTATTTGAATATACATATAATTCAACAAGAAATCATAAATTTTCTATGCATTCCATATCCAATCATATTTTTTTATTGAGAACATTTATAACCCGGTACACCACAAAGTATCACACGGGGCTTACATAGAAGTAAGCGTGAAACACGCATCACAAAGAAGAGAAGGATTACAACACAAACATCCATGCCTTATCCGGGATTCGAACCTAGCTCCTACGGCACCTTAATCAGCGTCACTAACCATTATACCGGGTGGCGACATCCAATTATAACGCCTACCAAAATACTAAGAAAAAATATAATCCATGCGCCTCTTTTGATAGGCACATACATCGAAAACACTGATTTTTATATGATGGAAAATCATAAGAATATTCATGAAAAATACGAAAAGTAAGTATTACGAGTTTTCAAAACAAAGTAAACAAACTTTTTTTTTTGAAGTTTCCAATAATAAAAACAAGTGTATACGTAAATTTTAATGAAAATATAGTGGTTTTAATCTATTTAAATTTTAGTAAATAGTCCTGTAGTAAATTATACATAGTAAATTTTTAGAGTAATATTCAAGGCACGAAAAATATACGATGAAATCTTTAAAAACATAAACTTGGCTCCTAATAGCGTTTTATTATTATTATTATTGCAGTTCAATAATACACAAAATCTAGCTTAAAGTAAAGCAACAATATTGCCACAGTTACAACAATATTAATACGCATGAGAAAATAATGATTTCTAGATTTTAAATTGTTTTAAATAATAAGCATTTTAATATTAATGAAATGCAATGATTAAAAATTAATTCAAAAAGCTACCAATTCACAATTTATTTTCTGCAATTCAAAAAACATTCATTTCCATTTATATGGAAGCGTATATTAATTTTATACCAAATTATTTTTCGAAATTATGAAAATTCAATGCAAATACGAAAACATTTATTTAATAAGCTTTCTTGTTCGTAAAAATAAAAGAAACTGAAAATTGTTATTTTATTAAAAACTTATTCGATTTCAATTCCAATTAATAAATGAATATTCATGGTATATTTTAAAAGTAGAATTTAAGTTTTCTTCTATTTGAATAAGAATTAATTTAATTGTAAGTATCATTATCATATATTATCTTTAAATGTATGATACGTAAATGAATTACTATTAATAATAAATCTAACGTGTTATCGACGAAAGTACGTCTATAAACATCAACTATACTTTCAAAAAAAATCACTTATATGGGCTTCTAATTCTTTTATATTTTCATACTTGTGTAATATAATCTAATAAGAAAAAACTGCTTACTTTTTTCTTAAGATTTCCATTCTTTTTTAAAGTTTTGACACATACCGTTTGATACATACCGTCACAGATGAAATTATAACACAAACAAATAAAAAAAGTTCGATTAGTAACGCAATTTCAGGAAGTAATTCTATTTAAAAAATAATACTATTTCTAAATAATTATAATTATGATTTATCAATTCTTTTTTCCTAATAAAATTAATATAGTCAAATTCTAACTGAAGATTATAAAAAAGAAAAAAACATATATTTTGATTAAAGCTGGAATTTTGATATTAAAAGAAAAAAACATATATTTTGATTAAAGCTGAAATTTTGATATTAAAAGAAAAAAACATATATTTTGATTAAAGCTGAAATTTTGATATTAAAATTTCCATACCGGTTATGATGATCTTAATAATTTTTAGTAACTTAAAAGAAAACGATTTTTACTCAAAATAAGCCAGCATCTCGACATTTCCCATCGTTTTCAATAAAATTACTACAAAAAGATGCAACAAATTTTGTGTAATTTAAAAACAAATTCTAAGCAACAACAAATTGTAAACAAGTTTCTGATTTATTTTTAAACATTTAAGCACGTGTTTTAAAGATATAATCGAATTAACTTTCCAACTAATGAAATATATTAACGATTATTCACAATAAAACCGAAAGTATCATCAAATTTAAATAAGATGGAACGTGAACACAGAATTTTAGAATGTTAAAAATAATAACAATATTTCACATATAGATGTATATACAGAGTATCACAGTTAACCTGTAACTTTCATAGCAAAGAGGAAAATTCGTAATGCCTTAAGCCAAATCTCTATAATCCTATCATTAGTAAGTTCAGAAAAGTAGCTTAGATTATAAGCTGTTTTACTCAATTAGAGGAATTATAGATTTGGTAAGTTTTCAACAAGAGTTACATGTATATTTCTTTCTTTTTAAATGTTTAATGAAAGTATTAATCAATCGCATTTCTAAATATCCTTAGTAATGAAACAAACGATCACAGGACAAAGAATATGATTAAAATTCGAATAATAGTTCCAAGAGAATCAGGAAAAAAAAAATCAATCATCAAAGAAATCTTGGGCTTAAAATTACTAATATATTCACTTTTTTTCAACAAAAAAAATTATAATAATAAATTTTTATATATAAGACGCAAAAGTATATTTTATGTGTAATTTACAAATAAAATGTTTTCATATATTATTATTCTTTTACAAATTATACGAAAAGTCCAAAATCGAATTTCGAACGAAATTTTTATACAATCATTTGGTAACATAACAACCATTTGCAACATTATGTCCATAAGATTCAAAAACATACAATTAAAATATAGATTTTTATATCAACATAAAAGTTAAACTTATTCATTTGGTATCATGGCAAAGTTTGACAAAAAAAAAAAAACTGGGCACATAGTTTATACACTAAAACAAAAAGAATAGATAAACATAAAGAAGAAAAATATAAGTTTCAAAATTGTACTTGTTGACGCTTTTGAAGTCAGAATATAATTTTTAAATAATGTAACTTTTAAAAAATATATTATATTGCAACTCTATTTCTTGATGTTTAACATACTTGAGGTTCACGCAATAAATAACAAGGTGAAGTTACGTATTTAATTGTTTACACAATCTTGAAGTTTATGATGTATCTCAGCGTGTTTTCCTTAGACAGATAAACAAGCAAAAATTGCATAAACCTTTTACCATTTTAGTGTTAACAGCCAATATGAACATCTGCGCTAAAATTTTTTAATTGCTTACATCAATTGAAATGCTTGATAAGCGAAACTTAATATTCCTTACAAGAATTTGGTCATTTTACCATTATACAAGTGAAATTGAAAAACTTTGAATTGGAAAGTAAATCTAGCCAGGGCGTATAGGTGATACGGAGCCCCCAAGCTAAAGGGGCCCAACAGGTGATAGCAAAAATTGTAAAATGTTTTCAATAGTCCCATTACCAGAGCTCCCACTTTCAAGAAGCCCCCCCTAAGGAATTTCGATACAGGCCAGTGAAACTAGCGTATTTCAAACGATTTCATCATTATATAATTCTTCATTTTTGTAGCAAATAGGAGAAATAGAAAAGGAATACATCGAAAAAACTCTCAAATCTTATAAAAATTCTTAGAATATTTTAAAATACAATTCATGATCACAATTTTTCCTCTGCGATAATTTTTACCCCAACACAGTATTACTGTTTTGTTATGTTTACTTTTCCTCTTTGAAAATAGAAAAAAATTTATGAAGAAATAACACAGAAATTTTTAATCATAAGAACGTACTAAAACTTTAATTTGAAATTCGAATAATGAATTAAAAAAAGTAAATTTTGAACTTTTATACGAAAATTTCAATTATGTTTTTTATAACGAATTATCAACTAAAAACATTTTGAGTTATTTTTAGAACGAATTTCCATTACTTCATACTTTCAATAAAAGAGTAAAATTCTTCGGAATTCAAAAATATATTTTTTTCTTCATTTATTAAAAGCTATGCCGTTTGATATAATTCCAAGTACTTCGCTACAAACCACTTCATATTTAATTTTTTTTACCAAAGAAATAAAAAAAAATTTACACAGTATCATACATTGTGCGCTGATGCATGTTATATTTATTTTTTAATAAGTTTTTAGAAGTTCATTTATTTCAATTACATTTTTTTCTAAAAACGCACCATCACAATTTTTACAAAATCTACACTTATGTAGGTATTTTATCGAAAATAATACATCGTCATAATATGTTATTACTCCTTATTTTAACTTTACGTTATTTCTATCAAACTACTGTATTTCTTTTCCTCATTTATAATGTTTGTCGGGGAAAAGAATTTCTGTCGAATACATATTAATTCATGCTAATGAACATTTTTGAAAAGTTCAAAGAACTCTAAAACAAATGAAAACACTTTAGTTATGAAACAAAACGTTCCACACAAAAACGTTCTATGCAAGGCACGTGAAAACATTTTGGGTGATAAAAAATTGCCATAGCAACTACTGGTTGAATCTGCATTTTCATATCAATCACGAAACAGAAAAGCGAATTTCGTAAATCTAGCGGATATATAAGCATTTATACTTTAAACTTAAAGAACTGCACATCGGACATAAAATGCAATGAATATTTAGCAAAGAATTTGAGCACGCGCGAAAAATATTGCGAAAACGCTAATTCATATTGATGGCAGTTTAATTGCTTTCCCCTTTACGGTAGAGGTCGACAGGTCCACACGTAAACGCCCATAGCGTCAGACGATAGTATGCAAGACGAGAAAAAAAAAGTGCTTCGTTATTCGAAATACCCGGTTTTTTTTCAAAAGCGATTAATTTCTTTTTAACATTAGATTTATAACAGGTTAGTCGTTTAAATACTGAGAAAAAGGAAAAAAATAATTATGTACTAACAGTAATTGATATTTTATTTACTCTGCAAAACGTCTGATAAAATATTTTATAAGATAATTAAAATAACTTCAGTAATGCATTAAATTTTTTTTAAAGTCGTAGATTTGCTTTATGTTGTAGTGCAAAAAAAAAAAAAAAAAATCTTTATAAATAATACGTGATAACTAAGTGATTTTTTTTCTCAAAAAATAAGCATATTCTAGAAAAAAATTAGGCTTAATGAAGCTATTAAAAAAACATTCCACAAAATATAATTTAATTTAGGATATTAAATTATTTTCTAAAATTTAGTTTGTGTTTTAAAAAAAAATATTAGTTTATTCTAACAATCAAATCTAAAATTTAAATTTCAAAAGACCTGTATGTTTGTCATAAAATGCAAACACACACACACACATATATATATATATATATAACATATTTATAGAATGCCTAATAATCTGATGGTCAATGGCCAGGCAACTAAATAACATATTTATAGGAAGGAAAAAAGATTTGTGACGTTGTAACGAACAGAAGAGAAGTAAGAAAACGTGTTGTAATTGTTTAGACAAAATCTAGGATTATTCCAGGAAGATATTGATAGAAATTGTTTTTCATGTAATAAACATAAAAATGATATTTAACCTCAAAATAAAATAATTTGTTGTACATTACTAAAATCATATAAAATCTGATACAGCGAAGTGTTCAATATTTCATTTTCATACTCAAATTTAAAATGTTTCAATTTTTGATGAATCTAATATAAGCAGAAAAATTGCAGATTGACCTGTTTTTTCTAAAAAAAATAACGATAATAACTATCATACTTCCTGTATAAATGTATAGTTTTAATAAATGTATAGTTTCTAAATTCATAAACATAACCGCTAAGTACACTTTTATGAATACAGACATAATTTAAACAATATCACATTTTAATTTTTTTTTTTTTTAAAAAAAAAAAGAAACAAAAAGAGCATATTCAAAAATAAATACACATTTTTCCGAAAAAGCTGAAATGTAAAATAGATCAAGATATATACGCACGTAAAAACAAAAAATATATTACAAAATAGTACTTACCTTTGGGGATTATTAATCATTGCTATCCACACCAGAAACTAAGGCAATAACACCAGTGGCAAGAAGGGTAAAATCAGAAAATCATAAATTTTCCGGGCATTTTACCAAAAAAAAATAGCTCACGAGAAATACGAAGAATTATCCTAAAAATCCGATCACAAAATAATCTTTAAGCACCACCACACACAAAATAAATATACGTTTTAATCCAATCACAAATGTCAATTATCCACAAACTGGACAACAATCACCGACACGTGGTTTTTTTGCACTATTTCATCACTTGCCGAAAACAATTCAAAACAACACACAATACGCTGAAGCGGGACCCTATCACGTTACGTCACTGCGCATGCTTCTTCGTTTGCTTGAACCAGTATTTGTAAACAAACACCACACGCTCTCCACCACCACAAGCAAAACTTCTTGACTTTATCTTTTACGGAATCCCTTATGCCACAGATTTCGAATACCAAAAGCGTGGAACGCGAGTAGACATTCCATGGTTTGTGTTTTGTTGTGCACGTTCTATTCTTTTTTCCAGCGGCGGCGAATCGGGAAAGGTTTTCGAACGCTCGCTTCCATGGAACTTTCTACTCCGCGTTATGAACGAATACCAGTAGTAAAGTAGAAGTGCTTTTCGCCAAGCTGTGTGGCAGAAAAAGTTGCGTTACAGCTGGATTGGCGTGTGCTGTTCCGATAGAGCGGGTTTGTGAAACAGGTGCCGTTTGAATGGGTGAAAAATAGAGGCTCTGGATGCTAACCCTCTGACTAGCGACTGTTTATTTGTTGTTTTAGTTTTTTGCGGCGTTTCGAATGATAAAAAGAAGAGAAAGATGAGAGAAAAAGTTGGGTGCTCTCGCCGTAGTAGCGGAATGACAGTTGCGCTTTGGCTGCTTTTTCACCGGACTTCCAAGTGGTTGGATGTCAGAAATGGATTGAGGAAGTTAGAAGAAAGTTAATAATTCAATACATTGTTCTTTTTTTTTGACATTTTAAATTGTTCAGAATTCAATTATTATGCATGGAATTGTTCGCTTTTTTCTTTGCTATTGTAATCGCTTTCTTTCTGCAACCAAACATAGTAACATAGTAAATGTCTTTATTTCGTGTTTTGTTTTGATGTCTGTATGACAAAGCACGTGTTTCACCATCTGAGAAATTTCAATGAGAAAGTAAAATTTATGTAAAAAGTACAATTTTCTAACACGGGATCACTAAAGAAATTAATAATTACCCTCATTATAGAGAGTAACCCCATTCACTAAACTTCACGATTATGAAAATTACAAACCTTTTCCAATGTATAAAATTCAGAATAGAATTTAAATTGATTCATAATTTTTTTTCACAAGACGACATCTGTCTGTATGTTGATGTCGAAATTCGCAAAAGAAAAAGCAACATCAATTATGGAATTCCCGAAATTATGTACGTCTTTCATTACAATTATTTAAACGAATAGTAACATTTTGCATTAAAAACTATCATACCAGAATTAAAATTTAAAAATATGGATTTAAATCAATAGTTTGCTTACAGGATGAGGGTGTTGATTTTGAATGGCGAGGTTATTATTTTTTTGTTACTATTTATTAATTTTCAAATTTAATTAATGAATTCATATTTAAAAAACTGTACTAATATCAAATGTCATCCGCTACAAGCTTTAAAGAAATGTTTTTGAACTGGAATGGATGAATAGAAAGTATTTTATTAACGATTGAAAATTTGTACAAGATGTATATAAATAGGAGAGTGTGAACTAATAGTGGGAATTGAAAAAGGATAATGTTTTGAAAATACGACGTTTTTTCTTCACTTTTTTGCGGAAAAAAAAGTTGCATTTTGATAATTTTTTATTATATATATATATATATATATATATATATAATGGTATTTTTAAAACTTTTTTATATGTATATTCTAATTCAGGTGACACACAAAAAAAATTATTCAATTATACGCCTTTGCAAAATCACGCTTCCGAACTTAACACTAGAAAGACTGAAATTTAGTTCATACCTATATTGCCCCAAAGCAGTCAAAACGACTGCATTGTCAAAGAATGATTAATGTGTAGTAAAATTTGTTTAAAATTAACTTTTAATATTTTTTGTATTATTTACAGTCATATAACCACTTATTAGTAAATATTAACAATAAAAAATAATTTACTTCACTTGGAAAAAAATATATTCAAAAAAATTCTAAGAAATTCTGCATTATATATGTAATTGTTTTTTCTAATCGAAACTAAAAACAGTCAAAATGACTTCCTTGGGCAATCTAGTGTTAATAATCTTAAGAGTTCCCCTCAGAAAATGAAGATGTTCATAGTTTATTTAAGAAGAGCTTTAATCTTGCAATTAATTTGAAACAAATGTATTAAGTAATTACTTAAACGATTATTTAATAAATATTAAGTAAGAATTTATTAGCTGCAATAAGTTTGATGAAGAATGATGGATTGAGAATTTGAGGGCAGTGGAATAAAAAGAAAAAATATTTTGAGTAGTATATATTTATCGTCAATGTATAAAAGTAATTAACACAATTATTCCAATGAGTCATACTTTAATTACACGTCTAAATTATGGTAATTTTTTTACCTGAAGGTAATAATTATAACACGCAATTTACAAACCTCTACTAAGTACATTGTCTGTCGTTTTATAGCTTCATTGTTATCCATTTAAAATTAAATAGATTTCCATCGTAAATGACATGCTTTTCTTTGAAAGGAAATTTTTTTAAAATACTTTTATTTTATGTACTAATACCAAAGAATTTTCGTACCTCGATGTCTTAAGTAATTTTTACGGACTTTTTTCAATTCTCTTACTATTAGCTCACACTTTATATTTATTTATTTATCTTGGTGGAATTTTCAATCGTTAACAAAATACATTTTAAAGCGCTCCATTGAGCTGAAATTTTATATACATGATTATTTTGGATAACAATACAAAATTTAATTATAATTAATAAAAATTAATTGATTAAAACTAATTATTTGAAGAATTTCAAATGCGCAGCCACATTGGTATCATTTTTGGCCACTTGTGTCAAAATTTGAAAAGTTTTTTTTCTCACGTTTTAAAGTATTCAGTTGAACTGTAATTTTATATACACGATTGTTTTGGATGACAATACGATACTTTAATGATAATTAATAAAAATTAATTACCACTTAATGTTGTGATTCTGTCCTATGTATATACATATTTATATTAATTTGTAAATGTTAATAAAATATAGCTAAAATAAAAATTTTCTTTGTTGATCAAAGTAGGAATTGACTTAAAAAATTTTTTTTATATTACTTGTTTTTTAAATATAGTTTTTTTTTTTTTTTTTTGTAGAAATTTAGAGGAAGTTTTAACTTTTTAAAATATGTTCATTTTAACATCTCTTTCTTGTGAGAGAGATGGGTGAAACTATTCAAAATTGGACAACAAATCGCATTGAAAGTCAACAATGAAGTTTAAAATTTTGTTAGGGATTTAATGAAACAAAATTATAAATAGATGAATAGAAAGTATTTTATTAACGATTGAAAATCTGAACAAGATATATATAGGGAGAGACAGAGAGAAATTGTGTGAACTAATAGTAGGAAATGCATAAAATTGAAAAAAAAAAAGATTTTCCCTTTTTGTATTTTTTCTTTAATAAAAAAGAAAAAGAAAATACTAATAATATATAAGTAATACATAGTCCCCATTGTATTTTTTTTCTTTTTGTAAATATATAACAAGCGTTCAAAATTTGATGACATTTCATTTTTTAATCGATACATTACATGCACTGCAAATTTGTAAGTTCCAGCCTTCTGATCAAGAGCAAGTGAGGGTATATACAGTGAAAATCGTTTTAGCGCGAAACTGAGGGGGACTAAAGTATTTTTTCGCGTTAAAAAAATTTCTTGTTAAAGGGTATTGCAAAAAATAAAGAAATAAATAAAAACCAAACATATATTTAACAAAAGTTTATTAGAGTATATTTTATTTACACAAATATTTGTATGTGCAAGTCTTTAATAAAATCCGTTCAAAAATTTACGTAATGTGCTCTGTTTTTTAATTATTGTTCATAAATTAGAGTTAGCAATACCAAAAATTTTACAGATTTCCGTTTTCGCCCTCCATTTTGGATCAACAGCTTTAAGAAGCCTCATCTTAATTTTAAGTGAAATAGAAGTTTGCTTTCCTCTTGAGCTCTTTGCCATTGTGCTCGGAAAATATTTCTTCAAAAATAGAAAAAAATAATGCGAACCAATCTCACTGATTTTTACTCACACTGCGATGTACTCGTCCCCGAGTTTCAAAGCCATTGTTTTTGTGTGTCGTTTGAAGGGAGGAAGAGAGAAAGTAGCTTAGATAAACAAAATTGGCTCGTGTCACAGGATATTTTAAAGTCTAGTTATCCTTCTTTCAATGAAACATGTGGTATAACCTTTGTTTCCTATCACATCCCTCTTAAATCTAGCCAGCATGGCTGGTAATTTCCGTATTTTGTTCAATCACAATCCGATTCTTATTTCGTGTTAAGAGAAGAAAAATGCACGAAAATACGTACTAGTTTCTCGAGACCATTGCATTATTTCGTGTTTACCGATATTTCTTCTTTAGCGTTTTCGTGCTAAACGTATTTCACTGTATATTAGCGTCATATAATAAAGCAACACGAGGGCTATTGGCAACGGATCTCGTTATTTTAAACGACGAGGTGACACTTAAGGTGACACCAAGTGACGAGGATGATACCGAAGTTAGCACCTCCCACTCCGCCTCAAAAGTAAGAAAGCAACTGTTTATTTATAGCCGTTCCCCTTCCTCTTTACTTTTTTAGACGTTTTTATTTCCTCTAAGTCAATTTTTTTTTCTGAGTTTTGTTTTAGAAATTTGAGATTTTTAAAACTATTTAGGGATTCTTTACACAATTTTTAGAGTGTCGTAGTTTACTGTAATTCAGTTTTCTTCTTGACACCGGTCCGCGTTCAAGAATCCTTTAAAGTAAGGGTGTGACGGGCTTTATCGGTATTTCCACTAATTGTCCTCTTGGGATTTCCTTGGGGCCTGAATGGCAATTCTTTCCAACCAACCCAAGATGAGAGCGTGTTTATGCAAATTAGGAATCATATATATTGAAAGGTTAGCATTCGCGAGGATTGCTAAGTGGAGAAGTAATAATACTAGAAGTGATCGATAAGTGAAGCTCTGAGCGCTAAGTAAGTTAAGTGAAGTGAGATAAAATCTAGAAGAGGAGTCTTCATTCTGGGAGTTGGCCTAACAGAGCCGGTGTAGATAAGTCAAAAGCGGGTAAGAGACCAGTGGAGGATTTCCTAAGCTAGAGTCAGCCAGATTAAAGGTTGAATTGACGTTTTATGGACCGTAGCTGTTTACCCAGGACATAGCGGCGAGCTAATTTATCTAAACCCGGAGTGGGCATTAAGTTGATCGCGATCGACTAGTGGACAGCCAAGACATTTTGGGGGGTGACCGCTTTCACATAAGATCTTAGACATGCCAACACAAAGAAATACAGGTGTTACCGAAATAATGGAAATACCCGTGAATAAAAGTGATATTTTTAATGCATTTCGTAAGCGTTAAAGTATAATAATAGCTACCAGATTTTTTTTCATGAATAGAAATGTATATATTCTGGTAGTATTCGGTAGCTTTATTAAAGTTCTGTAAGTCTTGGATTTTTTTTTTTTCAAATCGTAAAATGATGTATCTCTCAGATTTTCAAAGATGTCAAATTGTGGGAGCCTGTTTAGCAAGAGCAAGTGTGACCGAAACATCCCAGTTTTAAGAGATATGGAGTGGTACGATGACTAAAGTCAAGACTGCTTACACACATTGCAGCAAGACAAGATCGGCAAAGAAAAATAATGGATGGAAAGAGACGCTCAGTGAAAGAGATCGACGAGTATTGAAGCGGATTGCAACGTCTAAAATGCTAACAACTGCAACAAAAGTAACCGTAGAGCTCTATCAGCATCTAGATCAGGGGTATTCAACTTTTTTTTCTACTGGGTCTCATACATATGTCAGCTATTCGACGCGATCCGCAAACATTTGTCAGCAATTTCGCGCAGGCGGCATCATGAAGATAAATAAGGAGCGGGGGTCAAAATGTGGGAAATGATCAAAATATTTTAACTCATGTATTGCTATTTTTAATTATTATTTTAATGTTGTTGTTTTTTATGTCTGTCACTAAATTAGAAGCATTTAAGAAGCACCCCTTCTCAATTTCTGCATCAGTAAACGGTTTCATATGATTACTAATAATGTAACAAACTTCATAAGATGTCTTTGTTACCGCTGTGACATTACCACTGACAAAACACTTTCTTGCAGTTGCAAATACTATTCAAGAAAGCCTATTTATTACCTCTTCAAAGAGATTTTCGAGGAAAAGTGTCATTGAATGATTCTTGTTTATTGGTATTTTTAAATAGAGCACTTTCGTGACAAATCAAACAATTACTGATCCATGTCTATTTCCCACTACAAAATAGTCAACCTCCCAATCATCTTGAAATGATATATTTTCTTCGAATATTTTTCACTTTAAGATATGAAAGATAGTTAAAAATTAGTTCCACCCATAAAACTGTCACTACTCCACTGTTGTCTGTTATCACTAACCGTAACCGTTACAAATAAAAAAAAGAATATCAATTCGCACTCGTACGACATCGACAGCAAAAACCAAAACTGATATGTTTGATTTCTTGACACCAAATTTTTAATATATTGTTCTTAAATTAGTGAATTTTTCAGAGCAATGAGCACTGACCGGGCCACTCAAAAAGCTCGGTGGGCCGCAGGTTGAGTATCGCTGATCTAGATACTTCAGTGTCAATAATTACAATTAGAAGGCACCTTCATAAACAGAACATTTACGACTGAAAAGCAGTTCCAAGCCACTTGTCACAAATGTTAATGCCAAATGTCGTCTACAGTGGTGTCTCACTCACAAAACCTGGTCGATTGATAAATGGAAGAAAATAATATACTCTGACGATTCGTTTTTCACACTTTTCTCTACAACAGGATGGGTGCACGTTTGGAGGACACCTGCACAAGCGTATGATCGTGATTATCTCCTTCAAACTGTCAAACATAGATGTGGATCTGTCATAATATGATGCATTAAGATTTTGTTTGGTTAATCCCTTAATGATTTGATTAAAATTGAAGGGAAAAATCACAACAATAGTAGAATTGTTTGGGATTTTTTAATACTTTAAAAAAACAAGTTAAACAAATATCTTCTCAATTGTGGAAAAAATTAAAAAATTTCAAAAATATTTATGATGTTTGGTCAAAACAGGTACATTAAAAAAAAGAAATATCGTGTTGAATAATACAACGGGACCTGAATTTGAGGGTTTTAAAATTTCAAGAAACAATAGTTCCCTTTACATGTGGCAATGTTGATGGGAGAATATACTAAAGATATGTTACATTTTCCCCTTTATCTCACTTAAACACGAAATCTTTCTCCTTAAAAAGGAAAAGAAATTTTAAAAGAAAAACTTTTGAAATCTCCGGGACGAAATAAAAAGACCCTCTTTTAAAAAAAAGCTCAATTCATTTTTTAAAAGTTCTTTTCCCCACCTACCTGTGTGAATCTACATTTCAACGATGGATATAATATTCCCGTTTCAAGACACCCTTAAAAATTTAACAAGATTAAAGTTTTAAATTATATCCCAGATATTCCAAAAATTGTTACGGTTGAAACAGCTAAATCTTCTGCTGAGACTTATCTACGAGCAATTTAAATGAAAATTATTTATTTTTGGATGTATTTTGAAATTGTTTGAAAATAAATAAACATTTGATATTACAAAATTTCGGGTATAATTATGTTTGTATTTTTTTCGTTTTACTTTAAAAAAGAGTTTTTAAAAGGGTAAGTTTTTTTTTGGTTTTGAAGGAAAGTACATATTCTGTATTTTTTTTGCTATAATATAAATATTATTTAAATTTTTTTTTGCTTATCCACCTACCCACAGAGTGGACCCAACCCCCTTGGAAAATATTAGAAGTGCCGTGTCATGTCAAATAGCCCCCCCCTCAAAATATAAGGGTAGTGCGGAAATATTATAAGTTGGGGAAATTTAAAATATAAATATAGATTTTCAGTTGTTTGGGCTAATATCAGTAATACGTTTAGCGCCCCACTGTAAATTTTTCCACTAGAATAGTATTGTTGTTGATTAAATAAATTAAGATAAAAAAAAACTGATTTTTGTGGTCATCCTTTATTCCCTAAGGGAGGGCGCGTGGAAGTGGAGGGTATCCCAAGGGGGGATCCCCGGTCTTCAACCCTTACCCCTCGAGGGCCATACCAATAAATCCACAATGATCCATGGGTCAAATCAATAAATTTACAATGATTCCCGGCCCAGACTGAAAAAAAAAAATAATATAGCCCGGGAAATTTAAAAAAAAAAAAGGGGAGGCTTTTTTTACAAGACAAACAATATTCAAAGGGGAAAGATGGTTTACAATTTTATATAAAAATGGGTTTTCCCAAATTTTTTTTAAAAGGGAAAGTTAATTGAAAATACTTTGCATTGTAAAAATAAAAATTCACCTTTTCTTCTGAAAACTTCTCAGATTTTTACGCATAGTCAGATTTTTTTTTATATTTAAAATTATTTAAGATGCAATAAAATTTTTAAGAAATTCGTCATTTTAAGAAAATTTTATTTAAAACCGATATCAAGCATAAATGTAAAATGAAAAAAAAAATCAAGACTCACAGAAAAAAATGCCGTTTTTTACAACAAAAAACAGACAAAGCATTTTCTCCTGAAATTGGCTCAGATTCAAATGAAGAGCTACAACCATACCTTTAGCGGGCCATCGTGGCCCTCGGGCAATGGGTTGGAAACCCCTTCTTTAAAGAACATTTTTATCAATTAAAATCCTTAAAAAAACAATCCTACGAATTTAATTATTATTAATAAACTATTTTGCATTTATTTACAAAATTACCCTAATTTTTATAATTTTTTGGGATTTTTTTTGGGGAACCGTGTTTTTTAAAAGCTTTAAAAAATGGATATATTTATATATTTAGTGTCCCCTTAGATTAGAAAATGTATATAAAATTTTTTTTAAGAATAGTATTGTAAAATTATTTAAGTACAATTTTTTGAAAAAAAATGAACATGGAATGACCCTTTTTTCAAAATTTTCTTTTTGAAAAAAAATGCTTCTATTACAATAATTTTTTTGCCGTATATAGTTCAAAACCTTTTTTTCGAATCAACTAAAATTTTTAAAATATAAATTTGGGCGTGGGCTTATTTTTTTAGGGGACAACAGGGGGGAGAAATTTTAAGGAAAAACTCGATAATTATTTAAATTTTTGGGGTAACTCTAAAATAATGTAAATTTTTTTCAAAAAATATATTTGGGACCCTCTTTGTACAGAAAGGCCCAAAAGGCTAAAACGGGCCCAAAAATATTATAATAGAAAAACATTTTAAAAAAAATTATTCTAAGAATTTTTTGCCAAAATATTGTATTGAAATAATTTTTTTTTGTTATAATTTTTAAAACAATTTTATACATTTTCAAAAGTGACATAAATATGAAAAATTTATCCTTTTAAAATCCTTTTTTAAAAATTTTTTAAAACGGTTTTTTTTTTCGAACTTTTTACCCGGTTTCCCTTATAAAAAATTTTTTTTCAAATCTTTTTAAAGAAAGTTTTAAAAAATTTTTTTGCATTTTGGGTTTTGTTGTTTTTCCATTCCAAGTATAAAGTTTTTTGGGTTAATAAACAAAATTTTCTACTGAAATTAAAAAATCAAAATTTTAAATTTTTAGCAATTAATTTTCCCTTTTAAATTCGCCGGGTTTTGGCCCTTTTTGGTTTAATAATCACCCCAAGGGTCGTTTTCTAAATTTTTTGGGAAGAAAACTTTATTTCCGAGTTGGTTTTTAGCAAAAAAACGTTGAAATTGGGTTTTGTTTTAAAAAAAATTTAATTTTTAAATCAAATCCTTGGGATCCGGTTTTTTTCCGGAAGGTTTTTGGAAACAAACTTGATACCTTGATTTTATTCCCCAAAAAAAGGGTCTGTTAATAAAGGTTTTGAATTAAACTAAAAAAGAGCCCCTTTTTCTTCGGGTTTTAAAAATTTTCCCAAAATCTGGGTCAAGCAAATTTAAAAGGTAAGGAATTGGGGCCGGAATTTTAAACCTTTTTGGGAAAATTTTTCAAAAAATTTTTTGGGTTCATGTTAAAAAACATGTCAAAAAATTTTTTAAAAAAGAGAAAAAAGATTTTTTAAAAAAATTTTTTGGCTTAATTGAAAACCCTTTTTCCGCCCAAAAAAATTTTCTAAAAAAAACAAAACAAATTTTAAAAAGGAAAAGATTCTTCGGGCCGTGAATTTTAAAAAAAAATTTTAAATTTTTTAATTTTCTAAATTAAATTTATTATTAATTAATATAAAAATTTTAAAATTATTTATAAAAAAATTATTTAAATAAATATTTTAAAAATTAATTAAATTTAACCTTTTTTCAATTTTTTTTCCCCCCTTTTTTTAAAAAATAAAATTTTTTAAAAGTTATATAAATAAAAATTCCCAGGAGTCTGTGGGGTTAAAACCCTTTGGAAAATTTTTATTAGTTTTTAAAAAGGTTTTTATTTTTATTTTTTTTGAAAAAATAGGGTTTAAAAATTTTTAGCTTTTTTAAAAAATTTTTAAACCCAATTTCTAATTTAATAAATATCAAAAATTTTTCCCTTTTTTAAAAGCCTCTGGGAAGGGGTCAAACCCTTAAACAGGCCCAAAATTTATTATAATAAAAGTTTTTAAAAAAAAAATTTTTATTTTAAAAGGGGGCATTTTTTCATTTTTTTTCCCGGAAATTTTTAAAAATTTTAAATAATTTTTTTTTTTGGGTTATCATTTTTTAAAACAATTTATAAAAATTTTTCAAAATTAAAAATTTTTAAACAAAAAACCCAAAAAATATTAATTCCCATTTAGGGCCCTTTCTAAAAATCCCCGGCCCGAACGAAAAGGTTGGGAACCCTTAAACGACAAATAAATAAAAAAAAAAGGGAATAAAAAACCACACACACAAAAGGCAAAACACAATCAAAAAAGGTCAGTCAGAATGAGAGCTTGTAACTGTTCTCCCCCCCAGTATCTATGGTACAAATAAAGAAAAGGGCAAATTTTTAGGGCTCAGAAATTTTTGGGGGGAATTTTTTTGCACAAAACACCAGTTTGGAGGGAAGGTCTATGTCGGGGTGGGGGAACCTTTAGGTTTAACGCATTTTTTTCTAAAGAAGGGCTTGATGGGGGTACAAACGTGCCATAAAAAAATTTGGGTTTGGGATTTTAAAACAATAAAAAAAAAACAAAACTCTATTTACTACAAAAAAATATCTTTTTGCATTTGGTGTTATAAATTTTTTTTGGAATACGTGTAATTAAAAATTAAAAAGAAAAAATTAGTGTAACATCTTTTTTGCAGATTGGATGACAAAAACTTATATTGGATTGAAAAGATGTGACTTTTGGTAGAATTTTTGCTAAATTTTGGGAGTCATTTCCCCGGTTTCTAAGCAATTAATTATTTTGCATTTTTGTCATTTTTTGGGAAGAAGATTTGTGGATTTTTAAGGTATCCGACTACGTTCAACCGGTTTTTTTAAAAAAGCGCATAAATGAATAAATTTTTTATGATATTTAGTGTTACTTAGATTAGAAATATGAAAAATTGTTTTAAGGGCATCATGACAATAAAAAAAATTTAAATACAATATTCTGGCAAAAAATTTAAATTGAATAAACTTTTTTTTAAAATGTTCTTCCCTTTTTAAAAAAATGCTTCCTTTTAATAATGATATTTTGTTTTTATAAAGTAAAAATCTTCTCCCGAGAGTCTGAACTAGGATTTTTTTAAAATTCACAATATTTTTTAGAGTTATTAATAATTAAAATAATTATTTGGGGTTTTTCCCTTTAAAATTTTTCCCTTCCCCTTTTTTTGCGTAAAATATGGATAAATCCCCTTCTAAATTATATATTTCAAAAAATTTAGTTCAGCCCTCTTGTAAAAGTAGCTATATATTTTAAAAAATTTTAGTTCATTCTCTGGCCAAGGGCTGAGCTTAAACAAAAATATTATTATAATAGAAGTATTTTTTTATAAAAAATATATTTTGAAAATGGGTCATTCTAAAATTCATCTTTTGTAAAATTTTTGTAATTTAAAAACCCTTTTAAATTTTAAAAATACCTTAAAAAAAGTTTTTATATTTTTTTTCAATTCCAAGTAACAAAATACATAAAATATTTATTGTTTTTTTAAAACAAGTTCCCAACGTAGTTTTTAAAACACTAAAATTTTATTTACGGACGATGTTTTTGCATACCTTTTTTTCCCGAACAAAAAAACAAAACCTTTTCCCCTGCCCCCACAAAAATGTCAAGTTTCTTGGTCCCCCAAAATTGAAATTTTGTTACACCACCTTTTAGTAGTTGGGTTTTTTTGTTTAGCTTTTTTTTAAATAACAAAATTAAAAATCGTAATATTTACAGATAAACTTTTTAAAAAAAAGTTGTGTCAATGAAATTGACTTTTGCTATAAGTAGACCAACCACATCATAAGCAATTGAGTCTGCCCACGTTACTAAGGCCCGTGCTTCTAAAGCTTCCCAAATTCGCGACCCAATATTCAATCATTTTCCCTCGCGCCTCCCCATACAATATTAATGTATTGAATTCAATATACTACACTTTGATGCTAAAACTACGATACGACTTTAACCTCCAATGTGCCACTGGTTTTATATGAACGTCTTGTTCAGCCAAAGCCTTAATTTCCCATGACGTAAATATACGTCTTTCCAAAGTATGATTTTTTTTTGTGCACTGTTATTCATATCATTTTTCCCAAGCTTTAAAAAGGCCCAAAAAAATGACCTTTTTACAATGTTTTCCCAAGGATTTTACGTATTTCAGATTATTTCCGGGTTTATTCCCCCCCAAATACATCTAATGGGGCCCCCTTTGGAAAAAAGATTGGCATTGGGAAGCCAAAAAGGAAAATTTATTTGGGGTTAAAAAATTTATTTAAGTCGACAAATTATCCCAAAATAATTTTTACTTTTTGTATTTAATTTTTTTAGAAACCCATTTGGGGGCACTGGTAATTTTAAAATTTGTTCTTAACTTGTTTTAAATTTTTATAAAACCAAATTTGGGGGCACTGATCATTTAAGGTTTAAAATATCATTTGCAAATGTGTATTTATATTTTATTATGTCAGAATGTATTTTTTTTTTGTTTACCTTCAAAATGAATTTAATTTTTTTAAATAATCTTAAAATTTTCAATTTTGAAAAGCTCGGCCCCCTCATAAAAAATTTTTCACCCCCCAAAAGGGGGGGCGCCCCCCCAGTTTTGGAAAACTGTACTAAGGCAAGACAACGTACCAGTGTGCCCCCGCCGCTTAATAGTGAACTTTGAAATTTTGAAATAAAATGCAAACCATTTTTATCACCGGCGTGCCAAAAATATTATTTCACGTGCCATCAATGGCCCGCGTGCCATTGGTTCGCCATCCCTGGTATATGTAGATGACCCGCAAGGCAGTCATGTCCGGCTTCCAGCCTGAAGGCAGCAGCCGTTTTCCATCTCGGGTGATCTGAAATCTCACATTCAGCGTCTCTCTCCAAAACTTATCACAAATCTTTTCTTGTAAATAAGCCTCATATAACTTTTTCATACTATTTTTAATAACTGTGCTTATAGAAGAGTACGGGATTCCTCTCTGAAAGCACTGAAAAACACCAGAGCCCTTTTTGCGTTTTTCCATTTCCGTAGATATCACAATGGGAAAAAAACCCCCTTTTAAAAAATAATTTTTTTAAAGGGCCAAAGCAATCCGGTTCTCTAAATTTTAAGGGGATCCATTACTGCGAGAACCTTTTTTTAAAAAAAAAGGGAAAGGGGTTTTTTTTGAATTTTTTTTGTATTTTGGGAAAAAAAACCCCCAAAATTTAAAACGGAAAAAAATTTTTTATTAAAATGGGAAAAAAAATGGTTAAAAAACAAAAATTTCATAAACGGTTTCCCGCCTTTTACAAAAAAATGAACAAATTCTCAATTTTTTAAATTTTTTTGTCTTTCTTTGTTATTCCTTTTTAAATTACCTTCAGTATAAAAAATTTTTAATTTTTTCAAAAACCAAATTTCTTTTTTTCTTTGTTATTATATAAAACCCCTTTTTAGAAAAACCTTGTCAAAAAATAAAACCCCAGCAAAAATAATTAACCCCTTTGAAACCATTTGCGGTTTTGATGACGCTAATTCGGGATTTTCCCATTTAAAAATAAAATCCCAATCCCAATATGGGCATTTTCATCCAAAAAATCAAACAAGATGTTTCACTTTATTTTTCTTCGAATTACACGTATTACTAAAAAAATTTATTACTATAATTGCAAAAATTGTATTTTTGGGGAAATAAGGGGTTTTTTTTGTTGTTAGTATTTAGTTTTTTTTACCCCCAATAATCATCAAAATTATTTAAGGCAGCCTAATCTTATTAAGGGAAACGACAGTTCGGGAAACCCTGATTTTTCTAAAGGTATAAATGGTAATATTTATGATATTTATGTCAATTTTAGAAAAGTTAAAATTTTTTTAAAAATAGTATTACAATTAAAAAAATTTTTTTAGTTAAATATTTTGAAAAAATGGAAAAAGAATGACCCATTTTTAAAATATTCTCCTTTTAAAAAATGCTTCTATTATAAAAATATTTCGCCTGTATATAGCTCAGACCTCTGTACAGAGGCTCAACTATGATTTTTGAAATATATAACTTAGAAGTGGGTTTATCCATGCAGGAGAGAGGGGAGACATTTTAAGAAAGAAACGCCGATAATTATTTCAATGGGTTGTAACTCTGAAAATAATGTGAATTTTTCAAAAATTATAGTTGAGCCTCTGTACAGAGATTTGAGCTATATACAAGCAAAATATTATTATAATAGAAGCTTTTTTCACAAAGGAAAAACAGTTTGAAAAAGGTTATTCTAAGTTCATTTTTGCCAATTTATTGTATTTAAATAATTTTTTTTGTCATAATGTCCTTAAAACAATTTTATACATGTATTCTGATCTAAGCGATACTAAATATCATGACAATTATCGATTTATGCGCTTTTTTTAAATCACGGTTCCGAACGTAGTCGGATACCTTAAGCATTTTTTTACAAAAAATGGCACGTTAATCCAAAAAAGGTTCGCCACCCCTGGCCTAGGGTATGAAGGATCAAGTGGAGGTGACATAGTTTCCGGGATATCCGAGATGTTGAAATACTCTCTAATTTTCATTACTTTTGAAAAAACCTTATGTTTTTAGTCTTCTGCTACTGTTATAATTTCTCCAATAGCTGTTTTATGGTAATCGAATTAACTTTTCAAATAAACACAAAGCCTTCTGCTGGATAATTACCTCAATAGGCAAGTTTCTAGTGAGTAACAACATAGCATTAGTTGGGATTGTTTTAACTGCTCCTAAAATTAATTTTAAAAGCTTGGTTTTGTGTAGCCTCCGAAGCAGCCATCGTTGATTTAGCGTATGTAATAAGCACTTTGGAACAATAAATCATAACAGGTTTTATAAACATATATTTTAAGTATCTCTACTACACAGCCCCACTTTTCAGCAGCCAATCTTTTCACAAGATCAACGACTTTTCCTAACATTCCTTGTGCTCTAATCAATCTGATGTTTCCAGGTTAACTTTTTGTCGAAAGTGACACCAAAATATTTTGTAATATGAGACTCCATTGTTTGTAATTTTTATTTGTCAAATTTTTTTTTTATCTTTGGGATTTTTCTTTAATTGTCTTTACACAAAGTATCTGTAACATATTTTTTAATCTGCTTTACATATTATTTTAAGATATATTCTTCTAAATGTGTTTGTAGGGGGAATAGGGCTCCCCAAAAACAGTAGTTCTAAGGGTTTTGTGAGTAGATAAAGTTTGAAGACCACTGTCCTAGAGCAGGGGTGGACAACTCAAATGGCCTTGCGGGCCAATTAGGGAAAACATTATAATCCCGTGGGCCGCATATAAAAATATATATCTTTATATTAAATTTGGATCAATTACAAACATTTATTGGATCAACCTGTGACGGGCTCAAGCGTCTTTTCATTAGCATGTCCTTTGGGTTCTTTTGGGGCCAAGATTAATGGAAACTCTTTTCGAATCAAAACCCAAGAAGTGAAACGTGAAGTTAAGATGCAAATTAGATAGCTTTTATATATCAAAAGTTTCAGTGAGCGGATGGCAATTTGGGGAATGTTATGTTAGAGATTGATACAATCGTGAAGTGACAGACAACAGAGATTATCTCGAAGATAGAGCCATTAGGTCAAGGTGCATACCATTGCACTCGAGTAAAAACGCAACTTCCTTAGTATCGGATCAACGATTAAATTAAGGTAGGATTGACTATTTAATATTAGGCGATATTATTGGAGTTGAGATTAGGCGGGTTAGATGTTGATAGTGGTCCGAGTTAGGTTATTTCGGTATTACTTGTATTGTGCGTTTAATCATCGTAGATTCTCACATATATAATTATTATCTAATCTGTTAGAGGTTTAAGTTTAAGATCTTAATAAAGTCGTATTAAGATCATGGAAACTTCTAGTTCTTCATTTGTTCCTACACCTCTAGCTCACGCAGATAATCTAAGAGAAGGGCACCCTAGGGGAGCATCTTCACAAACCTTTTATCTGCCTACGGTACTTATAAGTACCACTCACTTTAAAATTACATAAAATAACCATTTTACGAAACCTCTGACGATACTTAGCAGGGGTATTCTTTAAACCACTCTTTCAAGACATGGCAGCACGGGTTCTATGATGAGTATTTTAGCGGGAAAGGTGAATAGTTTCATAACAGAAATTTCATTTTCAGCTGACAGCGTTTTCAGCGGATTGCAAAGATTGTTATTTTAGTTCCAAAAAATAATTAATGTCAAAAGGTAAGTGTCTTATTTTTTTCAGTATGTTAATAAAGATATTAGAAAACGATTTCACTATTTATTTTAAGTGAACAGAGTGTATAACTAATTTTACAGTTGAATATCTCTTTAATTAATTAACTCAAACTAATTAAATTTCCCAAAGTTGAGTATTTTGGTTATGCATATCCCTTAATTTTCAATGTAGTGATTAAAAAAAAGATATTGCACGAAAAAAACTGCATTAAATCACAATGCGGTAGATAAAGTGTTAAAACAGAGGGACAACGTGATAAAACAGAAAAAGTTTTGGGACTTATTTATTACAAAACACTACACTAAAAACAAAAGAATTGAACAAAATTATCGTATCTTGCAAAGTTATAATGAATTTCATGGGCCACACAATTATTCGAGGTGGAACAAACGCGGCCTCGGGTGGCGCCCCTGTCTTATCGCATTCTTTTCCCTTCCACAATGTTTACCTATTTGAAAACGAAGACTTCATGGCGATAAATTTAATATAGAACAGACCATACGATATTTTTTAAAGAAAACAATCCCAAATATGTAAAAATTTACGTAAAATTCTAAAAAATCTAATAAATTAAGATAAAATTTACAATGTAAAACAACGCTTTTAAAGGCAACGTAAATAATTTGAAGAACAGAATAATTTCAGAAATTGCTTGTTCAAATCGACTCCAGTAAGAATGTTACCGCATAAGGAAATATTACAGTTGAACCATATAACTACAATCTTCTGTAAAAATACATTAGAGATAGAATACTTTATAAATAAGCGTTACATATACAATAAATAAGGTGACCAGTTTTTTTACAATGAAAAGGAGGACAAAAAATTTAAGTAAAACTTAAGAAACATTTTATGAATTCAATCCAAAATTACGCTAATTACGTTTTTAATTATGTACTTTAACGAGTTCTTTTCCATTGAATGATTTTTTTTTGTCGACATATCACATTTTCTAATATATTGAAAATTTCAGCGCAAAAAGTATCCTTCATACTGAGTTTTACGGTAAGCACTGTAGCTAATTTATTAACATTCAATCTTGATTTCTCACTTGTCCAGAAATCATTACCAACAGAAAAAACTTTTTTAACTGCTACATTAGTTCCAGGGCAGCATAACGTAAATTCAACAAGAATAACTAACATTTTCATACGGAATGTGTTCATTTTTGAAATGGTTTAATATTTTCACCCATCTTTTATCAATTTCAGCATGTTGATTTTCCAATTGTTCTAATTTATTAGAATTTAAATATGCATTCAGTCGTCTTTCTTCTTCAAACAGACCATTGTCATCGATTTTAATATCAGGCATTTCTTTCGATAAAAACTCAACACAGTTTTCTATATCTGCCCAATTTACTTGCGATGAGGTCAAAAAAATACCATTAAAAACTGTTATTTCCTGTGATATTTCAGATCATTCTTCAACATATTGGAAACATTTTTGGTTTGTCTCAGAATACAGAGATTAACAGATCAGTATTAAAATATTGAAAAGGAGGACAAGTAGGAGGACACTTTTCGAGGAAGGACAGAACCTATAAAAAGAGGACGGTTGTTCACCTTACAATAAATCGTAATAAAAAAATTTTCTTTGTAAATACACTTTTTCTTACATTATTCTAAGACAAAACTGCAGCAATTAATAAGTTATTCTGCCTACATCTGGTGCTTTCATGACACTATGAAATTTGCCCTGAAACAAGTTATCCAATAGTTGCACACTGCTAAAAGATTACTCAATTACCATATTTTATTTTTAATCTCTTTCTTTGAAAAATTATATTTAATGTTGGTATACTATTGCTCTGTTGTTTTTTAATTAGTACTTTAGAATGGATAAGATTTAGTTATAAGCAATCTGCATGCTAGACATACGTTTCTTGGTTTTTAAATGCAACACTGGTACAAATTGCCACTCGCATAACGTCATTTAAAATCCTTTTTTTTTCTCTCTTAATCTAAATAAAATTAGGTTAATTGAGACTGCGACAATCACCATGAAGTAGAGGAAGCAAGAAAAAAGGCTTCTTTAAGTTCGAAGTACAGTTAAAGTAGCCCGACAACCGTCAATACCTCATCATAACTGATACTTTGTTACAAGTTAAAAAATAAGGTTTCAAAATGAAACAAAACCGGCATTACAGCGTGGGACATAATTGATGTTTCCATTTCAGCACTTTTTTTATTGTTTTGTTGACTAGTAAAGCACGGTATACTTTACAGCACAAGACGAAAAAGAGCAAAGGAAAAAATGGAATAAAAGAGCAAAAACTGAATCATCTTGAACAAGATCGAATTCAACTTCAACTATAAATACGCTGCGTCTCAAATCTCAGCTGAGTCAAGTCGGCTTTACTTAAGTTCTCGTTTTAAAAAAAGAAAGTAAAAAAAGTTCTTAGAAATCGCTTTCAATCAGTCCACTTCTGGAAGCTTGGGAATTCTGACAGCTGTAAGTGAGATTATGGATTGCATTTAACAAAAAGTAGCTGAACTCTGGGCATTAGTTAATGGTCTATGTTTGAGCGGGTCTTAGTTGAGTTAAGTTGTAGTTATTGACTCTGAAAATAGGGTGTGAGGAAAAGAGTTTGAACTAGGACGCGCGGTTCGGAGTGCTTATGTCAGACACGGAATTAAATAGTTTATTTTTCAAAGTTGTAGATTTAATGAGGAAGGATAACAGCAGTGTATATAATTTTGTATGCAAATTGTAATGAAATCAAAACTTTATATGTATAATTATAATGAATAAGATGATGTGATCTGTCATGTTTTATTGCCAATTTCTATTAATATATGATAAATGCATTTGATTGATGAATTTGCCATTTAGGTTGAAAACAAAAAGACTTTCTAAAAAGTTTTATTAATATATATTTACATTTCACACTTGTTATTTTAATACGTTAATTTCAATTTTAACGATAAGTATATTACTACGCCAATTGGAAGATTGAGAAATGCTGCTTATTTGACTGAAAGCATCTTTAGCTGAAATTGGAAAATAAACATTTCGATTTTAAAATCAATTAATTCTTATTTACAAATATAGGTTTGTTAAATAAATAAATTTCTACTTTGGAATAAGTTGAATGAAATGTTATTTGTTGGATTGAAAAAAATTAGTTGCGACAATAAAATAAGAAAAGATTGTAGTGTTCATAAAATAAACTATTTATATAATAGAATTTTGAATTTTTTATCACACGATCTTTTTTTTTCTCTTGCTGTTGTTTTCTTTTATATAAAATCGTTTTCTACTCTTTTTCTGCTCGCTTAAATGAGTAAAACTTTTATTTTGGAAAATAAAAATAATCAAAATTTTCTTAAATACTAGAAACCGTACAACGAAAAATACGCAGCAGTATCGTATGTACGTGTAAGAAATAAGAACATCTGACTTGCTTCTAAAAATAATACTCATACTTATATGTTATCGCAAATTTAATTACAAAGTCTCCAAAAAAGTTTTTATTAATATTAAAATTAGATTTAACGGTACATTGCAAACAAGTATAAATTTGTTTTAAAATATACATTTCATGTAATGACTTATATCCAATGGGTACTGACGTGTGTTAATTCTATAAATAAGAAATTAATCAGTGAAGAAGACAAGCTTATGTACTGTACATATAGATAAAAATTGTTTATATTAACATCTCACTTCTGAACCACACGAGGGTTTTTGGCAAATGACTTTGTAATCTCGAATTTCGATTAAATGATGGTTGAACCGAAATTTTTCTTTCCAATTTTGAAACCTCATCAACATGCAACCTAACATTGATACGAAATTGTTATAATACTCATAGTTATTATTACTGTGTAAGAGGCTTGCGCTTCTCTCTCGGGCATCTAAATGAGTGGGGGAAGGGAAAAAAACACTCGCCATGATCCAACTAATCTATTTATTTCCACACACACACAAAGAAAGCACAATTTAAAACCTAAAAAGGTAGAGAATGTCTCAATGAAGAAAAATGTAACAAAAAAGTAAAACGTGAGCGTTAGGTATATAAAACTTGACCCTTATCTCAATTGGGATCTACTATCATGATTTAATCAGATCAAATCCCAAACCCAGTGAACTCGTCACTTTAAAAAACTTCCCCCTAAAAAAACAAATCACTATAATTTAAAATTTAAATTCGTAGCAATCTCAAATTTGGGTCAGTATGTCTTCTCTCCTTCTTTCCCCCAAACTAAAAAACCCATTTTTTAGTAAGGTAATTTAAATATCCCTTCTCTTCTTCAGAAGGGGGGGTTTTTGAATAACCGAAATTATAGCCCAAAAAATTTCCCAAGAGGTTTTTTGGAAAAAGATAGATCCGTCACAACTGTCTTATATTATTTATATTATGGTTAGCTATAAATTATTCAAAAGTTTACAAAAATTTCTGACTATCTAAATATGGCAGAAAAAGTCCCCGCACCATTCCTAGTTCTACAGATCGAAAAGATTTGAAATATTTTGAATTTCGAAACCATTTCAAAAGAAATCTTTAAAAAGACAATGTAACAAGTAATATAAAAAAAATTTCCTACTTAGCTCAACAAAGAAATATTTTATTTTAGTTACTCTTTACCAAATAATTACAATTAACATAAAAATGTACATACATATGACAGAATCACAATATTAAGGGGCAATTAATTTTTATTATCATTAAAATATTATATTGTCATCCAAAACAATCGTGTATATAAAATTTCAGCTCAACTAAATGCTTTAAAACTTGAAAAAAAAAAATCTTTTAAAGTTTTGACCCAAGTTCCTAAAAATGAAGCCAACGTGACTCTGTATTTGTAACTCTTTAAAGAATTAGTTTCAGTCAATTAATTTTAATTGACTTATCGTATTGTTGTCAGCCGAAACAATCGTGTATGGAAAATTTCAGCTCAAATGAGTGCTTTAAAATACGAAAAAAAATTTTAAAGTTTTGACACAAGTCGCCAAGTCACCAAAATTGACGCCAACGTAGCTGTATCTATAATTCTTTGAATAATTAGTTTTAATCAATTAATTTTTATTAATTGTAAATAAATTACCGTGTTGTCATCCAAAATAATCGTGTATATAAAATTTCAGCTCAATTGAGTGTTTTAAAATGTGTTTTACTAACGATTGAAAATTAGAACAAGATATAGGGTGATTGTGAACTAATAGTAGAAATTGAAAAACAGGAACAGAAAAAAAAATTGAACGTTTTCGTTTGTTTTCTTTTTAAATTAATGAAGAATCTGATATTTAGGTAGAACAATCTTAACTACGCAAGAAATTCAAACTAAGCATCGAAATATTGAAGATTTTATAAGAGAAAGAAGACAAAATCTCGAGAGAGAAGAAATGCCAGATATCCCGGGAAAATTAGGCATCTGGATCCTATATGTGAAAAGGAACTGTAGCTTTCCGATGTAACAAAAGCAATTTAAAAAAAACACAACGCACGTCATTCCTGCATTGCTCCAAATTCTTACTCCCAAGCGATAAAAAGCGTTGAAGAATACACCAAATGATTTTATAAATCGTATGTCACTGAGAATCCGTTATGCACCCTTAGCAGATGCCTCCCCCTTCTTGAAACCAACTTACGGCAACGATTTTTAAGCACCCCCTCCCCCTAAGTCCTACTGCTCCCGAATTTCCCATGGATATCTTCTTGTGGTCTTTTCAGACGATATAGGTGCTTTTCACCCCCCTTTCCACCACACTCTTTTTTTCCGAGTTGTTTTTGAAAGGTTTGGGGGGGAGGGAGGGTTCCATTAGGGTTGGATGAACAGGTGGAAGAACCCCTTGGTTCCGGAGTTGTATAATGTAAAGCAGGTGACAGACGGTTTTCGGAGAGGTCTGCTCGATATGTTGTGACAGAAGGCAGGTGAAAAAAGAAATGATTTTTTTCCCCATGTTTTCCCTGGATTCCCCTATCGTTTCCGCTAAATATTGCAAATTGGGTTTCTGTTGGCAAGGACATGAATAATACAATTGTGCTATGGTAAAGAGAAAAATATTTTATTTTCCCAAAACAAATTACGAAATTATGGTGATAGATATTGAAGATCTATTTATGGAAAAATAATCAATCTTATCAATGTTTTAACAATTTGATTGGATCTTGATAACGGTTTCTTGAATATGTTTGTGCCATACAATACTTTCGAAAATAAAGTTTAAAACAAAATTCAATGAAAGTTGTTTCTACATACCCAAAATATGAGTTCAATTCACAATTTTTTTAAAAATCTAAACCAATCCGTACAAAACTCTATAAACTTTAACAAGTTTTGAAGAACTTCTGTAGTGTAACAGTAATACCAATTTAAAGAAGAGATATGTGAATACAATTCTTATCTAACTTTATATTCTGCACATACATAAGGAAAACATTTTAATTTATTTATCCTTACTCTTATACTTTTTACGAATGAAGGACTTTTCTTTTTTTTTGGGATATATATTTTTGTGTGTGGTGGGGTTGTATTTCTTCCAAACCCCAAAATCCGGGTTCTATTCGGATGGGCAAAAGGGCGACTCCAAACCTTTTATCCCTACTGCCAAAAATTTCCCCGCGCGGGGGCTTAAGCACTGGGGGCTCCCCTTTGACTGACACCTATCAAGCCTGTCATGCCCTCAGCCCCAATAGTCCCGTATACTGGGATGGGACAGTATCTGGCCCTATGGGGGTTTTCGCCCACTGAGTTTGAGCATATATATCTCTCTTTATATATATGCCAATTGAATTAGAATATTCATATAAAATTGTTTGACGAAAATAATAATTAAAATAAATGACGAAAGAACATATTTTCAAAACATTCTCATTTTTTCAAAAATACTTTTGTAATAATAATGATTAGTCTAATATAGCTAGCCCTTCTATACAAAGCCTGAATTTTTGTAAAATTTAAATTATTTTCAGAATTACGATCTGTTGAAATAATAACCAATGTTTTTTGTTACAATTTCTACTCTGATGTAACAAAACATGAATAAATCAACTTCTAAATTTATATTTCAAAAATTTTAGTTCATCCCCAGTATAGAAGTCATAACTAAACGCATTTAACATATTATTGGTATAGAAGCATTTTTCTTCAAAGGAGAATATTTTGAAAATCTGTCATTCTTTCATTTTTTGACAAAGAAAATGCATTTTAAAATTTTTTGTTGTAATATTTTTTTAAAACAATTTTATATGTGTATTCACCTGACATTAAATTTCAAAAATTTTTCCTTTGCAAGCTTTTTAAAATCACTGTTCTAAACGTTGTCAGTCATATTAAAAAAAAAAGAAGATTCAACTTGCTTTCAATAATTTCTACAACTTCCTTCCTTCCTCAGTGACTCGACAGCCCAGGACGGGCTTTGGCCTTCTCAAGAAGTCATTTCCAGGCCAGCCTTCTTCCTGCTAGTGTTCTTCAATTCTTAGCTCTTAAAACTAATTTCTACAACTACCGCTTAAATTTTCATGTTTTGTTTCTATTTAAATTTATTCATTATTGGAAAATTCAATATTATTACAGAGTAGTATAATGAGTGGAGGCCGAGTGGTAACGTGTCGCGCTTCCACACCACAGGTCCGGGGTTCTGTCCTCGGGCTGGGAAGATAAACTCAGCCTTTTATCCCTTCAGTAGGTCGATAAATGAGTATCAAGCTTGCTTGAGGGCTAAACACTGGGGGATTCGCTTCAGACTGACCACCTGATTGGGGGAGAGTGAGTGAATATTAACGTCGCACTGTTCAACTACACGAGGGCTTTTGGCGACGGACCTTGTAATTTTTGAACCATGGTCATGCTGACGAGGACGACCCCTAAGCTGGCATCCCCTCTCCTAACTATCACACCACACCATGGAGCACGTTTGAGCTCTCGGCAGATTTAAGGTGCATGCTCCCCTACACGGTGGACCTTCAGTAGTACTGGGCTCGAACTCGTGACAAGCCAGCCACCTTGACCACTCGGATACCACGGCTCCACCTGATCGGGACATCTGCTCATGCATCTCAGCGCCGAAGGTCACGTATACTGAGGAGGGCACAGTTAGCCTTGGCCTCATGTGCTGTCGCGCCACTGAGTTTAGTTTAGTATAATGTGTAGAAGCAATACATTATAAAAAGTACGTAAACTAAAGCCCAAAAAAGGGAACGAAGCGTATTGGGGATTGTGATAGACCCCCAGATGCAACACCGGCTTCGGAGTGCAATTCGAGGTGTCAGAAACGATCCGCCCCACCTCGACAGTCCCTTGGAAACAACGAGAAGATCTGTTGTGTTTACCTCTCCACCCTTACAAATAACATTCTGTAGTATTGAAATAATCAATAGAGTATGGACAACTTTTATTTAATGTAAATGCTGTAATTATAAAAGCTCTGTGACGTAAACAAAGTATTTATTTAATTTCTTCTCACACTACAAGTAATTTTCCCAAAGTCACAGGATATTTATTTGCTTTATAGTAAAATGAAAATAAATATTATTTTATAAAAGCGATAACACAAGCAACATTTTTTAAAAAAATAAAATCAAATCAATTGCCATTTGACAAAAGTAATATAATTTTGATTTCACCATTGTTTTGAAAATGGAATTTTTTTCTATTAATGATATTTGTCTTTCGAAAAATTCGAAATGATTTCAGCACCAATAGTTTCTCTTTTGAATATAAGTATTATTTCTCGATAAAAAGCAAATTTTGAAACATTTCCAACCCATCTGTGTTTCTCTAGAAAATTACGGTGGTTAGCAATAAAATCTGGGTATTTATTTGGATTTTTCAATTCCTACAATTAGCTCACACTCTGTATATATTTATTTATTTATCTTGGTGGAATTTTCAATCGTTAATACAATACATTTTAAAGCTCTCAATTGAGCTGAAATTTTATATACATGATTATTTTGGATGACAATACAATAATTTAATTATAATTAATAAAAATTTTAATTGATTAAAACTAATTATTTAAAGAATTACAAATACACACAGCCACGTTGGCGACTTGGGTCAAAACTTGAAAAGGTTTTTTTCTCACGCTTTATATATATATAAAGCATTCAGTTGAACTAAAGTTTTATACACATGATTGTTTTGGATGACACAATACGATACTTGAATGATAATTAATAAAATTAATTACCACTTAATGGTTGTTGATTCTGTCAAATGTATATATACATATTTATTATTATTTTAATTGTAACTATTTAATAAAAAGTAGCTAAATTAAAATTTTTCTTTGTTGGTCTAAGTAAGAATTGACTTAAAAAATTCTTTTTTATAATTACTTGTTTTAATGTATATCATTAATTAAAATCAAATAACATGCTAAAACATTCTGATATTTTGAATGAAAATTATTTAGTCTTTACATTTATTGATCTTAATTCAATAAAAAAAAGAAGAAATATATTTTTTATTTTTTACCATTACTGCAGTCACACATAGCTTCGTGGATCTTATTCGACAGTTTAATTTCATTTTTTTATTCCTCAGACGTTTTTTTAGATAAGTATAACCTTACTTTTCTGTCTTCATTAACCATTATATGTTTATTTATGGATTGATTACGTATTAACGCGTCACACTATTGTAGTTACACCAGGACTTTTGATCACTGAACTCATATTTTTTAACCACGATCAAGTGACGAGGACGATACCTGAATTGGAATCTCACTGGTATATATATATATATATTTATATATAACTTAAGTCAGTGGCACGACAGCTCATGATGGCCAACTCAGTATACACGATCTTGGGCCCTGAGGTGCATGAGCAGATATTCCGGTCAGGTGGTCAGTCTGACGCGAAGCCCTCCAGTGTTATGTTCCCATGCAAGCTTGGTACTCATTTATCGACCCATTGAAGGGGTGAAAGGCTGAGTCAACCTTGCCCAGCCTGGGGTTTGAACCTCAGACCTGTGGCGTAGAAGCGCTATGCACTAACCACTCAGCCACTGGGCTTCATTATATATATAAAACGCAAATCAAACCCTATTACGACACCTCTGTTAGCTAGTTTTTCTATATAGCAAGCTTTTCCTGGACCCAAAACATTTCAGACTTTCTTCAAAAAAAACCTCCCAATAGCGAAGTGCATTTTCTATATAATGAACTTTTTCTCACGTGAATGAAATTTTTTCCCCCTAATTTCAAATTATTGTCTATTTTAACACATTTTATTGTGGTCACAAATATTGAACTGGTTTTATTAAGTGCTTAACTCGTCGTGAGCAATTGAATTCTGGGCGTTTCATCTAAGTGCAAACTTTAACCCCCATTGTCCAGTTCACTGGAAACAGCTTCGATATCTCCTTTCACCCTCAGTGGAGTTGCCTCGCGTTACCGAGTCATTTAACTGGTGTCCGTTCATTAGTAGTGTTGATCAGCCTTACTGGTAACTTCGTTCCTAGTAGCTCGAAAATGTCAAAACGTAAGTGCTTGATCATCAAAGAAAAAATTTCTTTCTTCAGGAAGTGAATAAAGGCGTTAAGAAATTTTCCTTGCAGTTTTTCTTCCTTTCTGTGTTCTTTTTTCTTTGATAGTTAAGATATATAAAATAAATATATATTTAATTACAAAAAAGGTGTGAATAATTACTTTTTTTAATATATAATGTTTCTGAATTTAAAATAGTTTTTATTTGGTTTATAAGGAAAATTGAAAGATGAACTTCTGTATAGCAAATTTTCCATATAACGAACTTTTTTCGGGATTTAGTGACTTCGCTATATAGAGTTCCGACTGTATTATATATATGACTAATTTAACTAGTTAGAAAATCATCAAACTAGTTTAACCCCACTAATTCAGTCCTAAGTCACTTTTTGAATTTGATTCATATATATATATATATACACACAAAGGTTATGAAAATTACATTTTCGCAAGGAAGCTTCTTATCTACAGTCGAATGACACATATTCGAATTTTTTGCTAAAAATTTGCCCTGGATTGTAGGTTATGTATGTAAAATTATATTAACCAAATAAAACCAGTGGGACAGGAGGGATTAAGGTATCCGACTACGTCCGGAATCATGATTTTGCACAAAAGCGTATAAATGGATATGATTTAAGGTATTTAGTGTCACTTAGATAAGAAAACGTAAATAAAATATTTTTAAGAATATTATTGCAATAAAAAATTATTTAAGTACAATATTTTGAAAAAAAATGAACACAGAATGATCATTTTTCAAAACATTCTCCTTTTATGAAAAATGCTTCTATTATAATAATATTTTGCCTGTATACAGCTCAGACCTTTGTACAGAGGATCAACTCGAAATGGGTTTATCCATATTTTACGACAACAGAGGGGAGCAATTTTAAGAAAAAAACGCCGATAATTATTTCAATTGGTGCTAACTCTGAAAATAATGTGAATTTTTCAGAAATCCTAGTTCAGATTCTCTGGAGACATATATATATATATACTTATATAAAGTAAATAAGATATTATTATCGAAGCATTTTTATAAAAGAACAACGTTTTGAAAATAGGTTATTATAAGTTAATTTTTATCCAAAATATTGTATTTAAATAATTTTTTTTTTTTTATAATGTCCAAAAAAATTTTTTTCTTTATTTAATCTAACAAGGGGGGGGGGCCCACTAAGGAAATTCATTTGGGATCGAGACTTGGTGTAATAGTAGTATTCTTTTGATGTTTAACCCCCCCTGAAAAATTCCCTTTGGGCCAGTCAATTCGGGTCAGCCCAAATTTGTTAGCTTTTTTACAATTAAATTTTAACCCAACGAGTTCGTAGCTTGATTTTAAATCGCTCTTTAAAACGGGGTTAGAGTTCGATTCCGCGCGATCAACTTTTTCTTCAATTCTTTTTATTTTTTTTAAATTAAATAAATTTATTTATGAAAAGGGTTTTTTAAATAAATGATATTTTTGTAATTTTTTTTATTTTAAAAAAAAAAAAATTTAAAATATATAAAAAATTTTTCTACTAAAATTATTAAAAAATTTTTATTAATTAAAATATTTAAAATTATAATTAATTAAAAATAGTTATTAAATAAAAATATAAATTTCTATTAATGAAAAATTTTAATTATTATTTATTAAAATTAATTAGTTAATCACTGTTTATATTAATTAATTACTATTTATTATAATTACTTAATCACTATCTTTACAATTTAAAAATTTTACAACATTATATTAATAAAAATATTATTAATTTATTTTAAACTTATGATTTTTTTTATTATTAAAATTTTTAAATTTTTTTTTTAAAATTATTAATTTATTATTAAAATTATTGTTTATTTTTAAAAATTATGTTTATTATTAAAATTATTATTAATTTATTGTTAAAATTTATTATTAATTTTTTACAAATTATTTAAAAAATTTATTAAACCATTTAAATAAATTTTTAAATTAAATAATTTATTTAAAAAGGGGCATTTAAATATTTTAAAAAATGTAAAATAATTAATTTAATAACATATAAAAAAACATATTTTTTATATTTAAATAAAAAAAAATTTAATAATAATAATATATTTTTTAAATTATTTACATTATATATATAATATTTTATTTATATATATTGTATTACACATTATAAAACTATTTGCAACTAATTTTTTTTTTTAAAAAATCATTTAATACTTTTTTCATTTTATTATAAATATTATTTATTAATATAAAATATATTTATAAAATTTAATATATTATTTATATAATCAAAAATTTTTTTTTTTTTTATAAAATACAAAATATAATTACAAAAAATATCATTTAATATTTAATAAACCTTTCATATAAATAAATTTATTTAATTAAAAAAAAATAATTAAATGAATTGAAGAAAAAAATTGATCGCGTGGAATCGAACCCTAACCTCCAGCATAGAAAGCAGACGATTTACCAATCAAGCTACGAACTCGTTGTGGAAAATTAAAATTTAATTTTGTATAAAAGCTAAGCATGTTTCGAGGCTATTTCTCCGAATTTTTTTGTTTTGAAGGAATTAATTGAGGTTAACACTCTAAAAGAATACTACTATTACACCAAGTCTCGATCCCAAATGAATTTCCTTAGTGTTTCCTTGAAAAGTGACACTAAATATCATGAAAATTATCCATTTATGCGTTTTTTTAAAATCACGGTTCCGAACGTAGTCGGATACCTTAAAAATAATAGAACATAACTTACGGGTATTTGCTTTAAATCTCCCTCCAGATTTTAGTTTAAAAATAGCAAAATATACTCCTTTTTCTCGATGTAATCTTTAACGACCCCATTTGAATTTAAAGTATGTCTTATACAGAGCATCCTTATTTTTTAAAAAAAATACTTCTAAACATGCGAATGGAAAAAGCATGATTTATAAAAGCTATTGATATATCCCTACGTCATTTACGGGAACAAGAAAAGCAATTGGATATAGTCCTGGTTTTCCCTCTCGTAGCTTATTGTGCAGACAGCACGCAAATCCTTTCTAACAATGCCCAAAACTCTCTCCCAGAGTTGTGCTGACCTATTTCAGGGATAATTCGCATAAAACTTGCATCCCTATGCAATTGCTGAAGAGAGCAACGTATTTTTGCTAACCGGTAATCCCTCCAAACAGAAAATCTAGCGGATATCCAGGAAATGGTATCCATTATTTTATCTACTCGGTCACAGAGGAATAGAGGAAAAATAAAAAAAAAATGGTAGAATTTCTCTTTTTTTCCATTTTTCTTTTCAAACGATTTGATTGTTATTTTGCTCGTTTGCTGCGAGATATAAATCTTTCTAAATTCAGTACCGCAGGGAATTATTATCATTGTGGATATTATGTCCACGGTTTTGGCGACGCACCGCCAGAATACGAAATCGCCAGTTAAAGACAATTTGATTTGACTCTTGTGTTGTGGAATGGTCCATGCAAGAGTGGCTTAATTATAACTTGGCGACGATGGTGATACGTGTGTGTAATTTTTTAAGATTGTCACCAGATCTTAAGGAGTTCGCTGGCGTACGAAGCCGATGTGTAATTGCCGTGAAATTACCAAAATGATATCGACTATTATTCATGATGTGTTTTCATTAATTGCTAATTGACAATTCACAAATCAGAACGTTCAAAAAGCAAAGTTTGGCAAATCCGAGCATTTAAAAAAGAAAGAAAAGGGAATTCAATTAATTTTTCTGTTACTTTTGGCGTATTTTCTTATCTGAGTACCTGAGCTATGTAAATTTGTAGACTTGGCAAACTTCAGAGGGTGAGTAAGTGAGTGCAGTTTTATTTCGCAAGAGCCAATTTTGGCTAAACTGCGCCAAACTTCAGAAGGGTGTCATTATAATTCATTTTGTATCATCTGATTCTACAACTTTATCAAGTATTGTTGAATTATTAACAATTGAAAACAGAACAATTTTGACGGAAGAATCTGAACTTACGCAATAGAATTCGAATGTTTTGTTTTCTTTTAATTTTAGTTTACAATTTACTATTTGATTTTATGTATAATTTTGTGCTTTTATTTACTCTTTACTCATATTCCTTTATTTCATATTTGTTTTTAATATTATTATACTCGTATAGTTAGATATGTTCTACTTATTGTTAATAAAAGCACTTTTGCCCTTTCATAAACTATATTTCTTTCCATAGCACATACATTCTGAAACCAATTCGTATAGTTTTAAGTACATGACCCACAAATGTTCCAATCTTCACTTAATAGTGTTAGACATGCAATAACAATGTTTACAAAGCTGCTATTTATTTGAATAGAAATGAAATTGAAATCCTTTTACAATGTAATACAGGAAAAGGGAAGTAACGGTTAAAATTAAATAAGTTTTTTTTTCTTTTGTCATTGATTTGTGAAATGTAAAACGATTTAAGTTATGAAGTTTCTGGATCATTTTAAGTTTATATAAAGAATTTTAAGTATCTCTCATTCACAGATGTTTTTTTTTAGATATAATCAACACCTATAAAGATAAAACCCATCTATTTTACGACTACAGTAATAATTTTTTTTTCTGAATCCTTATGAAGAACGGATTTATTTTTTTAAAAAATACTTTTTAAAATAAGACATATTTTTATAGTAAATAATAATATCTGATTTGATACATCATAATAATGTCTGGACTATATTAAATTCCTCATTATATAATTATTACTTTCAAAATTTAGAATTCCTAAAAAGAAATTACAATAAATTTGTAAAAATATACAGATTCAACTATGGATCAACAAATTCCAAACTAGTTTTAAAATTAAAGAATCCTCCCCGACTTATTACTCCTTTTACAAAAAATTACAGTTTCTTATATTATCGAGTTTTAGCTACAAAGGATAACTAAATTATGTTTCCCGGACAGAGAACCTCGAGCATCAAGAGAAAATAAGGATTAGCATCTTGAATGAATTTTGCAGAGCAAAATCTTACTATTAGATAATAATCAATTCCTATAACAATTAATTTTTATGATACTATTAGCATTTCGTTTTCAATGCACTATTTATCAACATCTGCTGTCTTTTGTTTCATTCGTATAACTTTTCCTTGTTGGATCGTTATATGGTGTATAATCACTTCACCAAATATTTGAGAGTTCGAGATGTTTCCTTTTTTGTTAAAGCAGTGCTTCTCAAACTTTCAATACTGACGACCCACTTTTCAATCATAATTCTTATCGCGCCCCCCTTATACAATAATAATGTATTGAATGCAATAATAATGCACTTTGACGCTTAAGATACACTATGATCTTGATTATAAAAAGTACAAATTAATAAGATAAGTATATTAAATTTTAGATATGTTACTTTTAACTAATATAATATTTTAATTTTCTTTCTGGAATTTTTAAATTGGAACAAATTGCAAAATGTGGTGGCTGCTTTGAAGACAAAATATAGATCTCAGCCAAATATAGATAAAGTACTCAGAGTGTCAATTTCTAATCGTAAACCTTCCTTTGAAAAACTTTCCTCTGCAAGACAAACTCATGCAAGTTGCTAATACTTATTAAACTTGATCTTAATTTAGTATTAATAAATTAGATATAAAATACCTTGTGCAGCGCTGATACATTAAAAGTGTACTGTCTGAAGTATCCGCTCTTCGCACGAGTCCATTTTTTTAGAAAACTAAAACATTCTTGATATAATAGCTGAATTGTCAGGAGAGTAAACCCAAATGCGCGACAATGTTTACGAAAATGTAAAAATATTTTAAAATAAATGCTCATTTTATAATTAGTTTTAAGCTAACTTTAATTTTAAGCCTCACAGAATGAGCCTTTAGAATTAATGTTAAATAAAGAAAAATAATACAAAATTCCGATGAAGAATAATTGTGTTATTTTTAATATTTAAAGAGAAAAGACTTCAAATATTTTCTCCCGGGAGCAGGCACACTCTCGAGATACTAACGTTAATGGTCTCATGGGGTGATTGAGTCACCCCAATCCTTTTTATATATAATTATTTTTATGGTACAAGATACAAATCGTGATTCCAGTGAATAATTTAATTAAGAGAATGTATACTTACCTTCTTTCAAGGACTTTTCAATTTATCTTTTGTAACAAATAAACAGTTTTGCCAGAATTAACTATTTCGTGATCTGTGTGCCCCGCGTGACCACTTTGGGTTAAAAGTGTATTCAATATATTAATATGGATGTTACTGCTAAAAAATGTGTAAAACGTTTTTCATTGGGCTTTATATGTTTGAGAGTACTCATAAAAATAAATCTTGGCCAAGTAATCCTATCTGTGGTTTTCCAAGTATCATAAAATTCTTTTACATGGACCCCCCACACCACCACACACACAGAAATACATTATTTACACCTTCCCTAAATGAGAAAAACACAGAGAGGGGTCATAACTAACTGTACCAATAACTTAAAAGAGTCAAACAGATGTTGAGCAAATATATTCTGCTGCCTACACCTATAATGTGCAGTATTTCAAAAATAATAACAGTGATGAATTTTTTTATCTACCTAAATTTTTTCGATTCTGGGTCTGGGCTTTTTATTTTTCTCTGTAAGAGTAGCATTTTAGGTTTAGAAAAAACGTAATAAAAAATCTCTCATCATGGGATTACAGCAAATCAAATAAAAGTCTTTTTATTTGGTTACAGGATCAAAGACAGCTAATTATAAAAAGTTTTTTTTTTGATGTTAATTCGCCAGATGATATATATAAATTTTATCAGAGTAAAGTGCATTTCTTTTATGTCTGAAAGTATTTTGTTTTTATTCATTCAAGTTAATTAATTATTTTTTAAATCTTTTATTTTCGATATGCTCATCCCCCAGGGGGCGTGCCCCACAGTTTGAGAAACGTTGTGTTGAAGTATTCTTAGCTTGTGCTCTGTTGTCTGGAATTAGGCAAAAAGATCATTTTAAAAATTGAAATTCTTTAACTTCTTAACTTTTTTAAAATTGAGACTGATTTTTAAAAACACATAGTCAATTAGATGATAATTAATTTACAAACGTTTTTCTTAGAAGTGTAACATTTTCTCACCTCGCAGCTGCAAGATCGGCTTCTTTATGTAGATAGCAATACACCATTCATATCCACACGTGCACCCCTAAAATATTAGGGGTCTTTTCATCTGACAACACGCCGATAACCGATGGGCGTGTGGAACCCGGCTAAATTTTCCACCCCGACCCGGGAACCCCGGTTTTGGGAGGCTCGGTTCCAACCCAAAAGTGGAGGAACAGTCCATTTTGAAACATTCGGAGGAAAGGTTGTGTTTCCTCCTTCTTCACAAATAGCATATTCAGTGGAATGGAAATAGACTATAGTTTGAATAACTTATAACCAAATATACATTAATAGCTGTGGGTGTAATAAATCAGCTATTTAATTTCTCAACCTCATGGCATCCATCAATTTTCCCAAACGTCACAGAAGCAATGGAAGGACTATAGACGACAAACATTATAATTTTGAATGATAAGCTGGCATAACACTTCCCAAATTTCTTCACAAAGTCAACCTAAATTTTTCGAAAGATTTAACATGCTTTGGCCCCATTACGCATCATATCTTTCGTATTATCAGGACACGAGCCTACGACTCGACAAGAGCAGGTTCGCAAATCTTAACGTTCAGTCGCCGTGGCCACAGTACGAAGTCGAAATCTGAGCTAATAAACTAAAAATCAAAACTGCAAAATATATATTTATAAATGCAAACCTTAAGTAATTTATTAGATAAAACTTGTGAGGGGTCTATCCGCGTTCTTTCAACTAATCCCTCGGGAAATTTTACGGTCTTTAAAAAATTATTATATAAACCTTTCCCCGAAGAAAAAGATGTGAGTATGTAAATTAAGACTTGTATGTAAAAATTAAACTTCAAAGTTAGAAGGAGAGAGAGGTTAGACTGCTAACGGATAGCAGTGATTCATGTGAAGTGAGGCGTGAATACTTCGTAGCTGTGATTTAGTGTAATATTAAAGATTTAAGACTTGTCAACTAGTAATTAAATTAGATTAGGTTGCTTGGAATTAGAAGATATATTGCTTGGAAGTAAGTGATCCTATTTATTGAGACTCCTCGTATCTCGTCTACCTCCCTATTGCTTTCCATATTTAGTCTTTGGGTACATCTCTTAACTTGGTTAATAGAATTTGTGTTGTTGTTCATAACAGAGGATAAATAGTAGTTATTTTGAATATGGCTAATCTTCCTTCCGACTCTACCACACTAATGAACGGCGGGGCGACCATTACAAACTCATCGAAGCAAAATGACGAATTGATAAAAAAAGATTTGGATGCAATGTAACACATAAATTAAAGAAATTGTCACTATAATTATTAGCAACATGCTAAATACTTTATAGATTCCACTATACTAAGTGAGAAAAACATGAGAGAGTGGCATTTTCTTACGAATATTAAAATTATTAAAATACCTACTAAAATCAAATTATAAGATCTTTAAAAAGAGATGTTTGAATTATTGCTTCAAATGGGGGTTTTTTTTTTCGCCCCCAGTGATGTTGATAATAAAAAGTGTTTTTTTTGCAATATTTGGGGGTCATAAATCCCTACACTAAATTTTTCCACCTTTCTTATCATGGGAAAGAGTTTCAAAACAAAGATGCAACAGCTATCTGTGGAATATCGGGTCATTCAAATCATTATAATGTATTGCATCATCCCACAAAAGCGTTTGGTAATAATGAAAGTGAACGGTATTTGACGAACCAGCATTTGTTACTAGAAGTTCTTTTACCTCGTATGCCCTCAAGGATGTTGCAACTTGTTTAGAACGACAAATATGAACGAAAAAAAGAATGCTTATATAAGGCAGTAGTTCCTCCCTTTTTCAACAGCTGACCGCAAAAAGGAAATTTTAGGAAATTCCAGAAATATAGAAGAAATAATTTGTAAATTTTAAAATATACTGTTTTTCTACCTATTGTATGACTTGAATAATGTTAAAAATAAAGTTGTAAAAAAAAAAAAAAATAACTATAATACAATAATGACGAATTTTTTTCCCAGGAAAAAAAAAAAATACAAGATTAGAACTTTAAAAAGTATCCAGATGCTGGTTATTAATCACCATAAGGGCGGGGTTAACATTTTAGTCATTTACTAATTAGTTTTAGTGCTAATTTTTTTAGCAATATTTTCACTTCGATTTTTATGTAATGTTATGCATTATGTCCAATAATATAGACAAATAGAGGGGAAAATTTAGGTTTTGAATTTAATCCTATATTTTACTCCTAAGCCTAAAAGTAACATATGCATTATATATAAATCTAGGACTAAAATCGTCGGATTTATTTCAAAGCCTCACTTTCCCCTCTATTCCTGGATTGAAATAAGTATGCTAAACTTTGCAAACAATAATTTTTACAAATCGATTCATTTCTGGTAAAAGATCGCATTAGCAGAGATATAAATGTAAAATTTCTTTACGATGAAATAATAGCATTAAATCAGTAGAATTTTTGATGATAATGTAAAGCTATTAAATAATCTATACATATGCCTTTAAATTGTTTCTAATTTTACACATAAAATACTCTGTACCGAAATATCTCCCGTTTTTCTTTTCATTTTTTACAAAGAAGTCTAAATCCAGACATCATTTATTATAATACTTAAAGTATTACTTAAGATAAGCTGTCAAGAATATTGATCTTTTCCGTACACATCAAATAATCATTATTCAAACAGCTTAGACATTCAACAAGTAATTTTTTTAATAATATTCTACTGAACATTAAGAATTTTTGTTGCAGAAGATGATAGTGAATTTTTACATTGAAATTTACTATCCACATAATTTGATAGGAAATTAATTTGTCTACAGATTTTTTTAATGTGTGTGTAAGTTAACTTTTTCGTTGAGAGAGAGAGAGAGTCCTCCATTTATAAATTAAATTCAAATAATAGAATTATTAAAGTTTTTTCAAAATTTATTTCTAGGTCTGGAATGTGCATCTTAGATCTGATTAATAATAACTATGTATTAAATGCATTATAAAACATCCAAATCCTACGTTTCACCAATATAATGGAAAAAGATTTATATGTTGATATTTTGTTAGAAATGTTATGATTTCTAGCAAGAATATTTCTTGACTATTTTATATAAAGGTAAGAGTCGGATTTTCAGAAAAAGAAACCCTTAGGATTTCTGCTGTTCAATGTTTGAATTTTTACTAAATTAGAAGGAAAAAAAATCAAAAGGTTGCACCAAACTTTTAATTTTTTTCAATAAATAGTTCTAATTTATATTATATTTAACTTAAGAATAATGATTGTAATGTCATTTCTTCGATTTACAAAGATCAATTGTATATTGTGCAATTTTCCTGACCTTGTAAGGACATGATTGAATGTCAGAATGTGATTTCGCTTAACTATAGTTAATACGTTAAAATTATTCTTTTATTTTCTGCGTAAATCTCATTCAGTTTCGTTACTTGATTTTTATTTATTACAGTAAGCATTAATTAAGAGAAGTATAATTTTGTTTCTTTTAAATATATTAATCCTTCAGAGCAAATGTATGCAGCTTTTGTTTAATTTAAGTAATTTATTTATCATAATCTGTTTTTCATTATGTTTGTATACTGTTGCTTTTAAATATTACAACATCATTAAAGAATCGCGCTAATGAGCTGAAAATGATATCAAATGCAAATTAGAACGTTATGTTTAAATGATTAGGATTTCAGAGTCACTGCGCATGCGTGAGGTTGAGTAGCGCTCTCCCAACCATTGATTAAATCGCATAAATAAAGAGTTGATGCTAAAATTGAAAATATAGCTATTGTTTATTTACCATTTAAAATCATTTTGTGGAAAACACAGTATCTGGACAACAGAGGATGCTATATGAAGAGCTAGTTACGGAATTTGAACGAAAATTAATGATCGGTCTTCGTAAACGAGCTTTTTTTATCGTGTAATAGCAACACGAATTGGTGGAGCACAATGACGTAAGATGCGGTGGAGGATGCAATGAGCCCACAAGAAACGGATTAGTCAAAAATCCAGCAATGGATGACAAAAGATTGCATCAGCTGGAATGAAGGACACTTCATTCGTACGGTAGTTACGAACCGTTCATTAGACCGCTTTCACACGAGGCCACTTTTCCCCAGTCAATTCGTTTCCTGTCACCACTCTTCTAGAATGAAGAGGGGAGAGAATTCCTTTCATACGCGGATACAGAGTTGAGTGAAAAGGGAAGGAAGGACTCAAGTAGCCGCGTGTACAGAACGTAGCTTCCCTATTATCTTTTTAGTTGAGTCAACTAGTAAGGAGGAGAACGTGGTTTTTCGAGTGCTTGAGGGAATAGTACAGCAAGAAGTGTCTGTTACCACGTGTGAGGTACCCAGGCGATTTCGGGTCAAAGTCAGCTCCCCGACTGTCATTTCCGATATGTGCAGCCCGAATTGACTCACGTGAAAGGATCCTTAGAGACTTCTAGATGTGTGTCATTGTTTGCTTCAAATACATCGGTGTCCGCTGCATCGTGTGCTGGGCAATATTTCTTTTGTACATGAATTCCCTCACACAGAAACATCGGAACCAGTGGTTTCAATAGGCCTATCGACATAAATACTGACCTTCTGATAGTCAATAAGTATTTTTTTTTCAATTAATCACGTTTTAAATGGGAGGTATAGTATTCAGATAGGAGGTATAGCTGCATTCAGTTTAAATAGTGTACTGGAGGAACCCCCTTTAAGAGTATGTTATTCAACGTTATGCTGGTCCAAAACCCAAGTTATAGTTTGGAATGCCGTTGGATATCATGAAGGATCTCAGTTGATAAGATTTGAAGGTTGTCTCAACAGCAACTTGTATTCCAGCGAAGTTCTGCAGCTCGAAGTAGTAATTTTTCTACATTGCATTCCTAGAACTGTATCTGAACAGAACCATGCTTGCATAACACATACTGCTTCTTCCATGGCTTATCTATTCACTGGATATGTTGCTCTAATATGTCTGAAACTTTGTTGCTCAATGTCTCGTTCATAACGCTCTTCACATACTTGATATGGCTAAATTCTGGCGCCTTATGGATGCAATCTGTAATGCTATTCATCAGGTACAGGTTCAAAATCTGATTTTATGCTCTATAGCAGGGGTGTCCAACCCAAATGACCTTGCAGACCACTTCGGAAAAACATTATAATCTCGTGGGTCGCACATAAAAATATGTAACTTTATATCAGATTTGGAAACAAAAAACTTATATTGGAGTGAAAATTTAAAACAGAGTGAATTATTATTGTTTTCATTATTTTTCATGTATACAGGCATAGATAATATAATAATGTTTGTATAATATAATAATGCAATGATCAAATAATGTTTAAAATATTACAGTTGCCATTTGCTTGAAAATTACGGTGTTTCTGTTGAATTGATATTTCGTTACTCATTGTTGAAATTAGATAGTGCTGTCATTCGCAAACGATTAAGTATACGGCACCCTTTATCTTAACCGTCCTGAATATTTTTTTATAAACTTTAAAAAACATCTTTGAATGCCTCTTGCTTTTTGGGCACTCCGAACAGAAAAGGAGGAGAAACTAATGTCGCACAAGCAGAGAATCATGTACCATCCACAGTAAAGGATATGCATAATGCAATTCGAAATTTATTAAAAAAGTAATTTACTATAGTAAAATCAAATGTAACTGTTTGATAAAATATAAAACTATTTTAATCTAAAGGACATTTCTATTACAAAAAGGATTTATTTTAAAACAAGAGCAGGTAACAGGAAAATACTTTGTATATATATATATATGCCAATTCTCTACAAACAAGAGATAACATTCGACAAACACATAGACAGCAGGAAAATCACACAATGAAGGACAAAAGAGTAATCGAGATTATAAATATAAAATGGATGCTGCAGTGTTATGAACATTACTGACTTAGGACAGCTATTATATAAAAATAATTTATATAAAAGTGGGGTTGAACATGTTTTTTGGCCAGCCAACCTCCCCTTTTAGTAAATAACACTGAAAAAAACCAATAGGAAATAATGGATAGGAATATCTAAATCCATTACAAGATAGGGGTAACTTACAAAAAAATTGCACTTACAAATGCAAAGCCCGGGGCTAAATCTGAGTGCAAACATTAATTTATTGCCAGATTCTATACCCTAATACAGATTTAAATCAAAAGAATGGCTGAAATGTAGCACTTAACAAAAGAATAAAAAGAATGGAAATAAAAATTAATAAGAGTTGTATATTATAGCATAACTATAATAACACCAGAGTAAATATGAATAAAATAATAGTACCGTAAAATCCGGCGTATAACGCGCACCGCCTATAACCCCACCTATACTTTCAAGCTGTATTTTTTAATTTTTAGGTATTTTCCCACGTATACCTTGCACCCCTTTTTATGAAAAATTTGAAATGTACTTGTGCAGTTTTCTTATGTTTTGAAGTCATTATTTATTGGATGAATTTTTCCAGACTCTCTTTAAAAAAAATAGTATACCTCTAGAATTATACAACCCTTAAGACGAAGAAGGAGGGAGACCGAATCAGCGCCATGGGTGGTTTTTCCCCACGCTTTTCTATAAACGTTGATTGGGTGGGTGGTTTTTCCACGCTTTTCTATAAACATTGATTCCTTTTTCCCTTTCATGTGATGTACGACACGGATGATTAATTTTGAAATAAGTTAGAAGAAGCCAGACTGATTACGCTCGCGGCCTGTAGTATATTCAATACTATGAATACTATTGAATACTCTTCAAACAGCGAACAGTAAAGATGGGTCCTACTATTGAATACGCTTCAAAAAGCGAACAGTAGGGGCCTGGTAAACGAAGCAAAACACATTACCGGTTTCAGGATCCAAGTGATTTAGTTTGCAAAAGAAAATGGAAATCGTGCTGCAGCAAGGATGTTTGATATTGTGGCAACTCCATAAGGGCGGAAAAAAATGAAATGACCATAATTAACATGTCATAGAAAAAAATGTGCTTTAAGTAAGGGTAACGAAAGGGTCTATTCTAGGAGAAAGTGTTGTGAACTGGGTCCTAGAAAATCGCCTGAATGGATTAATTGTAAGAAGAAACAGTGTACGTTTATTCGGCTTAAGGTATCCGACTATGTTCGGAATCGTGATTTTTCAAAAGCGCATAAATGGATAATTTTCATGATACTTAGTGTCACTAAGATTAAAATACATGCATAAAATTGTTTTAAGGACATTTTGACAAAAATTTTTTATTTAAATACAATATTTTGGCAAAAATGAACTTAGAATAATCATTTTTCAAAATGTTCTCCTTTTGTGAAAAATGCTTCTATTATAATAATATTGGCCAGTATATAGCTCAGAACCTTTTCTACAGAGGCTCCCAAATAGAATTTTTGAAAAATTCACATTATTTTCAGAGTTACCACCAATTAAATATATATAATTGGCGTTTTTTCTTAAAATTGCTCCCTCTTTGTCGTAAAATATGGATAAACCTACTTCTAAGCTATATATTTCAAAAATTGTAGTTGAGCCTTTGTACAGAGGTCTGAGGGTATATACTGCAAATATTTATAATAGAAGCATTTTCAAAAGCTGAAAAAATATTCTGTTCATTTTTGAAAATTTTATTTAAATAAAATAATCATGCTAAATTTATACATGTATTCTAATCTGACACTAAATATCATGAAAATTATCCATTATCATAAATCACGGGTTCAATGTCGATACCTTAAAAAAGTAAAAATAATGCCCATGTAATCCAACATGAAAATTTATAAGGTATGTTATTTTTTTTAAATAAAAAAATTTCGATATATAAGTCTAAATTTGTTTTAATACTCATTTTTTAAAAACTCTCTTTTTTTATACTCGGCGTATAACGCGCACCCTAAATTTCGATCTTGTTTTTTGTGTTAAAAGTGCGCGTTATACGCCAGATTTTACGGTAAGTAATTTCTAATCTAATATTAGATTATGGAGATAACTATAACAATAAAATATTTAAGTTTATGGTAATAAACTATTATCAATCTCAGAATTTTAATCCTGATTATTTTGAATAGTTTATTTATATAACTATTAAAAAAATTTTAATTGGTATTTCTGATTTAAGCAATATTTAGAAAATGTTTATAGTTATTTATAATGTCTGTTTTTTTGACACAAGAAATTTATTACGTTTATTTTAATTAATAACAATATTTCTGAATATAGAAACATGTACATTACTCTCCCAATGAGGAACTTTTATAATATTGAAATTAAATTCTTCTCTTTATCATAAATATTAGAAACTATTACATTTTCATATAATTTGACATGAATGTCAAGAAAATTTGCTTCATTGTTTTTTTTTTATTTTGTTTTTTATAAATTAAGATATTGTGGATAAAATTAATGTTAAAATAAAATTAAAGAACATTTCCCCAAATATTAAAATAAAAATAAACACCCCACTTAAAATTAACACGGAGAGGAAAATCCCTAATTTCCGGAAGCCAATCAGAAATAAGAGGATGCAATTCGCTGCAGAGGTAGATGGGTATGCAAATATGTTAGGTAACAGCCAATCGTGCTTTCATGTCAAGAAATATGAAAAGGGAGTCTTAGAAGCCGCTTTATGAAGGGTTACGGAAGTTGATTGTATGTGCTATAGAAGGTGTTTAAAAATTTCGTACAATTTGTTTTCATGAATAAAGTTTTCTATGACTTCCAGAAAACGAATGAAGATTCTAGAGCGTGGCGTGCTGTGGGGGCATTGAAGCAGGACCGGTCGATCACAGATGTTGCTCTTTTCTTCGGCGTTCATCATTCTATAATTTCACGTTTATGGAAACTATTCGAAACCACACAGACAGTTGTTCGAAGGCCCGTAGGTGGTCGCCTAAGGGTTACAATCCACGCGGAAGATCGATATATTGCTTTGGTAGCCAAGCCTAATCGCAGAGCGATCTCCACACGTGTGACATCTATGGTTACAGTGTCCATTTGTAAGACTATATCTGCAACTACTGTACGCCGAAATTACAATGAATGGACTGTAGCCCCGGGGACCTCGAGTTTGTGTTCCCCTATCCTCCAATTTAAGAGGGCATGATAAAAGTGGTGCCGAGAACATGGCAATTGGACTGTGACTGGGGCAATGTCATGTTTACTGATGAGTCAAGATTTGATCTGGAGCCAGATGACAAGCGTATAAGGATATGGCGTAAACAAGGAACACGCAATCACCCCAAAACATCACCGAACATCACGCATTCCCAAGCGGAAGCATCATGGTGTGGGGAGGGATTTCATTAGGATATCGACCGAACCCGCACATCTTTAAACGGTTCTGTGACGGCTGTCCGGTATCGAGATGAAATCCTGGAAACCCCTTGTGAGATTGTACGCTGCAGAGTTGGCCTACTTTTGTTTTAATGGACGATAACCACATTTCCATAGAGCTGACATCGTCGATGACTACCTGGAGGTAAAAGGGGATTGCGCGTATGGCGGGGCCCCAGCATATTGCCGCTTAATCCCATTGAAAATTTTTGGAATGCTCTCGACCGTGCTGCATCTACGTTCCCACCCCCAGCCACTCTTATTGGCTGGAAACTGCTCTCCAAAGAATGGCGATTGTTTAAATTTCCCTGCGGTGGTTTAAGAAGGTGTTAACTTTGCATACAGATGAGGGGATCATATATCCAAACAATGTCCTTTTTTTTTATTTATGCTGTTTATTTTCACTTTATACATAATTCTGTTTAAATCTCCAGTATGACATTATCTGATAATTTACAAAAATTTAATATTGTTTTCATTTCTGTATATAATTATTGATTTTTGTTTTATGTAAAATATATATGCTACTTTCTGCCAAATTTTGTGCCAAACAAAAGTATTTGTTGATTTTTTGCATTTACATCTTCGTGCTTAACTTTGGGAGTGTTTTTTTTTTTTTTATATATATATATATATATATATATATAAATTTCTCCTCAAATAAATTTCAAAATGAAAAAACTTTAAAATTATGATTTTTAAAAATTTTTAAAAAAGAGTCGGCGGGCAACAATTTAAAGTACTGGCGGGCCGCGTGTTGGGAAACACCCCTGCTTTATAGTATTGAAACTCTTTTGGCCTCATGTGGTGGTTTCACCAAATATTTCGACATGAATTTTTTTTCATTTACTCTGTAAGTTTAATCAATTATTTATATCTTAATAAGTCATTTGTGAAATAAAACTCCCTCAGTTTTTATGAATCTTGTACGGCGTCGATTTTTACAAACAAAGTACACATATTTTTTCCAAATATTTCGTAATTTTAATTTCTTTAAATTTGCGAAGAAACTAAGGTGACCACGGTGGCCTTGTGGAGTTTGAATCTCCACCATGCACAGGGGTGGAAACTCGTTGAATCTGCTGTGGCTCAAATGGAGTGGTAGCTTAGAGAAGGGGTGTCAGCTCAAGTGTCGTCCTCGTCGCTTGACCGGGACACAAAATTACGAAGATCGGAGACAATAACCTTCATATTGATTTATAGTTCCACACTAATAAATACTCTCTCCCTGGAAGGTACTTAAGTGCCAGTGTTCTAAGAAATCTCCAAGTTTCCTTGTTGAATTTCCACTACAATTTTAAATACTGAGATAAGTGAAACTCTTCTAGTATTTAATCGTTTTAGGACCGGGCGATCTTTCTTGCTAAGCCTAGCTCCATTTAAAATTTCTATAAAATCATTAGCGTTATAAAATACGCTGAAATTTATAGTTTATAATTATTCCAAGTTTAGATCACACCGGTATGATCATGGGACTCAGAACAGGGAAATTGCAATCTCACATATGATACAGTATTCCCTGAAGTGATCACATACATGTGATCATTGTCCTGAAGAGGTTAAGTAATTTTGGTCTTACACAAATACCTGAAAGTAATTTCTTACTATATACAATATAATCACTCACGGTAAATTATTTCGAACTTTATTTCCGGCTATAATTATTTTAAAATTCAAATTGGAATTACAGTACAAATAGAAAGAAAACAAACCGATAAAAGAACAAAATGTTTCGAAACCTAAATTAGAATTATTTTCCCCAGAGGCATTCCAAATTGCTTCTATTTCTGCATCTCTCTATAATTTCACTGTACAAAAGAAACAATTATTCTTTTGCAAAAGAAAAAGTTGCGAGAGCGAGTAATAAAATGAGCAAAGAAAAAATAAACTTCACTCCTTTGAACAAAATTAAAAGGAAGAACAAAAATAACATTCTAGCAAAAAACCTTTCTTGGAAATAAAAGATGTTGTTTTCCGCCTTGTCTGTACACACACGCTTTTACATTCTCACTGACCCTACTTTTAATTCTTTTTCACTGCTTTTCAATTTCGTCACGTTTCCAGAATCAGAAAATTAGATGGTTTTCTCTTCAGGAAGTGTGATGGTCAATTTTCTTCCTCATTCTATTTTTCTCTTTTTTTCGAACGTTCCAATCAGAATTATATTTGATAGATCGAGCGGCGGAAAATAAATCAAATTCCTCTTTAAGTTGTCTTTTTCCGGCACTCTTGCCACTGGAGTTACGAATAATGTATGCGAGTTGTGCAAGAAAAAGCTGGTTTGATATGAATTGGTCACATAAAATGGACAGTTGAGCAACACACTATGTCGCGAGCGAAATAGTTGGCAGTCAAATGCATGGAAGTGAGAACGTGAATTGAAATTGGAATCGACGGCCGTTGCGAAACCCAAGTGGTGGGATTCGCATTTGAATTGTATAAATATTCATCGAATCGTTCTTTTGAAATTATCATCAAAGAAAAAATTCACACTTTAACAGGTAGTAGGTGATACGATCTATAATTTCATATTAGAGCAGCTTGTAAATTACCTTTAAAACACTTAGAGTAACACATAGGAGTATTATCTTTAAAGTTATTTTTAAGCCCTTGAATTTTACTAACTTAGTATGCTAAATATGATTTTTTCTAAGCCCATTTTTCATGTTTAAAGTACACGATCGCTTAGGTAATATAAGGTTCACATTAAAGAAATATAAATTCAAAATTTTTCTCCTTTTTTTTAAATTTAGACCGAAGGCTTAATCCGTGCAGGATGTAAAAATAAAATTTGGCTAGTATTAACTGAATACTAAAATATGATCCCCCACCACCAGTTATGTATTTTATTGTACTTTCTTCCTTAGTGGCTTGACAGCTTCGGGTGTCTTTTTTAGTGGTGCAGTCTTCGTCCATTCTGACAACGTGACCTGCCCATTTAATTCGTTGTATTTTGACGAAGTTAACAATGTCAGATTCTTTATGTAATTGGTAGAGCTCGAAATTTGATCTTCTTCGTCCCGTTCCATATTTTCCTGAATTCCTCCAATGGATCTTTAAATCTTCCTTTCGTAGATACTTATCATGTTCTCATCTGTTCGAGACATGGACCACAAGTTTCACACGCATAAGTTTTAATACTGATCTTAAAAGACTTTTATACAATAGAACCTTTGTTTTTCTTTTAATTAAATTCGATTTCATATATTTTCGTATTCCATTAAGACATCTATTAGCCATAGTAATTCTCTTTTGGATTTCAGTAGTACAATCGTTTCTGTTGTTAATTTCCGAACCTAAATATAAGTGAAACTGTCAGCAACTTCACAAAATTATACTCTTCAATTTTAAAGTAGGAACTTTTAAAATATGATTTAGTGCAAGGCATGTATTTGGTCTTATTCTCATTTATTTTCAGATTTTATTATGCTGATAAATTTCTGAATCTGTTCTTTGGGGTAATTTTTTTCAACTGGTCTACCTAGAGCCACCTGTAGCTCGATATAACAGCTACAATGACATCAAACTTGGTATAGAGACTAACGATGACATAGAAGGCAAGATTCCATAAAAGAAATTACTGTATTATCTGGGGTATATTACACACACCTATATTTTCAAGCTAATTTTTAAAAATTTTAGGTATATTCGCGGTGTAACGCGCACCCTCTTTTTTACGAAAGATCCTGAAATGTATTCATGCAATGCTCTTTTGTTTTAACATAATTTATTCGAGATATTATCCCAAGTTTTTGAAAATGTGGTATACTTCTAAAACTACAACCCTTTAAGTTCATTAGATACGCCTTTTCTTTTAACTAAACAGTATTACGATCTTTGTTAAAGTCCAGTTTTTTTATACTCACCTCTTCTTTTTTTATTTTTGAAGCTCTCATTTTTATATTCGGGGGGCGTATAACGCTCACCTATAAATTTCGATCTTATTTTTCGTGTTCAAATTGCGGCCTATGCACCAGATTTTACGGTAGCTCCGAAAATCGTTGATACGGATATTTATGGTGCTGTATTAACTTAAAAACCTTGAATCAGCATAAGACACGGATATAAAAGCAAAATCCAAATGTATGATTCATATGTGACAACCGTGTCAGTAATTTGGGCAGTAAACATGCAGACAGCTAATAAGAATAGTATTCTCAGTTCAAGTGAATCAGCTCAAGTGAATGATACGACTAACCAGGGACGTTTTAGGCATGGGCCAGGGCCCAGGACCTCGGCTGCAATGGGGGCCTCTCCTGGTTCTCAACTGAACCTTAAGATCATAATTCGAATAATTTTAACGGCCAAATATTATTTCCGGTTGTAGTTTGCGAAAAACTGGAAATTTCGGATGATGTGTCAACCGACTACATGTGATGGCCGTCGTCCTCGTGTTGGCTTAGGCCGACCACCATACACCATCATTACTCATTCGGTCAAAAGGCGACAGTCTGTCGAACCGGTCTGTGCGATTATAAGTCCTGCACATTTATTTTTTTCGGATAACTGTTTGTACAAGTATTTGACAATGTATGCTATGTACTGTCTACTTTTAAGGGTCATAGATGGAACCTATGTTTGTGTAGGGGCCCAGGGCCTTAAGAAGTCTTAAGACATCCCTGCGACTAACATTACCAGAATGCGCATTATTGGTAAAGCTTTATTATCTTCATTATCCACAGCTCCTTGTGAGTTTAGAGCTCGACAGAAGTTACGTAAGGAGGCTTTATCGCTTAATTTTTTGAAAGGAATGATTGAGAAGATTGAAGAAACAATCACTGACAATGCGCCTTGACACAGGACGCAAACCTGTGTCAGAAGAGGTGATAACAGATATTACAATTGTAATCGCCGACAGATCACAGGGAACCATTGTTGGACACATATCATAGACAGTGTGGATTCTTCCTTGTGACATGTTGCTTAAGGGGATAGGTAATGTCCATTGAACGGCGTTTATATTGAATGCAGTCGGATTTCCTCGCCAGGGAGAAATGAATGCACTGCAATAAAACTAAACAATTCACTCTTATTTCGAGTGCGTTGTTATTGTTTTTCAATTCCTACAATCAGCTCACACTCTCTATATATTTATTTATTTATTTATTTATCTTGGTGTAATTTTCAATCGTTAATAAAATACATTTTAAAGCGCTCAATTGAGCTGAAATTTTATGTACACGATTATTTTGGATGACAATACATTTATTTAATTATAATTAATAAAAATTAATTGATTAAAACTAATTATTTAAAGAATTACAAATACACACAGCCACGTTGGCATCATTTTTTGCGACTTAGCGACCCTTTTGGCGACTTGTGTCAAAATTTGAAAAGGTTTTTTTTCACGTTTTAAAGTATTCAGTTTAACTGAAATTTTATATACACGATTGTTTTAAATGACAATACGATACTTTAATGATAATTAATACAAATTCATTACCACTTAATGTTGTGATTCTGTGTCTTATGTTTATACATATTTATATTAATTGTAACTATTTAATGAAAAGTAGCTAAAATAAAAATTTTTCTTTGTTATTCTAAGTAGGAATTGACTTAAATTTTTTTTTTATATTACTTGTTTCTTTTTGTAACACTGTTTGCGTTGTATAGAGACACAGATACTCCTATCGGCGATTTATGAAATTAATTTTCTTCTACGGAATCCTACTTTTCGTGTCATCATTTGTCTCCATACTTAATATGGTGTAATTTCTTTTGTTAGATCAAGCTATAGATGGTTCTGAATAGTCAGTTCAAAAAACAAAACAAACAAAACAAAAATCACCCCACCTCATACATAATCAAATTACTTTGTCCACGTCATTATAATGTAAATATAGCTAGCTAAATTAATGTTATCTTAGAGCTAAATAATGTGCTACTCGCATTACAGGTGATTGATATCGTTATTACTGAGACACGCTTTCAACTAAATATTTTTTTCCTTCTCTGACCAAGAGGTTTTTTTTATAATAAAAGTAAGCAACTTCAGTTATGACGGACTATTAATAAATTATCTAGAATATCGTGGCTATGAATTTAGAGTTTTATTTAAATAAGTCATTATATAATGATATTAAATTTTTGTGAAGAATGGCGCTTTTTCATAAAAGGGGTTTTTGTGGTTATCTAACAAATTATTTTAAAACTTTCTTTGCATTTCTCAATAATATTAACAAACTCTGAGCAGCCCTCTGAAGGTATCATGAAGTTATTGTAGTTTAAGGACCATAACTGAACAAATATTCTAAAAATTTTCTTTCATCTAATTCGAGTTGACATGTAAATATATAGCACTATGAACTGAGGCATAAACAAGTAATATAAAAAAATTTTAAGTCAATTCCTGCATAGATCATCAAAGAAAAGTTTTATTTTAGCTACTTTTTATTAAATAGTTACATTTAATATAAATATGTATATACATAGGACAGAATGACAACATTAAGTGGTAATTGATTTTTATTAATTATCATTAAAGTATCGTATTGTCATCCAAAACAATCGTGTATATAAAATTTCAGTTCAACTGAATGCTTTAAAAAGTGAGAAAAAAAAACCTTTTCAAGTTTTGATATAAGTTTCCAAAAGGGTCTTTAAGTCGCCAGAAATGATGCCAACGTGGCTGTGTGTATTTGTAATTCTTTAAATAATTAGTTTTAATCAATTAAAATTTGTATTCATTATAATTAAACTACTGTATTGTCATCCAAAATAATCATGTATATAAAATTTCAGCTCAATTGAGCACTTTAAAATGTATTTTATTTAAGACTGAAAATTCCACGAAGATAAATAAATAAATAAATATAGAGAGAGTGTGAGCTAATAGTAGGAATTGAAAAAACTGAGATACTGACTAACAAAACTGAGATTAGACTCATCAAAATGTTTGCTGATTTATTGTTTTTTTGTTATCGTCGCGCTTCGAAGCTACACATAGTTTATTGGCAAAGAATCTCATAATTTTGAGCTTCGATCAAATGGCGAAGATTATGGCACCCACTTCTCCGAACTTACTCACCCTGCCAACTTGAGGATTTCGAGCCTTGGCAGGTTTAACGTTCATCATCCCTTTTATAAAGGTAGTCTAATGGTCATGGTCAAGAGCTCGTGATCGGCGTATCATGAGTTCGAGCCCTAGTGCTACTGAAGCCTGGCATGTAGAGGGTTTGATCTGTCTTGGCTCAAAGTCCTTCCGTTGGCGTGGTGAGATAGTTTGGAGAGGGTAACCAGCTCAGGTGTGCCGTCCTCGTTATTTGACCGAGGTTTAAAATTGTGAAGTCCGGGGTAATCTTTTTTTATTATTTTTTTCTTAGCAAAAAAGATTTCTCCAATAAATTCAATAATTTCTCTTCCCCGTTCTTTTTTCTCTCTCTTTATTTATTTATTTTACACTGCTGCCTTCTTTTTTGTTTCTTAAAAAAATGGTTGAGGAGATCTCGAAAAAATCATTCTCCTTCCAGGCTGAATCATTTCTTTTTTTTTAAACTGAAAGACCAATTGAGAGAAAGAAAATTTCAACAAGAAGGGATGGCGTCAACTGGAAATATGATTTGAAAGAAAAATTTTATTATTATTATTATTATTTATTTATGATTCCTGCCTTTTTTTTTCGGTCTGTTTGGTGCATTTGTATTGGATAGTTTTATTTTTTTCCTAAGTATTTGTATGGAAGTTGGAATGTGTATATTTCTTCTTCCATCTCTTATACCCCTTATGTTTTCTTTTTATTATTATTATATTTGCTTTGTAGTTATATTATGTTCACGTACACATATGTATATCGTGCACTAACCTTTAAATTTGTATTTTGTTATTTTATTGTCTTCTGCTGTTTATAAAATATAAACTTTAATTTTTTTTTCAATAAAGACTGGACGTGGGAGTGATTGTTTTCCGAGGGATCGGTGTGTAGCTCTAAGCCCTCTTCGGGTGAGCTCGGTTTCTTTGGGTGAGTGAGTGAATATTAACGTCGCACTGTTCAGCTATACGAGGGCTTTTGGCGACGGACCATGAACCATGTTTAAGTGACGTGGACAATACCTGAGCTGGCATCCCCTCTCCTAACTACCATCCACACCAACGGGAGGACGTTTGAACTCTCGACAGATTTAACGTGCATCGCTGCCCTACACGGCGGGTCTTTAGTGGTGCTGGGCTCGAACTCGTGACAAGGACAGCTATACCTTGACCACTCAGCTACCGCGGCCACTCTGTTCCTTTGGGAATTCTGCCACTAGCCCTCGTGTTCTTTTATAATTGTGATGTTAATACTCACCCTCTTACAAGGCGAGATTTTAGTGCAACAAGAGCAAAAAATAATTTTTAATCATTTTCTTTTAAATATCTTTGTATTCAAATTCGTTTTTCAGCACTTTATTGTAACAATTTTCAACTATAATTTTTAGTAAAGAAAAAAATTATAATTTTATAACAGAAACATTTCTAGTAACTAAGAATACATAAAATCTGGATCAATAATTTACATTATATTTTATTTCACCCTTAAAAAATATATTTACAGTTCGTTACAATGAATATTAATTATTTTTCCCCTCTCTAGTCTTGACAAAGTTTATCATTCTTTGCAAATTCATTCACTATCTTTGAAGTTGGAATACATAAAACTTTGAAAGAACATCGGAAACTTAATTTCATTTCGCTACTTAATATTCTATCCCGTCTTGTTTTATACTTTTCAGAGAGATTACCGATCTACGCTGTGCATATGAATATGCGCTTGTTATTTCGTGGGATATTTAAGACTTATTTTATTACAAGCAGACGCAGAGGAGACGAATACGTATTACTTAATAAAGCAGATATCTTTAGTCTAAAAGAATGCGAAAAGAAAATACAAACATGTATTCCATTATTTGTTTATCTCCGGAATAAATTGCATTAATTTAAGGAAACTTTTTTAAAAAAAATTACTGCAGAAAATAATTTATTATCTGAGAGAGACATGAAAAACTCAAATTGAATTATTAATACTTACTCTCTTTTGAATGAGGAATGTAATTAAATTTGCAAAGGATGGCTAATGCTCTTTTCTTTCTCACCCTTTTTTTTTTTTTGATGATATAACATTTTTTTTTGGATAACTCCATGAATTTTAAAGTAAACTTTAATATACAATATTCGTTTATTTTAAGTCTATGACGCGTTAAAATTTTGCAATGTTCTATTGATTGCGAATTTTGTATTTGTTCATGAAATTGGTGCATTCCATGCCAAAATGACGTAGAGCCATAATTAAAACAAATTGCTAACTCACAAAATATTAATGTTCATATGTACGTAGTACGATCCAAAAATTTGGGGACCGCGGCCATTGATGACAACGAAAGTAAGTACCTTCAGTTAAATCATTTAGAATGGGTTCTACCAACCCTACCCTATATGGTCAGGTTGGTTTAGCTCTTATCATGTGACCGAACCGCACGCACAGCTGTTATATTTGCTCCACGATGTAAAAAATATGGCTTTTCTTGAACAGCGTTGAACATTAAATTCTGTTAACGCTTAGGTCAACGCTCAGGATGCATCAATGGATATTTTGGAAATGTTAAGTAAGGTGTATGGTGAATCTACCATGGCGAGATCCAAGGTTTACTCCTCCCTTCACCCCACCGACGTTCTGCTTCGATAGAACGCTTGTGATTGGGGGTACGTCATCCCTCTCCATTTTCGGAGAGTTCTCTTGATTTGTTTCCATCCTTCATATGGTTTATCTTTTTCTCCCAACTTCTGGGAATAGGCGCCTTCGGCGCCGGCACCCGCGATCATCTAATTTTAGTTTAATCCAAGGTTTACGAATGACATCGACGTTTTAAAGAGGGCCGATAATCCATCGAAGACAATAAACACGTTGGACGACCTACTTCACGGAACGCGAAAAATGTGTGTTGGTATCTAAATGTGTTCGAAAAGATCGCCGTCAAACACTTGCACAAATCTGCTACACAGATTTCACTGTGTAGCAGATTACACACTGCTGCAGCTGCACACTTTTCGAAGACGCTGCTTGAGGGAATCCATTCGTTGTAAGCAGCCTCATTTCTAGCAGAGTGACGACTAGTATCTTCTGCAAGACAACGCACCAGTACATCTAGCCCAATTGGTAAAAGAGTTCATCACCAAAACTCGCACTGACGTGCTTCCACATCCCCCTATTCAACAGACTTAGCCCCGTGTAACATTTGCCTATTCTCAACCATGAAAAAACACTACATGGACGCCGTTTTGTGTCATCAGATGAGGTGAAAGGAGCACCGCAGGAGACATACGGAAGGTTGCGAAAAATGGCTTCCAATGTGCTTCCAAAAGTTACATAAACGCTGGTAGAAGTGTATCGCCCCCCAAGGGGACTACTTTGAAGATGGCTGTGCTTCGTTTCTGTGAACTATTTTGGGTAAGGTTTTCTACATCTTGTTCCTGAACTTTTAGATCATACGCCGCATTACAACCATGTAATTTTCAAAATGCATATTAAATCTACCGTGTTTGTACATTTTTTATGTGTAACATCTTTCCTCTCGGTTGCTGGATATTTGTCGGAGTGATTTCGTGAAAAGGGACGGAAATCGGTAACAGGAAGTGACGTCAATGGGAACTTGGCGAGATCTTGGCGATAGAGCCAACTTTGCCTCATATTTGTCGACCAGGTTGGCGAGTTCTTTTCGTCGAGTGGAAGCGTACTTAACCAGTCAGCCTGCGAACTCGGAAGAGGAAGTGCGCCCAAACCTCTCGTTATTTTCTAATACTGTTAACAGTTTTAATGTAATTGTAACTGGGATCTTTTTTTTAATGTTGTTGAGTTTGAATTTGAAACCCATGAAATAAAGTTGAGCTGAGCTAACCGAAGTAATAATTCTTTGATTACAGTCTTTACAAGACTAGAATTCTTATTCAGAATAAACTTACTTATTAATAATTCTATTTACTGTTAAGCATCTGACAAAGTTCAACATTCTTAAGAAAATACGAGTAAGTAATATGGAATTATTCGAATATATATCTTTTTCATACTTTATAAGATTAATTCCTTTCGATGTCAATATAATATTTTTCATTGTGATTAAAAAAAGTTTTCTCGATTAAAAATTAAACATTTACAAAGCTAATTAAATTTTCACGATCTTGTGATTTGCAGAGATGGGTAAATCCAGAGCACAACCAGAGCAAATCCAACTCTGTATATGTGTCATATTTTACTTATCATAAGTCTATTGCATCCACTCTTCCCCAAATTGAACAAGATTAAATATTTTTGATAAAAAATTCTATTACTCCTAAATAAAATTTTCATTAAAGAAATAATTATTCGATAGAAAATTATTTCCAATCATACTGGATTCATTTTTTTCAGGATTTAAGTTTCTATTGCGTATTTACCACGATAACATGTCAGATGTTACACATCATATGCGACTACTGTAAGGCTCGTTTCTTTTTTATTTTGATGTTCTACCACATATATTGTGTTATTCTACATTTTATTAGTTTGAACATACTATACATTCTTGTGTTCAAAAGTTGTACTGTATAAAATAATTGTGGAATTAAAAAAATAGTAACATATTTGAAATCAACATTAAAAAACTACATTAGAACCAATAACACACACAATATATTTAAGGTAGTACAATAATTTCATAAAAGAATTAGGTCAAAACACAGAATTTAGACCAAAAAAAAAGTTGTGTTCAGGACTTTTTGTCACCATTGTGTATTAAATGCACAACTGAACTATGGGCATCAGACTTGTTCTCGTCAGGGCTTCAATAAGATCATGTGATCTGAATTATTTTAATATTCAAATGTTACTTCTAGAAGTATTCTCCAAAAAAACTGAAAATTTCAAACTATTCATCAACTGGAAACAGTGGAAAGACAGCATTATTATCTCTTGTCCGTCGTTCATGTCTAGGCCTACCACTATACACCATTTAGTTGAAAAGCGGCAGTCGGTCCAGTCGGTTTGTGCCTATGAGATCAGGAGTCACACACATTTATTTGTTAAAATTGCCATTTTTGCGAGTACTTGACAACGTGAACTATATGTTGTTTACTTAAAAGGGTCGCAAGGGGAGTCTACCTTTGCATGGAGGCCCAGGGTCTCAAGAACTCTTAAGACGTCCTTAAACATGAGCACTTAATTTAGAAAAAATATCATGACTCACGTCCCGAACGTTTAATTTCAATTTACATCACACTCTCCAGGCTCTTGAAGTCTTATAGAAAAAAAATTCATAATCTAGAATTAAGATTAAGATCAGGGTAAACTTGACAAATAAGGTAATATGGGTACATTTAAGCAAAAACTAATATTACACATATATTTTTGAGTTAGTGCATTCCTACTACGCTCAAGCGACATGGTGACTGTGGGATTGGTTTGTGTTGTTGTGCGGCTCAAATGGATGTTCAAACAGACCATTTAAAATTTAAGTTCAACAACCTGATACTTCAAACTGGGGTCTATGTTATATTTTAGTTATCTTACTTAAAATTTAAAATGCAAAATTTATTAATTTTACATGAAACCTATAAAGGGCTGCATTTTATGCGAGTGTAGTATCCGTTGCCTGGAGTGGATGGTTTCTTTCTCCCTTCGACATAAGTAATGCTAACAATTGAATAATGTCACTAGAGCAAATATGGGCAGTAAAATTGAGAGGAATATGAGCAATACTGAAAAAGTAATGCTTTCCAACCCACTCCTGGACCATCCTCTCGCCCTACATGTCCTTTGAGTTCATTTTCCTTCCACAAACCTCTTTCTTATAATAACTTAGGCCAAGTTGCAGGACCACATGGCTAATTTTTTGTCACAATTGAATTTTCGTAGTCAGCAGCACTAAAAATGACACCAGCTTCCGGGGAATGAAATAGGTCTATAATGGTAAATACCAATCCACAGCGCCTTGGAAAAAATATTCTACTTGGAAAATAGGCTGGAAATGAGACTTTATTGCCTTTGATGGCACACAAGGATATGTTGCTCCCCAGATATCTTTGCCCGAGGAGTTTTTTGTGTTGTAATAAAATTGGAAAATATTAAATAGTATAGTAATCTAAAGCATGTAATAACATAAGGAAACCTAAATATAACCCAAACTGGTCCTGTATCTTTGAAAATTACTTATTTTCTCACCTCTTCATTATTTTCTGAATTAGTACCTACATAAACAATATTTATTTTGATTTTCAAGTTCATTTTCTGCAGTATATTATAGTTTCTTACTTGACTAGCTCTCTGCTCTTTTTGGTTTTCCCGGCACCTCAGGTGAAAAGGTGCACTAAAGGGATTAATTTCTTCAAAACGAGCAATAGACAGGCCATGCATGTTGTCAGCTGCAAAGGTCCATTCATTTGTTTCATTCAACATGTTGCCTTTCTACACGTGGGGAAAGGATGGTTCCTATGTGAGGAGAAAAAATGTCAGGTATTGTGTATTATGTGTCAGGGGAAACATATTGATTTATGGCCCATTCCTTTGACTTTAAACATGTGGTGCCAAAGTGAGTGTGAGCTAGACTGGACCTTGTCCTGAAAGAACCAATGATGTTTGGGACAGAGTGTGCAAGACCATGTACTTTTCAATCAGAAATGGAAGGGAATTTAAGGGGTGTGAAAGTCCTGCCCAGAAGTTTAAAAAGACGGAGTGGAAAAGGAAAGCGAGCATTTGTTTGTTTATTTTGATCGATCTTGGACGCCCCAATATTAGGCTGAAAAAGCCTAGCTGACGACGATCTGACAAAGTGAATGGTAGCTACATGTGAAAAAGCGAAAACGCTTTGTTAACTTTACGATTAAAATTGTAAATTAAAAACATTTTTCCAAAGCTATGCGATTCTTGTTCACTACTTGTAAATTTTATTAAACTTTAGGTCACTACATTACAGCACCTCACCAGGGATGTCTTAAGACTCTTTGAGGCCCTGGGCTCAGAGAAATCTTAAGAATTTTTAGGCCCTGGGCTCCTATGCAAAAATAGACCCTACCTGAGATCATTAAAAGTAGACAGTAGCATGCGTTGTTAAATATTCGTTCAAATGGTTATTTGAAACAAATAAATGTGTAAGAATCTCGAAAACCTAGGCACAAACCGTTTCATTCCATGGCCGAATTTTGACTTAATGGGTTGAATGATTGTTTGTGGTATTAGGCCTAGGCCTAGACATGGACATGGACAACAGTCATCCCGTAATAGTACAATCTTACCACTTTTACCAGTTGACATGCAGTTTAAATTTCTGATTTTTGAAGAATATGAACAGGAATAATATTTGACCATTAAAGTTATTTGGATCATTATCTTATTAAGACAAAGTCTAGAACGAAATGAGGCCTCCATCGAGGATGAGGCCCTAGGCCCGGGTCGAGTTGGCCCATGACGTTCCTGCACCTCACAGCTCCGAGCAGAATTCGATTCTCCAAGCGTGATCTCTATGCACAGTCATTCAAAATGCCAATCATTTATACGTTATGTTGGTTTGTTTATACTCTTTCTTACACTTTCTCTCTTACCTTGTCACCAAAGCGATTCTATTTCTCACCTGAAACTCATATCCTACATCGCACAACTTCGGGAAGCGACTAACAAAATTCACATCCTCTACAAGCATGATAATTTTCTAAGCATTCTACCCAAACCACAAATTAAAGGATTGATATCCACAGCAATCCATCGCTCAAAGACAGATGACATTTTTTTTCAAACAAACCCACCCGCTTAAATGCTTCAGAGACCTTGTGTCTCTTCCAGTAAGCTGCTTTTGTAACCAAATTTCGTATTCGACTCACGAGATCAAGTGAGCACGCAAGTGTCGTTAAGGTGCTTTTGTGAGCGGCTCCCAGGTACTCATGTGTGACTCACAAAAAACACATAATAAGTAACCAACCAAACAAATAACGCCAAAAAAGCTAAGCCTAATCTAAATGCTATTTTTGTCAAAAACAGTAACAATGGAATTATCGTAGTTGCTTTTTTAAAGGAAAGTTTCTCATGCGGCTGCGGTATTTTGAATATCCGATCTTTGTTTATGAGCAACGCTTGGCTAACTAATGTCAGAGAGCGTTTAGTTTTCTTACTGTAAAAATGCGAATACGTGATCCAGATTATATAGAAGTAGTACAGCAGTGATTGTTAAGTTATCGTAAGAGTGTTAAAAATGTAATCATGTGCGTTAAACGTGTTATCGTAAGTGACATATTTGCTTACGAAGTTTAGATATTGTTAATACAACTATTTGTAGATATCTGGATTGATAAGAATTGCTATTTTTCCTTGATGTAATGTTTGTTAAGTTTTATTTACTTCCTGAAAATAAATTTCTCTATCCTGTAACACACATTAAATTGTTCATTGATTTAATTTCTCATTGCTTTTGAGCTGTTACGAGAAACAAAGATCCTATAGAGCAAGGGTACTCAACCGTTTTTTCTGCTGGGGCGCATACATATGTCAACTATTTCATGCGGACCGCATACATATGTTAGCTATTTCACGCGGGCCACAACATGAGAATAAAAGAGGGGGATGCTTTAAGACCAAGATAACATTGGAAATTTAAAATGTGGAAAATTGATCAAAATATTATAACTCCTGTTTTGCTTTTTTTTTTAATTATCATTTATTTTTGTCACTAAATTAGAAACACACACATTTAAGAAGCACTCCTTCACAATTTCTGCATCAGGAACGGTTTCGTATGATTACCAATAATATAACAAACTTCATAGGATGCCTTTGTTACCACTGTGACATTACCACTGACAAAATACTTTGTTGCTGTTGCAAAGATTATTGAAAAAGCCTATTTATCCCCTCTTGAAAGAGATCTTTGAGGAAAAGTGTCATTGAACGATTCCTGTTTATTGGTATTTTTTAAATACAGCGCTTTGTGACAAATCAAACAGTTACTGATCTATGTTTGTTTTTCACCACAAAAGGGTAAACCTCCCAATAGTCTTGAAATGATATATTTTCTTCGAACATTTTCCGCTTGCAAGATATGAAAGATAGTTAAAAATTAGTTCCATCCATAAAACTGTTACTACTCTACTGTTGTCTGTTATCACTAATCGTAACCGTTACAAATAAAAAAAAGAATATCAATGCTGTGCGACATTGACAGCAAAAAGCAAAATTGATATATTTGATTTCTTGACACCAAATTTTTAATATATTGTTCTTAAATAATAAATTTTTCAGAGAAATGGTCACTGAACCGGGCCACTTAAAAAGACTCGCTGGGCCACAGTTTGAGTATCGTTGCTATAGAGCATCATTGAGCAATTGTTCTGGCTAGAGGCAACATTGTGGAAGTGGAGGATACCAGGGGCGTAATCTCATAAAAGGTTCAAATTGTAGAATAAAATCAATAATATGTAAATAAAATACGTCAGTTTTATTGAATCTATTTACTACGCTAATTTCATATCTATAGCTGCAAGCACATTTAATTTCAGAATCAATTTAATGAGACAGATGTATCCTATCACACTTTTCTACAATTTGTTCGAAATTAGATTGCTTGTTGAAATTCACATCACAGACTCCAAGGTAATATAAAAAAAAATCCATCAATATTTACTCTTGTTGATCTTCCTACAAGAAAAATTTTGCTTACAGATATATTTCGACACAAACGTAGAGAACATTTTCTCTATAGTTGGTTTTCTGAGACTTGGTGCGCATGTTGCACGCGGGTACACATGTTACACCCCAGCCCACTATTTACCCACCCCTGTCTAAGAGATGCTATCAAGTTCGCATCTATTTAATGACAACGGTGTAAAACGTTAAAGTGTAATATTTTAAAAGCAATTTAAAAGATGTGTTCCATTTTTAAGATCGAAAATAAGAAATTTAAATGTTTCATATGCAATGAGATTTATACAGAAATTATTTTGAATATAATGATGACACAAATTTAAAATTTTTACAATTATATAAATTGGTTTTTATCTTTAGCGAATGTTACAAACAAAACGGCAATTTCACACCACCATTTTTTTAAGATTTTTCCCTTTTTCTTCTGTTTAAAACTTTAAGTGTAATATTTTATACAAGTACATTAAAGCAATTTCTATTTGTTCAATCGAAATAATTGAATTTAAAAGGTTGAAAATATAGCAAAATTTATCAGCATGATTTGAATATGAAATGATCATACGTAAAAAAATTTATAAATATAAACCAAAATGTAAATTTATTAATTGAACAGAAGGCAATTTAATTTTTCATATCGGATTGGTTTTAAAGATTTTACTTCTTTTCGTCCTTTCATAACGTTTGTAAAAATTTATTTATGTAATTAGCTTTTAATTTTCATTTAGTAACAATCTTAATAAGTTTTACGTCTTTTACTTAGAAGTATAAATCAATCAGAAAAAACAAGAGAGGATTATGCGAAATTATCAAAGCCCCCACTTTGTGTGCATTTTCGAAAGAAAATAGATACAAAGTTTCCCTATGAAAAATAAAGGCATTTTAATTAAATAGGATAATATATTATTACTGTAGCGATTAAAGATCGGATAATTTCTAAAGTTGGCAAGATGTCGCACTGAGATACATAAAACTGCAAATTCAACAATCGCACGCATGCATTGATAAATTCTCCATTTTCTCTCCAACCTTTTTTGAATCATTGTAATATAAGCGTGGCTAAAAGTTATTATATAGGATTAAGTATTTATGAAATAAAGAAAACAGTTGAAAATCTCTGCTTCAGAAACATACGAAAAGTTACGTGAAAGAGAGTTCGCGTTCTAGAGTCTCGACAAGGACAACAGCCGATATTTTACTCTTCTAATTTCTACAGAACATTTCATGAGAACTTTGAAGCACGATTATATTTGAAGCAATTTTCGGTGGAATCAAAACTATGATTCACTAATCACGATATCGGTGATCTGAAACACGCTGCCTTATTTAAGTAAAAAAACACTAATTTTCGCACTGGCACTGCAGATTTAAAATTTTGCTATTTTGAACATTGATCACAAGATGAAAACAATTTTTAACTGAATGCTTAAATATATGGAATATTTTTTTCATTTAAAACTTTTCATTCTTTTCAAAAAAGGAAATGATACAACTATTAATTGTGTAAAGGGATAACGAGTAATCTTCTATACGCAAAATATTATTTCATGGTAATTACTATTTTAGTAATGTCGTCTTATAATTTGAATTATTTCATTACCATTGCAATCAGAGCGGCACGATAAGCTGTTATAGATGGATCACGTAATTTTTAGCTGCGTTCAAGTGACAAATATGCGATATATAGCTTATCTAATTTCAAGCATTGTGTCTCTTGAAGTTTGATTTGAAGAAACAACATTCTAGAGTACAATGACTAGTCTTTTAAGTACTGGAGCAGGAAACACTTACTAGTTGAAAATATAACTGAGGATGACTATAGATGCAATAATTTGAAGTAAAACTTAGAAAATAATTATATCTCACCTGATACTCTGTAGTACTTTCCTGATGATAATGTTTCAGTTTCAACTCTTGCGAGTTTTCTTCATTTTTCGGGTTCTGGACACGTTCCACAGTTCGAGATTTAGATAAATACCACTGGCACTTGAAAATTTAGCGATCCAGACTCCCTATTGGGAAAGGAAAAATGAAGTTAGAAAGAATGTTATTGAGCAGAAATTTTGCATGCATAGATTGTATAACATATCTATTTGTTCCTTTAACATGATACTTGGTTTCGAACGAAGAGAGTTCATTTCAAAAATTATCAAGGTGTCGCACCACTGCATGTTCGCACAAGGTTATTGTGGCTCTCGCGAAGTAAAACGTAAGTGAAAGAGTAATTAAAATAAACTCTCTTTCCCCTTCGAGAATATTATCTTTAAGATTTACGAAGTTAAGATCCAGAGGTCTGATAAGGTTAATGATCTGCTAATTAATTTGATATGTATGTGTGGCAGTAACTTTAGAGATAGTTAAAATGGCTTATCACTTTTGCTATTCTATTGAACAATTGATTTCACTTGCTGTGTATTTGATACTATTACTTTATTAGAATAAAATGAATATAAACAAAAAAAAGGTGAATTGTATATTTTCGGAGCTGATTACATACACAATTCTATACTATAACACCTCGAACTTACGCTATCGATGAGACTGAGTGAAACCTCGTAAGTTGAATTCGCTTAAGTCGGGGGTATGATTTCGTATATAATTACATACAAATTATTTTTAATTGTGTTGGAGACGAAAGAAAATAATAATTTAGAAAAAAAATGTTTCATAAAATCTTGGATAACACATACGCAAAATCGGAAACCGAAGTTTATTTGACGTAGAAGGTTTCATAAAATCTAACAAGGTAGTCTGCCTGCTCAAAGATTGTTTTTTCCCCATAAAATTTCTAGCATGCTAATAAATTTTTATTCCTTGTTTTGTTGAAAGAATGCACTCATCGTTGGAATCTATGTTTCTTAAAAAATTTGTAACCCTTTTTCAATTAAACAGAGGCCTCTTCTATTAAATACTCAACCGTCTTCGATCTTCTGATTAAACTCTGGGTTCCTAAATTCTTCAATGTCTTGCTTTTGCTCAGGCATTTCTATGAGCTCCTCAATTGTCACTCCCGATTGTGGGTTTGATCATTATCACTTTAAATTTTTTGGGCAAGAGCCAGTTTTCAATACTGCCCAAACCCTTTAGTCTGGGGCCCGATCGAAGAAAAGAAGAAATTGAAATGCAAGATGGAGGGTCGTTAAAGTGAGAGAATGTAACTTAAGTTACCAGATCGTGACACAGCGTGCGTTTCCAAAGATGCAAAACCCTTCTTGGAAAATGAAAAGATCATTGGGACCTGTTTGGAAATCTACCAAGTTCTAAGAAGGAAGCATTGATGGTTCTTTGATTGTGGAAACTATAGTTCTTGTACCCCATTTACTTTATTCAATTGATTTTTCAGTCAAGATTGACAAATTTTTCCCCTTCTAATTTTACCTATTGCTTTTGTCTTGTTAAACAAAGACGAAGAACTCAATTCGAAAAATGGCCTTAAATCGGGGTAATTAATCGAGAACCGTTTAATTTGCAGTTACAGATGGGCAACTCATATCAAAACGGGTGCGATTTTTTTTTAAAGACCTTACGAAAAACTTTTGCAAAAAATTTCTTGTAATTTCCCTTGTGAAAGGGGAAATTTTTGCTTATAGGACCATTCAACAAGTTTCCAAAGAGCCAAGGGGTGATTATTCGGTTTCGAAAGGGTGAGAAAATCTTATTTTAAATTTTTTGTACCAATTTATTTTTATTTTTAAAATTTTTAAAATTTTAAAATAAGTTTGGATCGTACATGTAATGACTTTCATGCGATTGATTGGTTTTTTTAATACATATGACTTTTTCAATGTCAGACCTTAAATGAACACGGACCTTAGAATAAGGAATTATATTACAAGGACCGTTACAATTTGGAAGCATTAAATATGTCAACTCTATAAAGTATATTAAAGCGTTTAAAAGGCTTGGCTTGATTTAATTAATTTTTAATTATCTTATACTGAAAAAGCTTTTTGCTAAACATTTAACTTTAATTCGACACTAAATCAGATGAAACTGGCGACGTTACCATAGTTTTAAAGTGCTTTTATTTTAGTACCATTCAACATCTACGTTTCCGAAAGAGCCAAGGGGCTATTTACCGGTTTAGAATGGGAGTGGCAGATAATTCTTATTTAAATTTATTCGAATGTATAATTAGAGTAAAATTATTCAATATTTCACGTAATGTAATCCATCTATTGAAAAAATAAATTATTGGGATACAAGATACAACATGGTAATGACTCCATGCGATTGATATAAAATTCCCATATTGAAACATATTATTGGTAATATATGTATAGAATTACAGTAACGTATAATTACATTATGTCGTATCATCGCTCATAACCAAGCATTGTTTTGTTAATTCTTTTGATATTATAATTAGAAATATTTGGTATTATAATTAACTATCAATTGTATTCTGATTTTGACGAAGAGAGGATTAAATGTGTTGGTTGTGGTACCAATAATCTTTAAAGAATTATACAAAATGTTTTGAAATTTTTTTATTTACAAGATTTTTTTTTTGTTTGACTTTTTTATTGTACTTTGTATTTTGTTTATTTATTTTTTTTACCATTATTTCTATCTTTATGAGTGTTATCTTTGTCATGCAAATTATTATGTATTCATTCGCTATCAGAAACATTTTCCTTTATTCTATTTCTTCGGAATCAAATAAAAATATTGAGTTTAAGAAAAAAAAAATATATTATGAATAATGATGATTAACAAAAGAGTTGCTTGTAAGTACAACATGTTTGGTGTATTAAGTAATCTTTTTTACAAAACTGCTTAAGTATGTTTCATCATTAATATTACAATTGGAGTTTTTGTGCAAATCAGCTTTACAAGATAAAAGTATTAATTTGTTTACATTTTATAAATTATATCTATCTGTACACCATAGCTTATATCTTTATATAACTTTTTGTTTCTAGTTGGGTTATTAAGCAAATCGTATTAGATTGTTTAATGTTTGCATGTATGTGTGTGGCCTTTATGTTGTTGCATTTTTGTGAATATTCTATTGTATTATATATTGTTTAGATTCAATATTTTGTGTTATTTTTTTCTGTTTTCGAATGTGGTTTATTTCAAGTTTTGAAGTTACATGACAAATCTATAATTTGTAACTCTACTGTTTTGAAGATTAATTTTATTTCCAAGTTTCAATTTTGAACTGTATGATTTTGAAAAAGAGAAAATAAACAAATAAACTTTATTTTTTTTTTCCAAAAAATGCGATCGAAAAACACATTACTTTTAATGCAAAACTTTCACTATGTAATAACTTTAAAAATTTATTTTCCATTTTTATAACAGGCTTTAAAATAATATTAAAACTATTGAAGTGAACGGCTGAAATAATTTTTTTAATGAAAAATACTATGTTTTGAAGAACGTGGAATAGTTTTAATTTAAGCAAATACTTATGAATACATTTCGCAACGTTTATGCCATTTCATTAATTTTATTAAAGTAAAACCTGTGGTAAACATTCGATTATCAACAAATTTCGAACTTTTGAATCAAGCGTAATAAAATTTTACTAAATGTATTTAGACGGCTAAGTTAATAATGCGTAAGTTAATTACATTTCAGCTCCATAATTTTACATTTAGGAATACAAAAAGTTCCATGCCAAATATTCCCCAAGTTCACTGTCTTTTGGAACAATTTTAAATGAAAAAAATCTTTTGGCCCCAAAACACGTCAAAAAGAAAGCCAAATGACGAAGAAACAACTTTCGAGGTAAGTATGACAGCCTCACAACTGTCATAAAATTTTTAATAATTTATTACACTTTAATTTATTTCCTGACGATGTGCTAAAATTACAATATACATCAATGCATTACTAAACGAGTGCTTAATTTTTATGTAACTTTTATATACATTAATCCAATAGAAATTATAAAACAAATTTATCACTGTTATAGTAACTATTGGTATGAGCGAGCATTTGAAAAGTGGTCAGATACAATTTATTGGTAAAACAATGGCCCTTTAGAGGCAAATTAAAGAGTATGACAATTGAGCTTATAATTTACGAGAATACAGATTTAAAATAATGTTTTTTTTTCCCAATAAATCCATTGCGTAATAATTTATTTATTTGGGGATTCTTCCAATTTACCTTAATATAGAATTTGATTGAATATATATATATATATAATGTAAAGATAATTAAATTAGATTAAAAATTAAAAATTAAATTCCCTATCTAGCAATTCACTTTTATATTTTCTCCTCAGCTCGTCAAAGTATCAAATTAATCACCCATTTATTCCTTCCGAACATATGGCCTAGCCAATAAACATGTCTAATTCCAGATCGTTATATTTAATAGCCCTATATGTCAGCATTAACTTTCAAGAGCATTTATTGAACGCCGCGATCGCTGTTTTAAGTGTTTAACCCACTTAAGATTTTTCGGTGGCGTTTTTTCTCTACATTTTTGCGTCAGATGATGTCTAACTTTGATCAAATAAAGTTCCTTTTTAAAAACTAAGTCTGTTTCTGACTTCACAAATCATGTCATATATATATATAAAATTAAAGTCAATTAATACTTAGGTCAACAAAGAAATTTTTTTTATTTTAGTTGCTCTTTATTAAATAATTACAATTAATGTAAATATGAATATACATGTGACAGAATCACAATATTAAGTGGCAAAATAAAAAGCGATTTTCCTTGCAACTTTCCATTTTCCTTTCAATATATGGTGTTGGACTACTATTTTCGTTTTTTAATATTTATTCATGCAAAAATACATTCTCAGAAATTATAGGCCTCCCAGGTAGGATTCGAACCTACGACCTTTGGATTAGAAGTCCAACGCGCTAAAGGGACACAACGAGCAATTTTCCTTTTTATATATGGTGTTGGACTATGATTTTGGTTTATTACTATTAATTCATTAATTAAAGAGAATTAATGAATTAATATTTGAAAAAATTGTATTAACATCAAATGTCATTCACTACAAGTTTAAAAAAATGTATTTTAACTTGAGTGAATGAATAAAAAGCATTTTATTAATGAGTGAAAATTTGAGCAATATATATATATATATATATATATAGGGAGAGTGTGAACTGATTAGTAAGAATTGAAAAATCAGAGATATTAATATTAAAATCATTGCAGAGAGTCCACATTTATTTAATCTCACATTACACATGAACTGTCCTTGACTTATTTAAGTTCTTCTTTTTTTATTATTTAATTCGTTTTTAAATGATCAAACAAACATTACATCACTTTTACTTAAAAACCCATTTTGTCCTTGAACCATATTGTCTTTCCAATGACAGACTAACACACAGATCCCAATTTTCTGAAATATCCTTTTTCCCTCCATATCAAAAATAAACATTTTAGTAAATAAAACCACACAAAACACGATATTTTGAACTATTTTCCAACAACTCCCATCTTGCGTGCTCAATTCGATAAAGTCGGGTTCCTCTAATGTTTGATGAGTTCCGAGAAAGGTATAGTCCACCTTGCAGTGGCAGCCGGAATCTTTTGACTTCACAAAACAGGCTACACGATTAACCTACTAAAAAAAGGATGGGAAAAGCGTCGTGTTTCGGTGTTGTAGTACGGTTTTATTGTTTAGCTTTCGGAGGGATTATTCGTTGAAAGGGAATGTAATGATAGGGTTATGGTGGATAACAATAAAAATGAAAAGAAAATCTCACTGATGGAGAAATTTTGTCTTTTAGCGGTTTTTAAAGTATCACCCTTCTGATGTATATGGTTTCATGAAAGAAGAAAAGCGGTGTTTTTTGAAGTTCTTCTTTGGAGATAATTTTATTGTGAGAAAGAAATAATTCCTGATTCTTTTTAACCTAAGCTTAGTTAGGTTTATTCTTAATATTTTAATTAATAAATTTTAAAAAGTAACACGTTTTCATGTTCTGTTTTACTCTTCAATTGCTTTGTACACGCTCTTGTGAGATTTACAGAGTGTATCAGTACAATGTTTAAAAACTTTCAGGTCATATAAAGCAGTGAACTCCAACGTTTTTTTATTGCCGCTGACCGGTCAACGTTTGCTAATTTTACAGCGGACCACTAATGGAGGACGTTGATCGCTTATATTTTATTTATATATTTTTAAATTTTATTGTAATTAAATATGCCCTCAGAATAAAATGCACAGTTAAGCCAAAAAATGGATACAAAGTAACTTAACGTGGAATATAAAGTGATTTCCATGAAAATTCGTATAAACCTGAGAGAATTGCACCACAGTAAATACAATGGAAATAATTTACTGTTCCTTGGGAGGCCCAGTATCATTTGGTCCACGTACAGGTACCACTCCACGGCCAGAAGGTTGGGGACCACAGAGATAGAGAACACCTAGACGATGGGAATCACATACGAATGCAAAGTCGGGAACGCTTTCTTGGCGGGATAGTGACGACACAAAACACAAGAAAGATAGGGTAAGAGGAGAAAATGTGTTTATTATCCTTAGTACAGCAAAAAAAAAACAAGGGAAAAAAACATTAAAGAGACAACGATCGTCCTCAATGTGTGATACCCCCCAACCCGGGGGTATCCTCTACGCGACCTAGATTTGTAGGAGAAAATGATTGATCACTCGAGTTAACCCTAATCAACTAATTTATTATTATCCCAATATATTGATCCAAACAACACAAGTCTTTCTATAGGGATGTAATCAAAAGTGATATAACGTAATTCTAAATTCTAAGTAAATAGCGCTTGAAAAATCTAACACCTAGATTTTATGAGAGTTATCATAAGGAATGTTAATCAACGCTTTCTGGCGGGATAGTGACGACACAAAACACAAGAAAGATAGGGTAAGAGGAGAAAATGTGTTTATTATCCTTAGTACAGCAAAAAAAAAACAAGAACAGAAACATTAAATGAGACAACTGATCGTCAAAGTGTGATACCCAACCTTCACGGCCGCAGTATCCTCTACGCGACCAGATTTGTAGCGAAATCGATTGATCACTCGAGTTAACTCCTAATCAACTCACTTATTATTATTCCAATATGTTGATCCAAACAAATACAAGTCTTTCTATAGGGATGTAATCCAAGAGTGATATGGGCGTGATTCTAAATTCTAAGTAAATAGCGCTTGAAAATCGCTAATCTCACTATCTTTAGAGATGTTACTCAAGAATCTTTACCTTAGATTCCTTAACATGCTAAAGTCCGTTCTATAATTACGCTTCTATATTTAATGTCTTACCATCAGCTCAAGGCGATCAGCATCTCGGCTTTCGTTCTCCTTCCAATTCTACCTACGCTCCATTATATATCTGTTAAATAATCCGCATATCGCGGTTTCTTCTTGAGAGGAATTGGATTGAAATAACTCAATTCTAGCCCCAAAGATTCCCCAAGAGGATTAATAGGAAAAACGTGATAAGGCCCTGTCACAAATGAAGGTGTTCGAAGTTACGAGCCCGGCCCAAGATGCATCTTCGGCGCAATGAAGATCGAACGTAATCAAAAATACCGGGTGTGTCCTGGGATTCCCTACAGCTGCTGCGATCGTGTAGCCATGTCCTCAGCACTGTTAACAGAAATTTTGTACACCAGTAACTTGACATTATCCCATAAAAAGTAATCAATGCAAGTGAGATCTGGCGATCGAGGGGGCCAATGTACTGGATAACCAATGCTTCGGCTTACGTCGGCGTTAAACATCGCGTACGCCAGCTAAAGACTTCCCAGCATTTATACTGTTCTAAGGATGATAAACATGTTTTCTCTCAAATTCATGTCCTGTCTTTCTTGTGTTTTGTGTCGCCACTACCGAGCCAGGAAATCGTTTCCGACCAAACATTGCTATGTGATTTCCTCGTCGTATGCTTTATCTATCCTCAAGGTTTGTAAGCACTGTATTGATACACCCTATATATGTGCACAGACGGATTAATTTAGAGAATAGTGTTCACATGTTGATATTTATAAAATTTAAAATCGTGAACGATGATCTTAATGAAATGATTTTGAATTCTGGAAAATTATTAGAACATCAGATCATGAAAAGAGAATCATATATAAAGCCTTTAAAATCTATTAAAAGTTTATCTCCTCTGAAATTTCTTCTTTAAAGAATTGTAATTCCTTTGTAACACGCAGCAAAACATTTTAACGCTTTAAATATTGAATGATTTATGATATCGGAAGAAATATGTAGCTAAATTATATGAACTGAAATATAATTTTCTTTCAAAGGAAACTTTTTTCATCAAAAATAATTTTGTTAAGTGATTGTGCTTACTTAAAATAACTTTGAATGTTTACTTTAAAATGCTTAAATAAATGCTTGTCTGAAAGTTTTTAATTTGAAAGTTATGAAGCAAATTATGGTACACTTATTTCATAATTAGTCCACTGGCATATATGAAAAGATATATCCACCAAGATGTATAAATAACAGTTTCTATAATACTTAAGAGCAAAGATTTCCATTGACAGCAAGCTTGGCTTCGTGTCTGGTGTAGATTGGCGCAAGTGATAAGGAATCCTTTAGTTCATATTAATTTTTGAAACTAAAATAGTTGTTGCTAGTTGAAGTATAATCACACAATATAACATTCAGTGATCTTATGGGAGGTATTTTTAAAAATTATACTTTAATGGATGTATTTGACATCGATCGTTTGAATTGATGTTACAGTCCACAAAAGTTTTTTTTTGTTTTGGGTTTCCCTGATCTCATTATGTAAAAAAAAAAACAGTTAAACAGTTAGATGAATAATAGCAAACTATTTGGCAAATAAAATTGTCTAACATTCAGTCGTAAATCATTTAAAATATCAGATCCATACCCATCCCCGTTGTTAAAGATCCAGCAATAGCAGCATTTTAATAATCGAGCGGCCGTGATTTATAGCAAAAATATTTAAGATCTATAGCAATTTAGTTTATGTAAAAGAGAAGCAGTGGCGTAACGGAGAATATTAGGGCCCCTCTGTAAAGTCAAGTTTTGTCTTTATATTTTATAAATTGGCCAAATATGCACTTATCATCAGTCACGTCACCGCTCCAGGCAGGGTCCGGTTTGTCCGGCCCCAGAGCCACCTCTACGTTAAGAATATGTTAGCTTTTTATAGTCAGATTTAATGGGTTACTCCAAATTAAGGTCTTGACGAAGCCCCATGGAGAAAATTTACGAAACATTTTGTTAAATAGTGCAAAACGAATGCATATCTAATGAATGGGGAATCATTTCACAGTTCACGTCAAGACAAAATTAGATGATAAATACTTAGGTTTACGAACGATTTTAGACAAATTAAAAGGAATTTTTTAAAATTTATATATTGCCAGAGAGATATAGGTCAATGGCCTGTCTCCAGGGAAGACTATTACCTCAGCACTTCGAAGAAACCAACGGGCATCAGTTTACCGGTCAGAGGAAAATAGTCAGAAAAAGACATTACCAAGACATACAGAAAAAAAATACAAGTAACATTGTGATAAATATTGTAAAATTAAAATATTTATAGTGCATTGGACATCCTCGCGAATTAAAACTAGCGCATCGAAAATGTCAAAAGTAAGCAAGTAAGTCTACTCCAGATGCACAAATTCACTGCTTGACAATTGCTAATGAACTAATGACTAACGCAAAATTGCATCTCAGACAGCTGACGAATAAAAATAAATTCAAGTTGAGAAGGTCTAGTAGAGAGAGAGACCAGGACTCATTGTTTGTATAAAAGACAGTGAATACAAGCTCTTGATTCATACCAAAATTCGTGCTGTTTGATGTTTGACGAAAATAGGGCTGGATGTTATAAAAGTTTTTTCTCTGAAATTCTGTTTATGTGTGAGTAATTCTTGCAATAATTAAGAGCAAAATTTCAGCAAGACATCATTTGAGTGACTAAGATCGTGGGCAAGGAGTTGGACCACTGACAGCAGTCAAAGTGTCTCTCTCTCACCACTGTAGTTCCTGCAATGGGTATATCAAAAGAGTGTCATCTCATGATTGAAAAAAGCCGCTGAAGGTGGAAATGCTTTGCGAAAGTATGTTGGGGGTCATGATAGGAACACCACACCTTTAGAGGATCACTCTGTAGCTCTGTGGCAAAAAGAACAGAAATTTCACTATTGGCTAGATGGCTGCAAACCTTGCAACCAAGTTTCAGTAAGAACTATCTAACGGCGATTAAATCAAGTTGGTTGGTATATACGGAAGCCTGTTTGTTGTATCCCACTTTAAACACGCCATCATCGAGAGAGAATTCGGTAGTGTAAGGAACATGCTGGTTGGGATCACCAAAATTTGTCTTGAGTGATATTCCCCGATGAATCTCGTTTCAGTTTGACAAGTGATTCTGGCCACTAATTACTATGGATGGAGCGTGGAACTCATTATGCACAAAAGTTTGTGAATGAAATCGGTACGGCCGAGAGTGATGGTATGGTTAGGTACCATGCATAATGGCAGAGCACCGCTTTACATCTTTGAACGAACAAGCGTTACATCGCAACGATATTGCAGAGAGATTATTCTGGATGTTCGTATTTTTAGGGGTGCTGTAGGTCCAGACTTTCTGTTTATGAACAATAATGCGCTGTCACACAGAAGCGTTGAGATATCGGACACACTGCAAAGTAAAAATATTCTCCGTATGCAATGGCCTGCTTACTCTCCCGCCCTAAATCCTATCGAACATGCCTGGAATGCTCTTGGAAGACATGTTGCACAAAGAACTATCTCCCTCCCCATACAGTGAAAGAGATCAAAGTCACCTTGAGAGAATAGTGAGACAATATCCTCCAAGAACTCCTCGATACTTTATTGATCATGGTGTACAGATGCAAAATGTGCATTAATGGCCGTAGTCAACACATATCTTATAAAGATACTCCTGTCTACATCATTCTGACCTGAAGATCAATTTTTTTATGGCTGTTTGGAATTCATCCAAGGAGCACCTTTTCTATTTTTAAGTTTTTAGTTCTTCGATGGGGCGATATCTGTACCGTTTTACACTATAATAAATGCACATCGTCTCTACTAAATATGTACTTAGGTTCATTTCTTGAATTATTGTCTATTCTTAAGTACTCCAAAAAATGTAATTGTTTCTTAGCAATTGTCAAGCTGAGTAGGTAAATAAATAGGTAAATCAAATCTATCCAGAAACTCAGCACATTCTTTCTGAGTGGTGATCCTGACCAAGTACTGGATAGCATCATGCACCTTCTTAGCTCTAAATGTCATCAAGTGTCTATGACAAGAGTTTCTGTCATAAATCACGACTAGCGTATTTTCATCTACTACAGCTCATGATTTTTAATAGACCCGCTACAATGACGTCAGCGCTTTAAGATTCTTCCTCATTCATCCCAACACAATTGTATATCAATTACCGAAAGGTAAAAAAACGTTCTACGGATTTCGGGTGCTGAAGTCCTAATTTTCCTCCCTAGACGCTACACGTGCAGAGGAGGAAACACAACTAATCTCTTTACTGTAAATTATAACTAATACTCCTGAGAGAGAGAGAGAGAGATAAAAAGATTAACTTTTTTAGAAGAGCGTTCTAACTCAGGGTCTATAAACTATGACTCATAGATTAACCCCAGCCCACGATCACTACCAGTGCAGTCCGCTAAGTTTATTTTGATTACATTGAAAATTCAAAACGTAAGTAGATCTTATAAACCAATTAACTGGTATACACACATGTCGAAATTTAACATTTTAATTATAATGAATGATATGAGAGAATCATAAGAACTTAAGTAATTGGCATGTATAGATAATTCATTCAAGGAAAATAAACGGGATTATTAGGAATGATATTTATGAAGCGTAATTTCAACGGACCATTATTTGTATTTGGGGATCAAGATTACTTCTCTAGTTGAAGTTTCATCGATTTTTAAAAGCTTGTCAGTTAGCTTGGATTAGTAAGTATTTTGAGTATATCTCACACATCCTCCCACAAAGATAAGTAAATAGTTACAAATGAAGAAAAAATCCACCCCTCAGCAAATTTATTTAAATTAAGATACTGATTGCTCGGAACCAATTTTAAAAAAGCGCATAAATGAATATTTTCATGAAATTAGTGTCACTTAGATATGATTTGCTAAAATTTTTTAAAGGGAAATTTTGACAAAAAAATTAAATAATATTTCGGCAAAAAATTAAAATCGCTTTCCAAATATTTGCTTTTGTAAAAAATGTTTATTGTATTAATATTTTGCCTGTATATGCTCAGACCTCTGTATAGAGGCTCAACTATGATTTTGAAAAATTCAAATTATTTTCAGAGTTACAACCATTTGAAATAATTATCGGGGGATTTTCTTAAAATTTTTCCCTTCTGTTTTCGTAAAAACATGGGTAAACCGACTTCCGAGTGATGCATTTCAAAAAAATTTTAGTTGAGCCTCTGTCGAGAGGTCTGAGCTGTGAATACAGGCAAAATATTAATACAATAAACATTTTACAAAAAGGGGAAATATTGGAAAAAATGTTATCTAAAATTATTTTTGCCAAATATTGATTTAAATACTTTTTGTCATTAATGTCCTTAGAACAATATATACATGTATTCTAAACTAAGTGACACAATTTTAAATATTATCCATTTTACTGCTTTTTAAAATCACGGTTCCGAACGTAGTCGGATACCTAAAAATGCTAGCAATTTTTGAGTATAAATGTCCTTTTTTAAAAACATCGCTACATTGCAAATCAGTCATTTCCATCTTAAATTCTAGAGCAAGAGATTTTGAAAAGATTTTAGGAAATCTTGACTCATTTAGAAATTGCATCCTAATCTGAAAAAATGGGACTTAAAATTATTTTTAAAGCACCCAAAAGTTTCCCAATTGCATAATCTACTGAATACGGAGTCACCTTACTTGCCGGTTAGTCTCGAAAAAAAATTGGCGCGTTAATTGAAAATTTCAATATGTTGGTATGATGAAATATCTAGGTCTTGGTCTTTGGGATTTAGCGGAGGAGTCAGTGTTGTCTTTAAGATAAAAAGTTAGAGACCTCTGTTCTAACTCATCAATGACTTAGGTCGGGTCTTAAGTATAAATTAGATATCTAGCTATCAACACATTTTACTATTCATTTCGAGCGATAAACGTAATTATTCTTTGCTTCACGAACATCAACAGTGAAGAAAAAGTTCTTTAAATTCCTAATATCTCACATACTAATTTTAAAATATTTTAATTCGGGGATATTTTATAGATTATATTTGTGATACAATGTATAATAGTTTCGATGAAGAGGTATATGTCTTTTGAGGGCATAGAAACTCCTTGACTCTTAATTTGACTCCTGAAGAAAATTCTTTACTAACTGAGTTACAAAAAAATTGTATATTTAAGAACTTGTCAAAACAGGTCTGCTCAAATCGCTTCCAAAATATTAAGCTGTCCGGAAAGTTTTAGCCGATTTTTGGTAGGTGGCATAAGGATAGGTCTGAATATATCAGAATGATTGAAAATAAGGGACATTCGCACATATTTTTAAAGAAAGTATTTCAGGCATATCGGGAAAAAGTTTGGTTTTGATATATAATATAAATCGTTGTTAATTTTATACCCCTTGAATACTGAAGAAAAAAATTAGGCACTGAATGCTTTTTTTTTACTGGAAAGGCAAAAAAAGTTATGCACTATTCATAGCGAAGTTGCTGTAGCTGAAAGAACTGAGAGAAAGTAGCTTGCTAGGTTTAAAGTTGGGTATTTCAAACTTGAAGATCAAGAACATCCCAGCAGTCCTTCCACCACAGATGAATACGTATCAGATAAGAACACTGATTAATGATCCAATCTCAAAATCTACCATTCCACGTGCATTTTGTAAAGATAGGCTTCGTAAATTTATTTGACGTGTGGATCTCTACTATATCATGCAGAAAAATTTATTGAATCACATTTCCGTTAGCGATTTGCTCCCTAAGCATAACGAGGAGATATCATTTTTAAAGTTGCGATGATACGGGGGGGGGGGTAGGATAACTTATTGAAATATTGAGTGCAAAAGAAAGTCTTGGAGAAAGTGTATGAACCACTTTTAAGTCACTTCAAAAGGAAGACTTGTGATACCGCCCCCGCCTTTGGTGACCGTATCTTTGATTGTCAGCGTGAGCTAGCGGTGTAGGATTTGTAAAAAGAATAGACATTTTAAATTCTTAATATGACTTTATTAAGAATAGAACTTAAAATTCAACAATTTAGATAAATTTAAAGGAGTGAGAATCTATAATGAACAACACACACAATGATAGTTAAACCGAATCGCGTAATTTCGACCCCTTTCTCTAAACAATTATATTATCCACGTACTCTCACTTCTAATAATATTACGTCCTAATATCAAATAATCAGTCCTACCTTAATACTAACTTAAGGGGGTCACTTCACGCAGCATTTTCCCTATCTCCGTAATGTTAAAATGACCAATTTTAAGAATATTTTTTAAAAAAAATTTGGCATGGTGTACAGTCATGAATTTTTTGTGCATTCATTTGTATTGTTTTTATTAATTTAATGGGAGCATTTTTCAAAAAATTTTTATTAGTTTTTTAAAAAAAATTTACATGTGGAGTAACACGTCAAAATTTTTTAAAAAAGTGAAAATTCTTGTACATTTTTTAAACCATAAATATTTTTGAATAATTTTTTTACAAAATCTCTCATTAAAATATGTATTTGTATAGTGTTAACACTTGTGCAAAGTTTTTAAGGCTATAAATAAGTAGTTTTTCAAAATGTTCCTTTGTGTTGAAATTTACACTTTTGAGAAAAGAGATTTAAAGTAAAAACTTACTATTAACTAATGCATACCAGAACTCTAACTTGGATTGCTGGTGTCATCTGCAAGATCATCTTCTTGTCTACATTTTAATTGTTTGTTTTTAATTCTAGCTTCTTTGGTTCATTGTAAAACTGCCTATTCTGCTTTTCTAATACACGCATAATCTACTTCTTGCAATGCTCGACATTTGTAAAATCTAGGGTTGAATGTTTAATACATCTAAAACTTTTTAATTTTTGGTACTGAAGCCTTGATTATATAAAAATATAGCTTAAATGTACTATAGTTTTAAGTACCCAATTGCACAAATACAGTTTTTGGAATTAAACCAAATACTATTTCCATTCACTAATATTTTGAGGTTTATCAAGCAAAGCATCTAGACAAAAGTTCAAGATTAGAGACCTCGAAATATTTTTTTCGCTATTTCTAATTGCAATAGGTAAGTCGTGTTTATGCTTATATGTGTAACCTTTCAGTATGGACATTTATATCTACACCACAAAGTCACTTCCCATGGGGCATAAACCGTGTCGTAGATTCAAATCTGTGAACATTTTATTAAAATATATACCCTCAAATAGCTTGCCTTATGGCTAACAAATTTTCACGAGTTGTTTTGAATAGACAAAAACATAGTATTTTTGCAATTTGTCTATTTCTGCATCTGTCAAGCCATTATGGCATTCTAGAGATTTTTGCCCCTCAAGCTTTTTGTCTTTTAATTTTGATTTTAACGCTTTAAGTCATGTCCCCATCTTTTTTCTAACACACAAAATGACCAACACATTCAATTTTCAATATTGACATGTCTCTGAGGTTTAGATTCTAAAAATTTGTTTTGTATGCTTTAGAGTCCCCATAGAGTCCAAATATTGTGTATATCGTAAATTTGTAATGTCTGCGAGCGATGGAAGATACAAAAATAAAGAAGTACACCCTTCAACTTCCATTTTCCCCTACTATTTACAATGTAACTTGCCGAACACTCATCGATATGTACATTGCATTAAAATTACATGAGCATTTCCGCGACAATATTTCAGTATCAACAACTTTCCCAGTGTCCAAACCAACTGTCGGTAACAAATCCATTTATATAAGTATGGCTCCTTTTTTGCCAGGTACCATCGATAACACAGGTACATTTTTTGGGATCCATTATTAAATGATATTGTTTCGGCAGCAGCAATACCCTAGACAATTTAGTTACTTTCTCTGTCGCGTTATTAAATGTATGCATGGAATCGTAAAACCACTTTAGTGTAAGTGACAAATTCATGACTGAAAAATATTTTTGAAACTCTTCTTTTTAATAGACCTCATACCATATGAAAGTCTATTGTTCACTTCATATAATTTTGTATCTTTTTGATTAACTACTGTTTTAGGAAACCTGGTATAAGAAATGTTTGAATAAGACCACAAAGTCACAACATATTAACAATTTTGTAGCCCCAAATTTATGTGAATACCTTGGTTTTACATTTATTTATGTTATTAATGTTGTTTAAGCACAAGATAACAGTACAATGTCAGTTATTTCCGAAACATTCAAATGAATCAAAAGAAACATACTCTTTATTAAACTTACCTAAGTTTGCTTTTAAACTGAATTATTTTTGTTGAAATCTTCTGACTGTTATGCAACGTTTAATTCATCGAAAGTTTGGGTTTTTGTATATATTTTTTCCCAAAATTTCATTTTTAAACGTTTTATTATTTAACCCAAATTTTAAAAACGTTTTTAAACATTTTACCGTTATTGTTTTTGATAGAAACACTATTTCACCGATAGCAGAAATTCGTTGTATTAATGAGATAAAAATATAGCACATGCGGTTACCAAAAGTAAATAAACAGCTACAACTATTCACTTCACTTCTTTCCTGAATAAGCTGTTTATCAAAATAAATTCTTTTGATTATTTAAACTATTTGAAAAAGGGTGAAAAGTAGCATGTGTCTTTTTTTTTTGATTTGAAACGGCGTGGAGTCAGATGTTTTAGGGTTTGACAAATGTAAACAACTTTTAAAAAATATTAAAATACTTCTAATTCAGCTAGAGCAAAAATTTAAATTGCATTAAAAAGAAAAATGAATGGTATTTTTTTTTTTCAATCAAAATTGAAAAATCGATTTTTTAAATTTGATTTTCTGAGTGACCCACCAACTTCAATCTTTATATGGAAACGTCTGGGCGCGCGTGCAATGGTATGCACTTTGTAGTAATAGCTGGGTTTCCAGGTAACTTTACGATAGGCTGTCAATTCACGCTTGTATCTCCTCCAAACATAACATTCCCCAAATTGCCATTTCGCCTACTGAAACTTCTGTTCTTTTAAAAGCTATCTTATTTGCATTTATTATTCACATTTCGCTTCTTGAGTTTTGGTTGGAAAAGAGTTGCCATTAATCTTGGGCACCAAACAACCCAGAGGTTATGTTAAAGAAAAGACGCGTGAGCCCGTCACAGACTATTCGGAAAAAGTCCTGTTCTATGCCTGGAGGAATTGTAAAGGTATCCTGCATTATGAAATTATTGTAAACAAAATTAGACCAAAGATCTAGAGAAGTATTGCTCCCAATCAGATAAACAAAGTTAGAAGTTTAATAAAAACGTCCAGAAATAGCTGAACGGCGGGGGCGTGTTTCATAAGAACAAAGCGCGACCTCATGCGCGTCTTTGACAAATCGACAAAATTTGTTGGGAATCGGTTGGGATGTTCTAGCCCAGGGGTGGCGCACCTTTTTGGATCAACACGCAATCTTTTCTTTAAGAAATGTTTAAGGAGGTATTGGCGTGCCATCAAACAATTTTGACTTGTGATTATTGTGAAAATAATAAAACTAAATAATAAAACAACTCAAAATTTTATTTACAACGAAAAAATACATTTTGCATTGTATAGTAGTAAATGTTTTATTTATACGCGTAATTCAAATTAAAGTGACAAATAACTTGTTTTAGAATTGTAAGATGTTACTTTTACCAGAATGCAAACTGAATTGGAGTCATCTTCCAAATGGTTTCTGAGTTTTTAATCTTATTCATCTCTGAAAATAATGACTCTTGGGCATAGGTAGTTTAAATATGGTTAAGCCATATGGTTAACCGTATGGTTAAAATAGCATGAGACAGTTTCTTCAAAGAGCTAAATGAATCTGGAAAAAAATTTCATTCCTAGCATTTTTATTTATAATGCATTTTATATATAATCTTTCTGTTTTAATCAATTCAAACTTTTTCCTTTATTCAACAAATTTTTGTACCCATAATGAACTAGACTGGAAATCAATCAGAGTTGCATTTCAAATTTTTCAATTTGCAACCAATAGAATTGGGACAAAAATCAGTTTATTAAATGAAGTCATATCAAGGTACATAAAAAAACTTGAGCGTTTCCGATAACTCTTTGAACTGAGAAAATCTCGCTGAAAACTGTGACTAATCACTCACGTTTTTCGTAATACTTCATATTGAATTTTGAATTAAAATGCAAACCATTTTGATCGGTGGCGTGCTCAAAATATTGTGTCGCGTGCCACTGGTTCGTCATCCCTGTTCTAGCCCATCCACAATATACACAAGACTTCGTGCCATCTGTGATTCCCAATTATCTCGATATTAAAAAACTCCCTTAAAAACATCTTTAACGCTTAGATTGGAAATCCCATAGATAAGTTTTTCTTTAAAAAACCTGAGAGATTCTGGAAGAACGGAATTTTTAAGTTGCCTCAAAGATGGAAAAAGAATGGCACTTATATAATTTAATAAATGTACGCTATGATTTAAATCTACTGCTTTTCAACTTTTTTTCTAAATTGGAACACAAAATTCACTTCGGACAAACCAATAATACAACTGAAGATGCCACTCAATAGTTATATCTCATCAAATATAACACAAGCTAGCAGTATTTTAATTTTGTTTTAACTCTTTTTTACGTCACAAAATTATCAGTTTGATTGTTACAATTATTTTTAGCAGTATAATCTGAATTTTCTAGATCTGAAATTTAGCCTTAAGTAATCTTTCAGTTTTCTTTTAATTCACAAAATTGAGGATGAAAGATAACTGCTAAATAGATTACAATAAATAATATTAGTGTTTTAAGTAGTCAAAGTGATAAGCAGTCAATCCTGTGCTTTACATTTTTTTCGATCTCAGTCAAAGAAACCTTTCTAGATCCGCAGACACCTATCAGTTGATTTATCATCAACAACTCAGCTGTAGTTGTTCCTCACTTGCATCAACATTCAGGTCTCAACTCGTTTTTTATCAAGACTTGAAAAGATTACCTCGGCTATTATCAACCACTTTAGCTTGGAGTGGTTGATAAGCAAAATCCACTTGTAAATATTGATTACAGACTACTGTTAAATATTACAAAATATCTGCAAACATATAAATATGAGCTTTTTACAACCAAATTGTAACTTTTGATTTCGATTCTGACTGTGATTTACTAATTCTCTTCGGGTAAAAATCAAAAAAGTTCTATTGAGTTTAAAAAATGGAATGGTATACTGACACGAGTGATGAAAAAAAGTATTTTGTAGATAGAATGTTTGTTCTTGAATAAAACTCATAGTGATTGGTAGATCTGTAATATTTCTCCGTGTTTCTTACGTACACTAGTGTTCAAAATTAAGAGAATTTTCAGATTTGGTCGATTACCTCTAAAACTACTTGACAGATTTTAAAGAAATTTGGTAAGTATGTAGAGTTGATGTAATGCAAATAAATAAATAACCATTCAACAGTTATAATGCACCCGCATGATCGCACACTCATGGGAGTCGGAAGTATGAAACAGCAGTGGCAGAATAGAACAACAACAACAACAAAATGGTTAAGGGGGGGTATGTTCCCCTCTTGTCCGGAGAACTAACCCTCTCTTGTAGGAGTATGTTTCCCTCTATTCAGGCCACATACCACGATTTTATATTGGACATAAGGGAACTTATGAGTTCATGAGGTAATTTGTACCACTCATTAAGCAACTCTGTTTTCAGGTCGTGGATGATTTTCGGAGGGTGGTAGCGAATTGCAATTGCCCTCCCCAGGGTGTCTCAATCATGCTCTATAGGGATGCAGTCTGGAGATCTGACTGGCCAATCCATCCGGTTAATATCCTCACTTTTCAGAAATTCGTCTATCAGATAAGCTCTATATGGTCTCTCGTTGCCACCCATTAAAATAAGATCAGGGCCCAACTGCACCCCTGCAAAGGCGAACGTAGGGCTTCAAGACCTCATCCCTATGCCTCTCAGCAGTCACAGTCCCTCTTTCAAAGAAATGGAGATGTGTGTGGCCATCCAACTTGATGCCTACCCAGACCATTAAGCCTCCTCTTCCATAATGGTCAATTTTTTGGACATTGGAGGGTAAGTAGTAGGTCCCTTGTTCTCTCTATGTGAAAGTGTGGCGTGAATCACAGGTTAGGTTGAGCCGGAACTCATCAATGAAGAGAACGGCTTCCCACTTATCCAATACTCCAATCTGTAAGATCTCGGCACCATTTTAAATGGACTCTCCTGTGCACAGGGATGCCAACAACAGATCATCTTACAAACAGCCCTCTCTCCATAAAGTCTTCTGAAAACAGTCGCGATTGAAACTCGAGTTCCTGTGGACGCATACAACTCACGAAAGAGTTGGGAAGGTGTAGTATCCCTGTTATGCCTCGCTTTAATGGACAAATAGTGAGCTTCTCAGGCCATTGTGGCTCTTAGTCGATCTTGTACAGGCTTTCTCTCGACGGATCTAGCATCCTGAAACTGTTTACAAAAGTTGAACACGACGCTAGGCGTTAAATTGAATTCTCTACGAATCTGGATTTGGGACTGGCCAGCTTCTAGCCAATCCACAATTGGCTATCTCATCCCCTCCTCTAAACATTGGTGGTTACTCATTTTTACTGTTTGAATCTTAAATTTAACTGATTGCAGAAAAAAAAAACCACCAAGAAATGCGGCAAGATGTGCTGACGAATGAAATGCGGATTTTGGTTCGCGCGTTTGCATATCCTGTTACTCGACTAAATTGCGTCTGTACACTGCTTACGTTTTCGACACACAAAATATGTATCTTTGTTTCGAAGCAGTATTTTTACATTTCGTTCAAATATTTTTGTGAAATTCCATAAGATATGCAAATTTTCTTAACTTTGAACTCCAGGTTATAAAACCATCGCAATATTTCCGATTTTAAAATATCCAAATATCATTTACACTCCAAGTTTATGTTCATCTAATTTTAGAAAATAAATTTTCAACCTATTTTATCACATGGCGCAATAGAACCCGCAGACAAACCTCCGTATCATACTTCAACTATGTTGTACTAAAAAAAGGAATACTGAGAGAGATAATATTTTACGTCATAACAAAGAGATAGGAAGAGAAATAGTTTTTATTTTTTAATGAACTTCGAGATTATTTATCTACTTGAAAAATCGTTTGCAATAGTTATAATAAATAATTTGCTAAAGTACCTGCATTTAATAAAAGTGTATTTTTAAAAACAAACTCAACAATCCAGCAAATAAAAATAAGGTTTTAATAATAATAAACGATAACGATATCAGAAAAACTTCACGTAGACGGAAACAAATGTCATATACGATATAAATCATACGTCATATGACGTATTATGCGCAATGCAGAGGGAATCCTCTTTTGTAGAGGGAAAAAAGATACAATGCTGGAATTTAGTTCACTTATTGTGTTAGTACAAACTTGTTTTTTATTACAAATTAATAACAGACCCTTTCCGTTCCTTTTTGTTTAAATAAAAAAAAAGGACCAAGTGTTTATTTTTCGTATTCATGCGAATGACCGAGTTCTGAAGAAAATTAATAGTAAAATAATTATAAGTAAAAATAATTTAAATAGTAAAATAATAGATATTATAATCATTTATTTCAAATAGTAAAATAATAAAAATAATTAACAGCTTAAATAATAACAGATAAAATAATAAAAATAAAAGCGAGCGACCAAAATTGGCGAGATAGATGAAGAATAATATGGCCTGCTTCTCAACACAAAAAATATTATATAAATCAAATAATTTTACTCTCACAATGTACAATGTCATACATTTTTCCGTTGAAATTGTAAAAAGTGATTCCTATATACCAGAGACAATTAGATTTTATAATAGCTCTAAATTTGGTGCAGATGTAACTCTAAGCAACTAATCAGAAAAAACAGCTTAAAATCTAAATTTCAAGGAAGACTTTTTCAGGTATTTTTCAACATCTTAGATTTAACAGGGATAAATGCTTAGATTTTGCGCAATGAGGCAAAATTTACAACAATTATCAAAAACAGTTTGGGGTAGAATATTAAAAAGAGAGACAACTAGGCAAAGAAAGATTATAAAAAAAATAATAATAAGACCAAACAAAACTACAGATTCGCTTAGGTGGAAAGCGTAGTAAACATGACTAACAAAACTTGTATAAAATAAAAAATACATGTCTGGCAAATGTGCAATACAAAATATTATAACTTGTAAAAACTGAGCTGAAAACTTTTCTAAATAGAAAAAAAAAATATTTTGTTCACTAACCAATTATTTTTATTCTGAATGAGAATTTAAACAACTTTTTTACACGGTGATTTGAACACTCATGGTAATGATAGGCCTACATAAAGGTAGGTAAGCTTTGTGTTAAATTTAATTCATTAATCGTTAAAATTTATTTAATCCTTAAGCACATAAACCCAAGATTAAAGACGTAATTCACTCAAGCGTAAAGATCTCAAGTATTTCGATAAAAAAAAATTAACTCTATTACAAAAATACATCTTTTGTCATTAATAGTCAAATCACTACACATAGTGGAAACGTTACAGTCTTTCAAATTGGTTTCGTGATCTAACTTAGTCTCATAGTTCCAATTTTTTCACTCTGTTATAAATTATCACAAAACAGAAAAAATTATCGAAAATTAAAGACAGCTAACAAATGAAGTGAAATTCCTTTAATTGTAAAAAAGAGAGAGAGAGAACACTGAATTTATCTCTCACTACGTAAAAAAGGTTTTTTGCGATGCTATAATAAATTTATTTATACTCGTACATAAGGTATAATCTGTAAAAATGGGTCGCAAAAAGTTGAATTTAACTGAAGAGGATTGCCAAAAACGATTTACCCCCGCTTCCTTTAACGCTTTCTCGAAAACTCCGCTACGTCATAGATCGTGATGTTATAGTTTTCTCTAGTAATTTCCAGAAGCATCCATATGGAAACCAAGTCGCCAAATTTGGTCGCCAAAAATGGTGCCAATTCAAATTAATTTAACTGAAGAGGAGTACCAAGAACACACAAATTCTGTGGGGTAAAAAAATGAAGAAAGTGTTCGAAAGACGGACATTTTTAAAGAGATTAGACAAAAACTTACATTCTAAACAGTTAGAAATGCTTAGAACCAGCCGGAGAATTAAAAAAAACTACATACTACAAGTAAATTACAGTTTTACAATGATTATGAACAGTTGCATAATATGTACAATGGGGGATAGAGGGTACCCTTCACCCCTAATTAGTTTAATTTATCTTTGTCAAAATATACGAGTTCCAGTTATTACTTATTTAAATTACTAATTTCTTATTTTAAATTCTATAGGGATTGATAAGACTTGTTTACTTTTACATAAGTTATTCATAATCAGTTAGCTTAGCTGCATTTTTTGCTTTTGGCTGTTTCGGCAATCTAAAATTATATACTTTTTTATCCTTATTAATCTTGATTAATCGTTACATATTTTTATAAAAAACTAGAAAAAGAAATCTTGAAAATCAGGTTTGTCACGCCCAGATTAGCATCCATGCGCGAGCTCAGATAAAATCTTTTAATTTAATTTTTGAATTAAAGAAGGTATGGTGAATTCAGGGTATTACGTTACGGGAATTAAAATTCTATAAGCGCATTAATTAAAAAAGTTTACGAAATAGTTATTTCAAAAGCTTTATTCAATCATGACGGCAATAAATTTGTTACCAGTTTGTATATAAGTAATGTTTTGTAATGGCTTTTATAAAGAATAATTATATATAAATTTGAAAATAATAAAGTGTTCATTAAGTTACATTGGGGGTTAATGAAATATTAAAATATTATCAATGTGTAAGCCATTATTAGAACTTTCTTTATGTATTAAAATTAAATTCGTAAACATACAGTTACAAAGACTTATTCTTGAACTTATAATCCTTCAGTTATTAATCATACAAAATAAAATTGAGGTATCCACTACGTTCGGAACCGTGATTTTAAAAAAGAGCATAAATGGATAATTTTCATGATATTTAGTGTCACTTAGATTAGAATACATGCATAAAATTGTTTTATAAGGATATTTTGACAAAAAAAATTATTTAAATACAATATTTCGGCAAAAAATTAACTTAGAATAACCTTTTTTCAAAATGTTCTCCTTTTGTGAAAAATGTTTCTATTATAATATTTTGCCTATATATAGCTCAGACCTCTCTACAGAGGCTCAACTAGAATTTTTGAAAAATTCACTATATTTTCAGAGTTACAACCAATTAAAATATATAATTATCGGCGTTTTTTTCTTAAAATTTCTCCCCTCTGTTGTCGTAAAACATGGATAAACCCACTTCTAAGTTATATATTTCAAAGATTCTAGTTGAGCATCTGTACAGAGATCTCAGCTATATACAAGCAAAATATTATTATAATAGAAGCATTTTTCACAAAAGGGGATATTTTGAAAATGGGTCATTCTATGTTCATTTTTTGTCAAAATATTGTACTTAAATAATTGTTTATTGTAATACTATTCTTAAAACAATTTTATATATATTTTCTAATCTAAGTGACACTAAAATTATAAATACTATCCATTTATACGCTTTTGCACAAAATCACGGTTCCGAACGTAGTCGGATACTTAAATGTTAGAGGTGTTTTTCTAAAAAATGAAGACAGTCATTGAAGTACTGTGTCGTATTTCTGCGTCCATCGATATTTTCTTAGCCTTCAAATATCTTTGCCTTTCGTCTCTTAGCCGTTACTTACAGTTACGAAATCTACCAATAGCCTACATTATATTACCAACTAGAAGTTAATAAACAAATCCCTCTCAACCAACCCAAAATTTCTCAATTTAAATATTTTTACCCCTAACCTTCACTTAATACATCATTTAAAGAATTTGAAATCCAAAAAGAATTTACACAAAACAACTCTTATTATTCCACATAACAATTTTCGATGGAACCATTTTCGAAAGTTTAAACACTCGAAACCTTACTGAGCAAAAAGTTCGTAACCTTAACCACTAGCTACAATGATCCAGGAAAATAATGAGATCTACGCAACTCTGAATTCAACTGAATTTTGAAAGTTTCATGCAATGTATTGCAGCAATTAAAAAAAAATATGCATGATGTTGTCAGCAACACAGATGGAATGAAAATAATGAGATTCGTCATAAAAAAAATGTCTTGTAGTTCTCAATTATTCTTGTAAAATACTTGAAAATTAGCTTCATATAGGCTATTGGATGTTTCAAAAGTATTGATACATTCGATTCTTTCTTTAAGTTAAACCACTGAATTAATAAAATATTTACCTACATGTGTTAAAAATACACTTATACAGATGGCTATTATTACAACCATTGACAACTATCAGTAAAACAACATAAAACTGAGATAAATTGGATCAGTTATAAACAATTATGACAATATATGTGCACAGTTTTTGTATTGAACTTTTATGTTTAAACATCGCTATTAGATGGATCACTGAACAAAATAGTGTCATCTCAGACTATCTTATCTGTACAGACTCTCTTTCCTCCTTGGATTCTCTTAAATGTGCTTCTCTTTCTAACAACATAATCGTCGAAATCAAAAAGCAACTTAAAAGCCTAAAAGATAAAAATATCCCGATAGATTTTGCATTTGTTCGCAGACACACGGGCGTTCTTGGAAATGAGCGGGTCGATTGGCTTGCAAAGGCTGCAACCAATCACAAAATTGACATTGCCCTGTTAATATTCCTAAATCATTTTACAAGATTATGAAAGAAAGAATGGTAAAGTCTTGGAACACAAAGAATATCTCATTTCAAATAACAAAGAAATGTTTTCCAACCATTAATAAGAGACTGGCCTGCCATTATTTTTAGTTCCGTCATCTTCCTGTGATTGTGATATTGGTGACAAGGAAAATGTAGAACATGTGCTCCTCCAGTGTTTCAAGTTTGAAAGAGAACGAAACATCCTAAAACAGGCTTTCAAGGGACTTGATATAAATTGGCCTCCGAATCTTCAGCTACTTCTTTCCACCAGATGTGCTTTTCAAAGTTTCCGTGAATTTGTTGTAAATATTTGTAATCCTTCATAACCTCAAAGAATTTTTTCCTTCATTCTTTTGTAATTTGTGATTAATACTTATTACTGTGAGCCCCGTGTGATACTTTGTGGCGCACGGGGATCTTATAATTGTTTCAATAAAAAATTTTAAAATAATATATGTGTATGAAGTAAAGTTGAATTTTTATCAAATTTTCGTGCCAAACAGAAAAATATATGTAGCGCGAGGCGTATTCGGAACACATTATGTATGCTTAGGATTTTTCTTTTGATGCAAGAGATAAGTTATTGGTGATGTGCAGCAAGGTTCACTTTCTTATCCAGGAAAATTTGCGAGGGACTCTGAATCACCCCAAAACAGCTTACAAAATCCATTCCATTTGGGTGAAGCATTCTTGGTATTTCCTGTCTGACTGAACTTCAAGTACATGTTATTCTAGTCCTTTTGTTCATTCTTTTGGAGAGCATTAAGAGCCTTTTCATCCTAGTTAACTCTGTCGCACTTAACAAAAGGAGCAGTCAGTCGGGAGATTATTTGAATGGAATCGTCTCAGTCCCTTCACATATGCTCAACTTCTGTGTCACTCCTCGAACTCTCTAAAATTACATTCTTCTCTTCACTAGTTGATTCAACTAAAAGGACATTGTGAAAATTACGCTCTTCACATGCGGTAACTTGTGTATTGAAAACAAAGAAAGTGTTTTATTGCTTCTTCGGACTCAATCATTGTACCTTCCAGATTATGAACTTCGCTAAGACATTTCCTTCTTAGTCAACTTTGTGAAAGGAATTCTTTTCCTTCTTCACACTAGAGGTGTAATGACAAAGAGCTGACTGGCACAGTTACCTCGACGATCCTTCACACAAGTCAACTGGTGTCACACATAATAGAAGAAGCAGCAATCGGGAGTTAGTTTTTATTAGCAATTGCCTGGGTCCCTTCTCACATGGTCTACTGACAATCCCTGCAGTGAAGCTCTCGATCTACACGTAACTCTACTAGTTCACTCAACTGAAAGGATATTATGGAAGCTAACAGACTACTTTATATATTAAAATGGGGAAAGTATTTTTTTTTTTCCTTCTCCGATCTCAATCATTATACCGATGAGATTGTGAACTTCTCTACTACATTTTCTTTTAAGTCAAATTAGTGTACGCGTGTGAAAGGAATTCTTTTCCCTCTGTTCAATAGAGGCATTATGACAAAAAAAAAGGAGCTGGCTGTCTCAAAGTTACCTCGACTGAAACCGGCTTTAAGTGTTTTTTCACATGCCACACGTAATAGAAAGAGCTGTCAGTCGGGAACTAGTTTTTAGTAGAAATCTCCTGGGTCCCTTCACAAGTGGTCTACTGGCATTCCCTACTGTGAGGCTCTCGAAAAAAAAAGCCACGTCACCTTTCTAGTTAACTAAAAGGATATTGTTGAAGCTCTAACAGACTACTTAAGTACTGAAAATGAAGAAAGCATTTTATATATTGCTTCTTCGGACAATCATTGTACTGATAAGATTGTGAACTTTTCACATCCTTTTTCAGTCAATTTTGAGTTCGCGTGTAAAATGAAGTCTCTCCCCTCTTCACACAAGAGAGGTGACTCGAAAAAGTTAGCTGGCACAAGTTGATTCGTGTGAAACTGGCCTAACCCTACCTTGTAGAGTAAATACCTTATGGGGTAAAACCGACCTTTTGGATCATAACAGTGTGATCTCACAGTATAGTAAGAAAAGTTTCACTAATCCTACTTCAAATTATTCTAGAAACTGGGCGTTATTAGGCACAGTTCTAACATCACAACATAACAACCTATAACGACTTTATCAATAGGATAAGCGACTGCGTAGAAATGTTAACTGTTACGACAACAGCCAAATTGTGGCACTTTTCGTAACTGTCCCTAAAATTTGCAAGATCAATATTATGAAGAAACTCTTTCTTCCCGTTAAATAATCGATTTTACGAAAATACATATATAGATACAACGTTGTTACACATACTTCTTAACATCCGGAAATTGACTATTTATGTTTCGAAAAACCCATTTGAGGTATCCGGCCTTTCAACCGGATGCTTTATGTAATATCCGGCCGGCGGCAAAGCGCTGTCAGAAACTAATAATAGATTCTTCCGATACTTTCTAGCAATCATTACGTTACCGGTCGCTGTTTCAATTCCTCAACAAATGAAATTTAAAAATGTGTTTACATCACCGATTGTTTGGGAATTGCAATGTAGACAAACAAGCTTATCTTCTAAATTTGATTTAGAGTATCACATATTTGGTGACAAGTACGCGTTGCAGTTAGAATGACATCCGCCAAAAATATCAGTGTCTAAATAAAATAAACTCTACATGCTTCTTAAATATAAAGTTGATCTAATAATAATAAAAAATCTAAGCAGATATGTATTAAAATTTGATTTCGATAATTTATGCATCTGTATTTTTTGCCAAATCTACGTCAATTGAAAAAAAAATGTTTAATTCAGTACATGTGGGTAAGTTAAAATACTGGGGAACCCAAAATTACTGTTAAATTTTAAAAATTCATAAAAAGCAGAATTGAGGATAAAGAAGTGTGATTTACAATAAAGGGTTCACAAGCAAGTCAAATTGTTTTTAGTTGCAAAAACATTTTAATTAAAATTATATCCAGGAGAGGGCGCTGATGATACGAAACACAATGTGCAGGACATCAGTACGCTCCATTCCTTTTTATTCTTCCAATAACAATTGCTCAACATAACCTCCAGAACGTTGTCCGACACAATTAACCCGCTCAGGACCAGGCGAATTTTCCCTTTTAAGCCTAATTCCATATAAAAATTCATATAAAATCATTGCTGTATAATAATATATACGGAAATTTATAGTTTATAATCATTCCAAATTCCATAAAGTTTCGAATTCAGATCACTCCGGTGTGATGGACTCAGAATGGGGAAAACGTACTCTCACATATACCGTGTTCTCTGAAGTGATCACATTTTTATGATCATGGTCCTGAACGGATTAAGGTGACCTACAACTCCCGTTGCTGCTGAATACAAAGCATCGGAATGAATTGCAAAAATATTATGACAGATAGAATCTTTGAGTTCGGCCAATGTTCACGGGATGAATGGCACAGAAGAGGTCATGCGATCTTGGAACCTCGAATAATCCTGTGTCTTCACCAAAGGTACTCGATAAGAATTGTTTTGCTGGATTTGGGGTAGAGTGGAAGTGCACATTTCTACATTAGCTTATTGCAGATTCACAACTCTTTAATTTAATGCGGGCACGACTTGCTCCCGCAAAAGAGTGACAAAATAACGCTCAGCACGTTTTTCAACCCAAATGTGCGAGACACGACTCTTCAAAAAGAATGGTCCGACAATGAAACATGAGCTACAGCCCAATTGTGGGATGCATGACTTCGTTACACATTCACGAGGATTCGACAATACCAAAAGCGAGTATTCTGTTTGTTGACATCCCCGCATGCTTTGTGCGCACAGAAGATGTTGAACAACCACAATGAGGGTTGCTTTCAATTCTTGAGTAGCCCTCTTGTCAAATGATGCCCTCATAGTTGTGTCTTAAGGTTGTAATTACAGCAGTGACTGAAATTAGTAGGAATAGAGATGCAATGCCCTTTGTAGGATACGTCGAATGGATGAGTGAGCTATTTACAATATTCTACCAGATTCCAGATTTGTACTAACATTCATAGTGGTTTCCACCGCAGTAATTCAGTCCTCTGCCAACAGAGGTCTTCCACTTCGTGGCCAAATTTCCAAAGAGCTAGTTTCTTCGAGCCATTTGACAAGTTTCCCTATTCCAGTAAAGGATATGAGACAATTTTTCGTCTTAATCCTTTTTACCGTGCGAAACTTTAGCAACGCAACACAGTTGAAGATTCCCCGTTTAAATAGAACAACTCATCATCAACGTTCTAATTGGTAACGATAACATTCTGAAAGTGAATCATAAATCTCCGTGTATCACGTTCTTTTTAGAAAGATTAATTTCCATTATTCTTCTGAATCTCTCGGATGTCAGCGTCTTCTACCGGTGACACTTTTAATTAAAAATGATCTAGCTGCTAAAATACTCCGACTACCTAGTTAGCTCTTTCTTATAACCTGCATCTCTTTAACATCTTTTTAAAGTTTAAAGGAGCTTTTGGCTCATCCGGTAGTTAAATCAACTGTTATTGGCAGGGCATGATTATAAATAGTTAAATTGATGATTGTTACTAAGATAAAAATTTCAAAATAAAATCGCCATAGACTAATACGAAGGAGTTTTAGGTGGAGAATTCAAATAAAGAACTTGATTGCAGTTTGTAAGTATAACTCTTCGAAGCAATATGAGAACTATTGGTTATATGACCCTCATAACTTTATTCCACTTCCAACTGATTAATTTCTGTAAAAACGTTATAAGAAACTTAATTTCGTACAAAATCTTTAACGTGAAATCGTAATTTTGCCGTTAGGTAGTTGATTTGTTTTGTGGCGGTATGGTGAACTTGTTGATATTCGAGTGTCATAGTGATTTAATCTAATTGCATTCAGGTCCGGAGACCTGTATTGGTTGCGAAAATGTTTCAAAATTAGGTTGAAAGGATTCCTATTCAGACTGGTTAAAGAGTTTTTGCTAATGTCTTCCACTAGTTGCGATTCACGGAAAAACACATCGTGCAGTTTATAATGAATGCCAGGGTAAAACATGTGTATTAGATTTGCCTACGTTTGGGCACCAAACCACGACTTACCAGTTTCATTTTATAATGCACGAAAAATTACGATCGGATATTTTTTACAAAGCATCTTACACCAGTGCTTCTCAAATTTTCTATATTCGAGACTCAAAATTCAATCATAATTTTCATCGCGCCCCCCTCATACAATAACAATGCATGGAATTCAATAATACTACACTTTGATGCAAAACTACGATACGACTTTAACATTTTAAATGCCTTCGGCGTATATAAACGTCTTACTCATCCAAAGCGTAAATTTTCCCGAACGTATATATACGTCTTTGCGAAAAATGATCTTTTTTGTGCACTGCTATCCATAAAATTATTCCGAAGGCTTTAGAATACAATAAAAGAACCTTGACATTTTTTGCGAAGAATTTACTTATTTCATATTATATTTGCTTCTTTATTCCTTCCCCCTCCCGAAAAAAAGCATTATATACGCGCACCTACATGGAAATCGATTGGCATTGGGAAGCGAATGACTTAATTTTTAATTGGCAGTTTTAAGGGATTTATTATAAACCGTACAAATTATCAAGATAAGTGTTAATTTTTGTATATAATTTTATATGTGACAATCCCATGGGGTCACTGGTAATTTTTAAACTTATTCTTAACTTAGTATTGTTAAATTACTTACAAAATACATTGTGTAGCACTGATATATTTATAAGTATAATATGCATTTATGTAAATATGCATTTTAGTTTTTATTATGTCAGCATGTATTTTGTTTGTTTACTTTCAGTAAATTAATAATTTACAGAACTCTATACTCTTTTGTTTTCGACTTTTCAATATGCTCGCGCCACGCTCGTAGAGTTGTCATGGCCCCCAAGGGGGGCGCGCCCCACAATTTGAGAAACTCTGTCTTACACCTTATCCGTCTCCAAACATCCTTATTTCACCGTATCAAGATTATTAGATTCAGTTAAGAATAATGTGTAGCACTACGCATTACTCAGCATGATTGTCCTTGCTAAAATAGGATTTGAACTTATAACTTCCAGACAGAAACTAGCACGACTCTTGGCATCTATTGGTTTCTACTATTGTTACAATAATTATTAGTCATTTCGTAAAACAAACCTTATTAAATATTACTTTATGCTAAAAATAAAAACTTTTTTTTCTATCAAACAAATAAAATTACTCGGCGTGTGTCGTCCTATTTAAAATTTTTTTAACTTTCCTTATTGTTCAATAATCGTATACATTTAAATACTATTTATTAAATACAAGGAAATAGTATTGAAATAACATTACATACGAGTTAACTCAGTCTGAATTTGCTCGAAATTAAAGGTTAAACTACTTGGATAATTATAGTCCATTAAAAAAATATTTAAATAGCTATTTCGTTGTACTATCATATAAATTACTTATCTCGGGAGGCTTTTTAATACTACTTAATTATATCAATGGAAAAAAATTGTAATGACATGTTTAAAGAAAAAGTGGAAGAACAAATTGTTATTGGCTTTCGCTTGAATCTAAGTATAAAATCCATTTTAATAATATTAATGGAGCATATTGTTCCTTTTAAGACAAAATTACATGCAAGTACAGATTATATTTGGTTTGTGGGCCTTTCTGCTTTGCGTGATCACTTCGCTTAGCATTTCTGTACGATTATCGTTATCATATAATTGTATATAAGTAATATCTTTTTTTTTTTCCCCTTCAATTTATGTTTTCATACAGTAGCATATTGAGTAAGTGCATTACAGTGTAAGAGCAAGCAGAAATGTTGAATTTAATCGAAGGAAAACACGATAGTTTTTCAGTACTTGTTTTTCTTATCTTAAGAAGACTGATTTCCGATTTTAGCATAGAGTTTTAACACTGTGATTCTCATTTCACAAGTATCAATGATCCTAGTAAAAAAAAGTATAGTTAATTTTTTATACGATTTTGAATCAATTCCTTGATACATGTGTATTTTTGAATTCCGAATATAAACACATTCGTGTTCAAATCGAGAGTGCATTTTCTTCAAAATATTTATCCAAAATTCGAAACTCGAACGAATACATAAAACGAATTGGGGAAAAAAAATCTTGTGATTTTCATATGTTGCTTGCTTGATTGATTGAATATTAACGTCGCACTGTTCAGCTACACGAGGGCTTTTGGCGACGGACTACGTAATTTTGAACCATGGTCAAGTGACGTGGACGACACCTGAGCTGCCCCCCTCTCCTAACTACCACACCACACCAACGGGAGTGACGTTTCCAGCTCTCGACAGACGAACGTGCATCGCCGCCCCCACATGGTGTGTGTGTGTTTAGTGGCATCACTCAAACTCGGGGACAAGAAAAAAGCCACGATCCGATACCTATACCACTCGGCTACCGCGGCCGTTTTCATATGTTGCAAAACAAGTAAAACATATAGGATATTTTTTAATAAAATTGATGTGAAGTAAAACACCAACTACGATAACTTTATTTCTGGTAATCCTATCTGAAGTTAGCACATTTTATTTATTTATTTTTGTTCTGTTGTTATCCTGTATATATCTGCCTTAATCTTATTTTCTGGGCCATTCTTTTATGTTTGTATAGAAAATAAGCGGAGGGGAGAAATTTGCGTATAAGGCAAGTGATCGTGGACCTATGTCTTACGCGGTGGTGGAAAACCAAGCCGCATGATAAACATATGCATTAAGACATCCCAATTAAATCTAAATTTTAAGAACTGTATGTAAACTCAGAGTCTGAAGGATTTGTGTGATTTTTTTTCGTTTTTGGATAAAAGTTTCCTTCAAAGTACTCCAAAGATTTAAATTTGAAGTTACTTCCGCATGGCTAACAAAAAATGTCCTTAGAGGAAAATAAGTAATATGAAAAAAATTCTTTTAAGCCAATTCCTACTAAAAAACAACAAAGAAAATTTTTATTTTAGTTACTTTTTATTCAATAATTACAATTAATACAAATATGTGTATACGTATGACAGAATCACAATTAATTTCTTTTAATTATCATTTAAGTATGGTATTGTCATCCAAAACAATCGTGCATATAAAATTTCAGTTCAATTGAATACTTTAAAACGTGAGAAAAAAAAACCGTTTCAAGTTTTGACCCAAGTCGCTGAAAATGAAGCCAACGTGACTCTGTATCCGTAACTCTTAAAAAATTAGTTTCAGTCAATTAATTTTAATTAATTATAATTAAATTATCGTATTGTCACTCAAATCAATCGTGTATAGAAAATTTCAGCTCAAATGAGCACTTTAAAATAAAATGAAAGAAAAAAATCTTTTAAAGTACAAGTTGCCAAAAATGATGCCAACGTGGCTGTGTATCTGTAATTCTTTAAATAATTGGTCTTAATTAATTTTTATTAATTATAATTAAAAATTACCGCATTGAAATCCAAAATAATCGTGTATATCAAATTTCAGCTCAATTGAGTGCTTTAAAATGTATTGTATTAACGATTGAAAATTTGGACAAGATAAATATATAAAAATATATAGAGAGAGAGTGAGCTAATAGTAGAAATTCAATTAATTTTCCCTAAATAATATTTTTTCCACGATTAGCATATTCGTATATAAGGCGCTTTTCTTTAGTTTTATAAAAGTACCAAAAATTATCGGCTTATACACGGAAATATATAGTAAGTTATAATACAGAAAAATATACAATGGTTAAATTTATTGAAATTACACCAGCAACATTATTGCTGGTTTATTTTCAAAATCAAAGCCTTGTTCTTTTTTATAGGTTAAGCAATTTAATTCGTCCTAATTCGAAAGGTAATTAAAGAAAATTTATTGGTTGGTTTTTTCTTCTTTTTCATATAAAATTTAGATATCTAATATTGAACCTTTCTTATCTCTCCTTTTATTTGGCTCAAATAGAGCAACAAATAACTTCGTAGTAAAATATAATCCCATCACAAGCAGCGCATGTATATACACCAAGATGTATTAGTAAATAATAATACGTAAATATATTTTTAAAGTCCCAATAAATTCTCAACTCCAGATCAGATTACTTAGATTTTTTTAGATTATTTTTTTAACTCTAAATGCTTATTTCTAGAGAATCTCATGTATAAATAATACACTCTAGACGAGACACGTACAAATCGAAATTCCTTTCTATAATATTTCAAAACCTAACTTTGACCTTTTAAGTTTTTGGCTTTTTTATAGATTTGATAGAAAAATATATCACTTCTAATATTTCATCCAAATTTTTTACTGTACTTAAACCTAAAATCTTTTAGTCTCGAATATTTCATATGAGCCTCGATTTTGCAATAATTCTTAGCACTAAACTTGTAACTTAACTAACTTCTCGATGAACTCGTTGATGAAGAATGAACAAAAATTCATACTTGTAAAATATATTTAAAAGTGAATAATCAGTTTTGACCGAAAAATGGTATACAAACTTCCTAACGGTGAAATCTTCATAATTTTCAATGCAACTTTTTTCTTCTCAAATAGTTTTACTGAATTTCATTAAAGTAGTACAGACAAAAAACAGCCTTGTTTGTAAACGCTTCTAATTTTTTTAATAAAGAATTGTTTGTGAAGAGTATAAGACAAAAAATATCAGGACTAAAAATGTGTCTAAAATGAATTAAAGAAAAAATGTTGCAGGAGACAACTTCTTATAAAATGAATGTTTTATTACTTAAGTTACCTGAATGAAATTTAGACGATGTGAAGATTTTTTTCGGCAATTCCTCGTCAGAAGTTAGTCATATTTATCAACATTTCGCACTACGTGACATTGGAAATACAACTCCAAGAAGAGTAGCCAGAAAATTATATAAATTTCCGGATAGGCGCATCTTACCGAATAATGTAAACAATGTGAATTGCGTACATATTGAGAAATGCCCGTTGCCTTCATTTCTGTCACAAAAATCAGTATACAAATTATTGTAGAAATTATTTTTCTTGCAGGACACGTGTAATAGCAAACAATACCAAGACGCCTTTAACGGAGACACTTCAAGCATGCAAACGCTTTAAGAGGGATTGACCGAGAAGAGAGAAGTTGATCCATGCATCAAATTTCATTTGACTTCCAACTATGTAGAAATGTCTACGGTGCACCAGTTGGGGATTGTTGGAACAAGGAAATGTGATAAAGTTTGAGGAGTGCCGTAATCCTGAAAACGTCAACACGAATGGATAGACGAGTGGTGGCGGTTCCATAAACCACTTCTATCGCCATTCTTCAGGACACCCTTGATGTTCTCATATCGATCAGAATCATTACCTGTCAATTGTTTGTCAGTGGCCTGCAATCATGACATCTGTTGAAGACATTGCACAGTGTACAGCAGCCAAATTGTGGGCGCTCCCTAGGGGGCGCGAGCATATTGAAAAATTCGAAAACAAAAGATTTAAAAAATATATTAATTTATTAAAAGCAAACAAAATACTTTATGTCCTATAAAAAATAAAATTAACATTTACACTGCTATAATACACCTACAAATGTATCAGTACTGCATAATGTATTTTATAATTAATTTAACAATACTAAGTTAAGAAAAAATTTAATAATTACCAGTGGCCCCATTGGCTTTCTACTTAATTATACACAAAAATTAAAACTTATCTTGATAATTTTTTTTTGTATTATTTATAAATAATTCCTTAACTGCAGATTAAAAGTTGCGTTGCCTTGCCCCCACGCCACCGTTTTCCTCGAAGCGAGCATATGTGACGTATTGGGTGGGTGGGAAGAAAAGGAATAAATAAGGAAAAATCCTCTGATGTAAGTGTAAATCCTTTATAACCACTATTAAAGTCCTTTTATTGCATTCCAAAACCTTCGGAATAATTTTACAGATAACAGTGCACAGAAAAAAAATCGTATTTTGGAAAGACGTATACATACGTCCAGGGCATTTAATGCACAGGTTGAGTAAGACGTATATATACGACAGTGGCATTTAAGAGGATAAAGTCGTATTGTAGCTTTAGTATCAAACTATAGTATTATTGAATTCATTGTATTGTTATTTGTGTGTAAGGGGGGTGCGAAAAAAATTGTGATTGAATATTGGATCGCAAACATTGAAAGTTTGAGAAGCACTGCAATACAGACTATTTCGTTTACAGTCGTGCAGGGACAGCGGCAGTGGCGTAACATACACATCCGCAAAGGGGAGAGGCCAGGGACTCTAGGTGGCTCAAATCTTGTCTGATGCAAAGTACGTATTTGGGCTTGGGCCCGAAAACCTGAGTTTGCTGGAGGGGGGGAGGACTCTAATATTCTCCGTTACGTCACTGGCCAGAATAACGATGAAATTGCTCAGGGAGGACCACACGTTCGATAGCAATTGATCTATGGTTCGTATTTAAGGAATCATGACAGCTCAATTATATGTGGATGATGTGCCACGATCATTCTTTCAAGGGTGTTCAATGACTTTAACAGCAGAATAAACCGACCACAAACTGAAGGCATCAATCAACGTATTTTGCAAATTGTACAGAGGCGTTATTGGTCATCTCTCTTCTGACTCCTCATCAACCGAACGCATCTAAGACGAGATTGGGTCCCGCTTGCATGCCCTGCCATCGCCACATTCAAAAGACGAATTGTTGCCAATGGTTGATACAGAAGAGAGATTCACATCCCTCAGGACGTCATTCGAACTCTCACTGACTTCGTGTACGTCTGACTGGGTGCCTTACTGCTTGTACCGGCGTCTGAGGCGACTCTAAAACCTACCAACATGATGTTCCGTTCAGCAGCACTTATTGTTCGTTACCGTCTCATTTTCTTTGCCGATTTTCTGGTTATTTCTTTTGGTGTTGCATTTTTAATGTCATGTAATGTACTTAAACTAGTTTAAACCTTAAAAAATATTTTGTGGAAATTATATTTACGTAAAGCCAACTCAAACTTTGTGTGAAATAATTAACTTAAAATTTAAGAGATGTTGCATTTATGTTTATACTTTTCCTTCACTAAAAAAAAATTTGACAGATGTATGCAGTTTGCAAAACATTCTTGTTTTGAGTAGTTTAAACAGCTTTTAAAATCACTGTTGACTCCATTTCTTCATAGAAGTTTTCTAATTAAACTTACATTTTTAAAGAAATTCGTTTATTTCATATACATCAGTGTTTCTCAAACTGTGGGGGGCCCCCTCCCTACAAAGGGGGCGCGGATATATCGAAAAGTCAAAAATAGAAGAATAAGCAAAATATTAATTTACTGAAAGGAAGCAAAACAGAAAATACATTCAGACATAATAAAAAGTGAAACACACATTTCCACTGATATAATACACTTATAAATGTATCAACAATGTATTTCATAATTAATTAAACAGTACTAAGTTAAGAACAAGTTTAATAATTACAAAAGACTCTATGAGCATGCCATACATTTATATATAAAATTTAATTCTTGTCTTGATAATTTGTAATTTTAAATTAAATTACAAATTACCAAGACAAGTATAATGATAATTTTAACTAAAGTCGATATGTAGCTTTACGTCAAATTATATTATTGAATTCGAATACATTGTTATTGTAAGGAGGGGGACGCGATGAAAATTATGATTGAAAAGTGGGTCGCATGTATACAAAGTTTGAGAAGCACTGATATACATATAGAAATTAAATTTCATACATCTTCTAATCCCTGTGTTTCACTTTAAAAATCAAGAAACTAAAGATTCCGTAAGAACGCAAACAAATATTATAAACATTGATTAACTCTTATAAATTGCTTCAAAATAGTAAACAAGGAAAGATGCAGCGTTTTCTAATTATCATAAGATAATATTAAAAAACATTCTCTAAAGAAAATGATATTCAAATATATTTGACTCAAGACATTCATTCACAGGTATAAAATCTAATACCTAGATTTATTGCTGATTTCCATTTAAATACGATAGTAATGTGCGGAATAGAAGTAACCTTAGGGTCTTCAATGTAGGTCAGACGTAGGATGGGATATCAACAAATTGGCAATCAAACTTGGCATACTTAAATCGACGGTAGGTGAAGGCATCGAAAGAATGCGAGGACAGCGTCATTAAAACTGTGAAAAAAGGGAATGTTGTGAAAACTTTCTTGAATGTGAAGTACTAATTCTACCTTGTCTGGCACGTGTGATAATTATATTTAAAATTTATATACAAATAATAATGTTATTGAACAAGTTTATGCTGCCATCTACAGACATTTTATGGCGTGAAGGAGTGCTTATTAACGTCTCACATAAAGCAGAACGTGGGGTTTTGGTGACGGACCTCGTAATTTTGAACCTGGGAAGGACGTGGAAACGACACCCCTGGCAAACCCCCTCCCCAAACTACCACACCACACCAACGGGAGGACGTTTCAGCTCTCGACAGATTTAACGTGCATGGCCCCCCCGACGGGTCTTAAGTGGTACTGGGCCGGCCGTGACAAGGGCCCCCGATCCGATCCCTTCCTATACCCCGGCTCCGCGGCCACCGGTCAAGTGTCGAGGATGACGCTTGAGCTGGAACCCCCCTACTAGCCTCTCACTCACTACTAGTCTCTTCACTAAACCTGAGGATTTAGCTACGACAGATTCTAGCTACATCAGTTTTTTAAAATACATCGGCTTCAGTATAAAGACGGTAAAAGGCCCCATATAAATATTTTTAAAAATTTTTAATTAAACATTTTGACGAATATTTTATAAAGTTCAATATTTAAAATAGATTTATAAAGATCCAAACTATATATAATGCTTGATTAAAACATAAATACTCCCTCTTCTACATTTTAAGAAATTAATTCAATTTTTTGGGAAAGGGTATATTATAAGGAAATAATACTGGCCAAAGTACCCGGACCCCCCTTAAAAAGTGGTTCTGGGAGTGCCCCTTTTAAAAATAATAAAAGTAAAAAAAGTGTTGGTAGTGGCTTGTCAGATTGTATTTTAGGTTTGTGAGGCAATGAGTAAGTCAAAAGAGCTTAGTGAGTTTGATCGGGAATAAGTGGGATCCCCTTTGGGGAAATCAGTTCGTGGTTCGGACTTCTACAAAAGCTAAATCCACTGTGAGTATTGTGAATGGAAACGTCGAGGCAGTGAAACGGCAGAAAAACAAACCGGGTGGGCCAAAAATACTTGGTAAAACGCAGCCGCAGCACTTGAAAAGGGTAGTGAAACAAAACCCCTTCCTCGTTGGGGAAATTTCCAGGATTTCCCAAAGTTCATCAGGAATTAGTGTTACACAGAATGTCCGTCGAGGTTAAAATTTGGGATTCCATGGTCTTCAACCGCTCACAACCCAAAAATCACCCCCGGGAATGCCATCGATTACAAGGGTGGAGGTCCCGTTTGGGACTGTGGACATGTGGGAAAACTGTTTGATGAATCTGCTTTACAGTCTGGCGGTGGATGGACGCGTCTGGGTTTGGGGATGCCCGGCAAAACGTTTCTTTAGTGACTGCTTTGCCGACTGTTGTTTAGTGGGGGAAAACCCCAATGGGGGGGGGTTTTTCCCGTGTTTGGCCTGGACCGTTGTTCCGGGATTGGAAACATGAACTCTGAGATGATTGGACATTCGGACAATTTGGGCACTCCCAACTCTATAAATTTGGGGAAGGCCCTTTCTTCCCAAAAATAACTGCTCCATTCACACATCGAGGGGCACAGAGGGTTTACGAAATGGGTGTTCAAAAATGGACTGGCCTCAAGCGCCGATCTAAAAACTAGAACCCGGGAAAAGTTTGAGCGCAGATTCGTAGCCCGCCAAATCGACCATTCACTGCAAAACACTCACTTCGTGTGATGGACGCCCGGAAGGGAATTCAATGGTCACCTATCAAAATTTGGGGGAAAATCTTACCAAACTGTGCAGGCTGTCATATCAAAGGGCCCAAAATCATATTAAAATGTCCTCAGGACGCTCTAAGTCCAACCCCTTTTCATACTTTTGGCCAATGGGGTATACTGGCTATGTTTAATATACAAACACACATACTCGGGCGCAAAATTAAGGGAAATCACACATTATGTTTCATTTCTGAAAACCTAACAAATTTCAATGAAATTTTCTATGAATATTCATTTATGACGAAACAAAAATATTAAAAAATATTTTTTTGCATATTTTCGTAAGCCTATAGTAAAATTTCAATATCAAGTTGGGGATAGAACAGATAAAGAGTCTAATATGGGGTATGGTTCCTAACTGCCGACATGTCGAAATAAACGGGACCCGGGGAGCCAGTTGGTAGTCTGTGATGCGTCATTTTACTCCCGAAGGCGGTTCTTGCTTCCCCGGATAGCTCTTGGAAGGGAATAATAAGAGAAGAGCAATTATTCTTCCAAGAACATCTTAACTTTCTATAGGGTTAAATTGAGGAGATCTGGTTAATCACCCAGGGGTGTGCGGGTGTCTAGTTAACATATATATGTGCCTGTATTGACCTTATACCTGTGCCATACCCTTATACTCGACCATGGTAATGAATCTTTTTCCTTGATGAATGAGGTGTGGTATCGTGTTCCAGGCTTTCCCCAGATACATGTATTTTGAGAATCTATATACAGGTTTAATTTCGATTGCTTTAAAATAAAAAGCTGCTCACTGAAGTCATCCAAAAGGCAGTTGCCTGCACTCCAAAGCCTCCAAGGGAGTGCCTCAGTGAGAGAGATGCGAACAACGGATATCTTCTGGAATACAACCCTATTTTATGAAGCCCTCGACCATGAAACTCAGGCTTCAGTAACAGAATACGGTTCACGTGAGGGCTGAAGCTGTAGCAGTCCTGTGTCAGCGCACTGAAAGTACCAAATAATAGCCCTCATTTGTCGATGTGGATTTTGGTCAATCTTGTCCACATCTTTTTTATCCCATTCAGGTCCTTATCTTCTTGACTAAGATTTTCAACCTTGTCCAGATCTAATTCTCCGCCTATTTCCATTGTCCATACATTTGTGGCTACTCATTTTACCCGAAACAATAAGATTTATCGCTCTAGTGAGAAACGGGCCAAATATCGTCTTGGAGCAAATGTCGTTAAATGTTTGAAGTTCATTTAGTGTGATTTCTTCCAGAGATCTCCTTTGATTTCTCCTTTTTTCCCCATATTTCCTTTTATAAAGTTAGTTTGTGAAAATGGATTAAAAATTGAGAATAACTGTGTGTTGGTTGGTTGTTTGGTGTCTTGTAATGGACAATAATTAAACAGGACCAAAGGTCCTATAAATAGAATCAGCACTCTGATGCAATAATCTTCGTACAAGTCCTCACGGGGAATGTTGCTAATGCACTGTAATTTTGATAAATGTCTGGACAGGAAAAAAGATGTTCTGTGTTGTTCCGTATCATGACAGCGTTTGAAGCGTACTTTCTTGTCCCTTTGTTCTGAATTTGCATGCTTCTAAAGTATCTTGTTCTAAGCTTCGTTAATATGCTTGCCAGGCTCTTCTACTTGTATTAATTTCAAGAATTTGGTACTTCAGCTAGATTTTTCTATCGTAAAGTCTTGATTTTGCTACCATGTTTATATCACTTAGGGTGACGAGCGTTGCAGTGTCGGCGTTACTGTTAAGTTGCCTTGATTCCTTAGCCAGGGTATCAGCAGTGGCATGACGTACATCCCGCAACCCCCGAATTGCGGGTGGGGGCAGGGATTCTAGGGGGTCCAAAGCCTGATTGACGCCAAATACGTATTTGAGCTTGGGACCCAAACCTGACTTTGAAAGGGGGCCCTGATATTCTCCGTTACGCCACTGAGTATCAGCCACCTCATTTTCATCAAAACCAGCATACGCTGATATCTATTGCATGACGCATTGTTTTTTCAAACTGAGAAACTGACGAAGTGTGAGACGTATGTTAGTAATTAGCCCTGAGTTGCCTTTATGAATTGATTGGAGAGCAGCTTTACAGTCACTAAAGATTGTAAGCCCTTATCTCTTTCTTTTTCACTGAGGTTTATGTACTCATTTAGGGCATTTAGGACATTTTATGCTAGCATTTGGCAGTGTAGTGTGATACTGTTTTTCCTGCACTGACCTTAAAATGCTTTGTGATTGCCCAGAGGGAAAGTAAAACTAATACACTAAGACCCCGCTTAGCTCGGGGTATACGTTCCATCAAAGTAGAGCGTAATATGAAACAGCGTTAAACGAGGTTATCTCATGTAAATAATGGGGTTAGGGGAAGATGGGTGGAAAATTGGTCAGTTATTTTACCACTAAATTTATCAAGTATGTTTTTTATAACAATAAAACAAATATATTTCTTACAAATATAGAAACATAATAAATGAATATACATATCAAAATAAATAAAATTCTGAGTCAGTATGTTTACATTTTAGATCATTCAGTCTCTTTTGTATTTCCAATTTTCTGTCTTTTTATCAAGAAGGTAGATTGACTTACAGGCAGATTGCATTCAATTTCGTTGTTAGTCCATATAGAAAGTCCACTATCCATTCCATATACTGTAATATTTCTAGAACGGGTAATTCTAGTTGCAGAATTTGTCGTAGTTACAATTGCCAATGGTAGTATTTTTTCTTTATTCTTAAGAATGGCCCTTATTGTAGAATTTGCCAAATTCAATGCAGCACCAATGTGAGATTGACTCACCAGTATCTAATCTTCAGCAATAACTTTGCATTTTTAGTTTTTAGTGAAATGCTTTTTCTTCAGCTTTTATTTTCGTGGTTTTATTATTACCCATATTAAAACTAAAAATATAATATTTGTCACTATAAGCATTGTATTATCTAAATTTATACTTACAATAACGTCAACAAATGTTTGAAATGATAAAAGTACGTTCGTATAACACCACAGACAAGATGAAGCACAAATAAATTGCTTCGGATATCGGGAAGCCTAAAGCTGCGTGTAATTTCGGGGAATTTCACAATTAAAAAAAAAGAGCGTTAAATCGAAACAGCGTTAAGCGGGGTCTTACTGTACTAGCTCCTCCGTCTTCAAAAGTCCGTATGTTCTATGTTTAACATATAAGGTTTTTCTAAGAAACAATCAAGAGGGAATGTTGAAAGAGAGAATCAGTTGATTATACGGTAAGTAGGAGATATTACAACAATTTCTTTTATTGCAGGTGATGAAATTGTGAGGCACATGAAGTCTATATTTTACTGTCTGAATCGATTTCAACAAATTCATTCTGGACAATTTATTTGTTCTTTTTGAATGAGTAAGTGAGTATTTGAGTTAATATCGCATAAGTCAATTTTGGCTAAATTGCGCCATTTGCTCTTTTTGAATTTACATCTTATTCATTTTTTTCATTGAAAATTGAGTGTTGTAAGAGTTAAAAACAATCCTCATTAAATTGTTTTAGATTCTTTATCTAGAATAAATAGAAATAACTGAATGAAGATGTTGATGTGAAGTAATATTTAATGTGCAGCCCGAGTTTCCAGTCAAATTTCGAAGGCTATTAATTTGAATGAAAGACGCAACTTGTAGTTTAAGTAGTATTATGCAATGAATTTTTAGATATCTATTTAAATCCAGAAAAAAAAGCTTTGTAATATATGCTGTCATTGTAATTTTAGAGTTAAATAACCGATTTTTTTTTAAAAAAGGAATATTAAGCAAGCTGACATTTCAAAAAGAAAAAAAAATAGTTTTCAGAATATATAATTTGGGTAAAATTAATTTCTGCACTGTCACATGCTTAGTGCATCATTTATCAAAAATTACAATCAGCAATTCTTCATAAATGAAGTTGTCATCGAACTGTCAGCATTTTTGAAGATGTAGCCAGCTCGCGCGTACTTATCTATTTATCAATACTGAAATATAATGTTAATCAACTTCTAAAAAGTTTCAAGCTGAGAATAATTGATTATTAACGTACAGTGGCGTAACATGGAATATTAGGGCCCACACTTCAAAGTCAGGTTTTGGGCCCCGAGCTGGATCGTACAAAAGGTAAGTACTTGGCGTTAATCAGGCCTAGGGCCTGAATCCTGCCCTACCCCTAGTGATGCGAGGATTGTGGGGATGTACGTTACGCCACTGTTTTGGTAGCACTTAAAAGCTCCGAGAAGGATAATTATAAGAACCACTATTTTTGAAAAGCAATCAGATAAAGACAACTTCTAAATGGCATCCCTTGTCAGTTTTATCAGCTTGAACCTCGACATACTTAACATATATAAACCCTCTATACTGCGGATCTATAATGACACCAGGACTTGAACTCACGACACAATAGAAACTGCGCCGACCACGAGTTAGCGATCATAGATAATCGGCTACTTACTTTATACACTGCTGGCTATTAAACTTTTATGTACTATTGGCTGGTACCAGAAAGAAAAGATGATGCAAAATGTTTAATTCGCCCGAAAAGAAGATTATGCTGGTATAAACAAGTGTTTAACATTTAAAATCAATCATATGACATAGGAGGGAGAAACGACATCTCAAACTTTGTATAAAAAAGCAAAGTTACGCAACGGGTTTCTCATTCGGAAATTGCATTTCAGTATTGGTTGATTGTGAGGAATTCGTATTATACCTCATATAAGAAGAAAGAGCTACCAGCACTAGTGAGAATTTGATAGTGGCAAGAGCTTATATAGAGTATGGTTTATCATTCCGCGGAATTGATACTCGTACTAGTCAGAATCCAACGGCTGTCAAATGAATATGGAATTAATGGGTTCAGGGAAGAATATAATGAATGCCATCCAGTATCTCAATGCTTTCTGTCATTAACACTTGTGGGACATACATATTGTCAGATTGATATTGCAGAATCTTGCAGCCACATCACTGAGTTTGAGTCAAGAAGAATGTCTAGTATCCTCACGACAAGATCTGGAGCAGCACGAGCCATTATTGCGATTTCCCTTCACACTGCATCATAGAGACGCGTGGCGACAATAGTGCGTGGACGACAAAAATGAATACAGGAGTACCACCACAGGAGCTTTACGGTCGAGTTTCGGTTCTACACAACATCGTTATAGCCGTATAAGTGTCTGAATGCACCGATGAGACCGCACGTAGCCTGCTCTTGCGTTGTAAATAATGAAACTGGCTGTACACCTGGCATTACGGTATGTGCAGTTTTTGGGTACACGACACAAATGCCTCTCGTTCCTGTCGTTGGTAATCTGATCAAACAACATTACATTTACAAGATCTTAAGACCGGTAGCTGTGCCTTAACTTCGAGGTCTTGTATGTGGAACCGTTAGATTTAAGATAGTGCATGTCGTATCCTATCCAACATCGATTCATGTCATTGATTGTTGTCGAAGACAACGCGTTCTCCAGATCTCTTACCCATTAAAAATATCTGGTCATGGGTTACTGAGAGATTGGGACACCACCGGTTGAATGGAACCGATTTGGGACACTACAATTGATGCAGAATACAAAAGACTTTAAGCTGCATAAAATGATTTACCCGTATCTGTCATCCAGGCTCAATTTCACTGGATTCATTAAAGGGTTAGAGCCTTTTTAGACACCAGAGACAGCAGTTGAATGTATTAACGCGCAGACGCTGTATCCCCCCCAAATTGCCTTTAAATTTAATCAGGTTTTCGTCCAACTATGCTATACGTACCATAAGTTAAGTTTTGTTATTTGATTTCCATCCTGCTATTGTATATTCAAAGCCTAAAAGTGTATTTCTAGAGTCAAATTTATCATAACCTTTTTATCAATTGCTCATGTATAGTAATTTACCATATAGTAATGAATGAATAACGGTTACATTTATTTAATCGTGGTAAAGGCGAAATTTTATATTATATCAATAATTGACAAGGCAATTTTCTTTTCTGGAGAAACATAATTGGATAAAAAAATCCAGCAATTAATCTGAACGTCTAAATAGTCAGAGGTCTTTTATGAGTAATGTGAATTTATTTCCATTGTTGTAATACATGGATATTGTGCCTTTACTTGGCCTCAAATAGGAATAGAAATAGAGAAAATCTTATGAAAAGCTGTTATGAGATAAGTTCAAAATATATTTTCTCTGATGTTAACTCCAATAAAATCAGTGGACCTAAGCATCCGAGTTTTACACGTTTACTCTGTCGCATTCCCAATAACACAGTGTTTCGCAACTAGGGGGGCGAGATAACTCTACGAAAGGGCGCGAGCATATTGAAGAGCCGGTAACAAAAGGTTATTTTAAAAAAATTGATTTACTCAAAGCAAACAAACAAAATACATTCTGACATTATAAAAAATAAAATATACAATTACACTGATATAATATACTTATAAATGTATCAGTAGTGTACAATGTATTTTATAACTAATTTTACAATACTAAGTTAAGAACAAGTTTTATAATTACCAGTGACCCTATGGGCTTGTCATTGATAAAATTTTATACAAAAATTTACACTTATCTTGATAATTTGTACGCGGTTTATAATTAACTTCTTAACTGCTGATTAAAAGTTACGCAGTTTGCTCCCCAATATCACCGTTTTCCACTTAGGTGTGCGTATGTGCTGTATTGGGGAGGGAAGAAGAAGGAATAAATAAGCAAATCCTCTGAAATAAGTAAATCCTTCGCAATTACTGTCAAGGTTCTTTTCCAAAGCCTTCGGAATAATTTTATAGATAGCAGTGCTCAGAGAAGATCGTACTTCGGAAAGACGTGTATATACGTCAGGGACAGTTAACGTCTTGGCTAAGCGAGACGTTTATATACGCTGGTGGCCCTGAAGGGGTTAAAGTGGTATTGTAGCTTTAAAGTTAAGGTATAGTGTTATTGAATTAAATACATTGTTATTGCCTGGGGGCGATGAAAATTTCGATTGAATATTGGGTCACAGATATTGAAAGTTTGAGAAGAACTGTAATAACAGATTTCTTTCTTAAATATTAACATTGTATCAATTAGTTAAATTTTTTTATTAGCTTTTAAAGAAGGTTTATTGGAAATATTACGCAGATGGTTGTTTAATTTAAACTTAGTGTACAAAAGAATTATATTCCTCTAACATCGTTTTAGTTTAAGTAACGAATTTTAATAGACCTATATAATTTTGTACCAGCCAATAGTACAAAATTATGGATAACAGTCAAATTATAAGGGCGAAATTGGAATTGTAACCACTCTAGTCACATAATTCTTAACTGACTGTCCTAAGATCCCTCAAGCGACCACTCAGCATCAGTACGGGACAAGAGAGGTCAGGGGGTGAGTGTTTGGGTTTATGGGGCAAGAGCCAAATATGGCTAAACTGCGCCAAACATTTGTTAAAATATGTCTTCTGGACGGAATAGGAAACACAGAGAAAAAGGGATGATAAGAAGTAGGGTCGAAAAAAGAGAAGGATCTCTAGGACACCCCGGGTTCATGACAGACAGCAAACCCCTTGGGAAAAGGAAAAGATCACGAGGCACCAATAATGTGATCGCTAAGATAAACCATTCGTGTTTAATTGTGTCCTTAATTTTTTTCAATTCCTACACTATTAACTCACACTCTCTATATATTTATTTATTAATCTTCGTGAAATTTTCAATCTTTATAATAAAATACATCTTAAAGCGCTCAGTTGAGCTGAAATTTTATATACATGATTATTTTGGATGACAATACAATAATTTAATTATAATTAATAAAATTTTAATTGATTAAAACTAATTATTTAAAGAATTGCAAATACACACACAGCCACGTTGGCATCGTTTTTGAAGTCTTCGCGACCCTTTTGGCGACTTGTGTCAAAGCTTGAAAAAGTTTTTTACTCACGTTTTAAAGCATTCAGTTGAACAGAAATTATATATACTCGATTGTTTTGGATGATAATACGATACTTTAATGATAATTAATAAAAATTAATTACCACTTAATGTTGTGATTCTGTCATATGTATATACATAGTTATATTAATTGTAACTATTTAATAAAAAGCAGCTAAAATAAATTTTCTTTAATCTTAGTAGGAATTGACCTAAAAAAAAATTTTTTTTTATTACTTGTTTTTATGATGTTTGTTGTCTTTGGGTAAACTAATCTAAAATGATGAATAATTGTTGCACTAAAGAAAGACTTCCCCTTTAACTCCGAATCTGCCATATTTGGTTTAATCTTTAACATTCAACGTTCTACAATCTTAGTTTTCAAATGTTCACTTCATCTTTGAAAATTAACCTTGAATAATTGATGAACTTAATACATATTAGCATTTTTCTTTTTCAAAGTTCCATTCTACAATCCTCTGAATTTGAAAGACGAAACGTATTGAATCTGAACGCAATGAATTATTCTTAAAAACTCGGATTTATTATTTCATAAATAATAGTCTTGGAATCGAGAAGTATTTCTGAAGATTATTTTATTTTTTATTATATGTTTATATTTTACCAATCAATGTTAATGACTAAGCCGAATATTAATATTAGAAAATAAAATAAAGTAGAATTTTTAGACTTAAAACGTAAAAGAGTAAAATATTTTAAGGCTGTTTTCAGTTAATGTTAAAGAATAGAGCCTGAATTTGGAACATTTTTTCAGATATAAAAGAAATGAAAAATTAATATGATATTCTGGCTTCACTATCCTTTAGAAAGCAGCGTTTTTTATCATACTTCCCTTTTTTTTCAGAGTTGATTCATTTTTTCTGGTATAAAATGTGTTTCGTATTTTTTCTCCTATATCGTAATGTTAAATGAGCTATGCCTTCCTGTATTAAAATGAAAAAGAAAGTATTCATGGAATATTTTTAAATTTTTAAAAACATTATATTGTTAACAGATACAAGCTGTAATTCTACAAATTTCTATGAAAATTGAGCTATTTTTCTGTCTGAAAATGTGCTTCGCGTTTAGTTCAAGCTCTCGTACTTTTAACGAAAACAGCCTTAAAGTTGTCAAATACTGTCCATTACGATTCTGAAAGACTTATTCTTAAAGAAAGGGGAATAAACCCGGTTTTAATTTAAGTGAAAAAACTGCAGGAAGTAAATTTTCAAATTTAATATACGAATACATCGTATAAGTGAACAGTATTACAAAAACTGCCCGCGGACAACTTTGCTTTTATTTTAGAATTAAAAATCCCATTACGCCGCAATTTAATGGTTAGTTTATTTTCTCTTCTCAACCAAAATACAAATAAATATTTAAATTTAGAAGATCGCTCTCACACTCTAACACCGGTATTCTAAAACCTCCAACCCACCTAATGAAACAATAATTATTCTCTCATACACAGAGAACGCACTGCTCCACGTTTTTCTCATTGCAAAAAAAAAAAGTCACGTGGAACTATATTTACCACCTGCACTAGTCGGACGAGTTCCGCGCATGCCTAGATGACGTCACTGCAAAATAGGCAAATCCGACGCTTGGCCTGAAAAAAGAACCGGTTGAGTCTCGCACAGGTGCATAGTTATAATTTTTTTCCTCCTCCTTCCCTTTTTTTTTTTTCCTTTTTATTTTTTAAGATTATATTTTATTCATTTTCGCGCTCTCTTCTGGTTTGGGTTCGCATTAGTCGAAAATTTCGAGTCTAGCGGAATGATAGGTTCCCTGCTAGTCGTTTTTTAATATCAGCCTCTGAGTCGAGGGGAAATGTATCATTATGTAAATGTACGTTGCGAAATCGTTTCGGCTCTTGTGGGATTTTCTTATCCGAAAAAAAAAATTCGAAATGTTTGGATGAAAATTCTGTAGGAAATAAAGTCTTTTATTTCTCTTTAATTTGATATTTTATTGTAATTGTGTGTGAAGGTATGATTTCATGTGTTCTTAATTGTTTTCGATCTATGTAGAAAATAATAGCTAAAATTTCTCGGTATTTCAAATGTTTTTTTTTAGAACACTCAGAAATGGTTTAAAATTCTCAGTTCTGGGAAGAAAATAAATTACCAAGTAATGATTTCTAGAATTTTTAGCTGAGAAAAACAATATAATTGAAGATTTTCTGGCAATTTTTGATGAAATTATACAATAATTTGCACTTTTCGCAACATTTTTTTCGGCTACGAAATTCGACGGCTGAACGCCAGTAATTGTGCATTTATGTTTATTTATAAAAGGGTTTTTTTAGAATGTTTTTAGTTTTAAGGAATATGATTAGCTTTTTGTTAATTTTTAATGTTGCATATTTGAAAGAAATGTGTATAAAATTATGATTATTGATATGAAGTGACATTCTTCTTTGTTTATATTTAAAAAAGGATAAATTTTAATTTATTTACTTTTTTAATATGTGAATCACTAAATCTTAAAATATAATGAATTCCATTATATTTGGTGATAAAAGTGTAAAATTTTAGTACGATCAGAAAATTTCATTAGAACTATTTTTTAAAATTAAATGTATAATTGAAATTTAAAAAGACCATTTTTTGTTTTCTTTTTTTATTGCATGTTTTTCGAAACTTTTTTAAACGAAATAAAAAAGATTAAATAACGTACAATTAATTTAATTAATATACAGAGCTTATCCATGTATGATCCTGTAACCATACTAGCATTAATAATTGTAATTTTTATTTTTATAACAAAGGTACAACTGTCGTTTGCCGTAGCTTTGAATACGATTTGGCCCGTTTCTATCTCAATTTTAAGGGAGATCAGCTTTTGGGAGAGTAGTCAGCCCTCTCCCACCTCTCTTCCTCTTCCACCAACTTCATAAGAGGACTTGCGGCTCGACGGCTATTTAGAGTCGGAACTTGGGATCCAGAGCCCATTTAAGCTCATTTCGGGAACTGGGCGCAGATCTACAGGCCCCTTGGGACCGGAGGATCGAAATTTATAACCAGAAAATGTCGTTGTCCAGCTCATCCGGGCCCTTCTGGGATCCTGGGCGCTGCCCCTAGCTCCCAATGGATAAACCGGCACTGTTTGGATCATTGACGAAAGGAAATCTATATTACCGCATAACTGGATAAAAAATGCATAAAACCTATTTTTTGTGAGTTGAGTATGATAGAGTTTAATAAAGTTTTAAAATAAAATCCAAAATTATCAGTGTCAATATTTTGTTCAAATTTCCGGATTTTAAGTGTCTTCATCTTATAGCGTCCCCTCCACCATTAATCCGTGAAGTAGGCGTTATGTACAGTCGAACCTCTATATAACGAACCACTATATTGCGAATTTTTCTATATAGCGAACTTTTTCCTGGAACCTTGAACATTTCATGATTTTCTTCGTAAAATAACCTCTCTATAGCGAAGTGCGTTTTCTATATAATGAACTTTTTCTTTTGTGATTCAATATTTGTTCTCCCTTTTTTAAAAGTATTTCTGAAAAAATTTCTAGTTATTCTCTCTTTAACACATTTTATGGTGGTCATAAATCTGGAACTGGTTTTATTAGGTCCTAACTCGCCGAGAGCAATACAGTTCTGGTCTTTTCATCCAAGAAGTGCAAACTTTAACCCCCATTGCCGAGTTTATTAGAAACATCTTCGATATCCTCTTTCATCCTCAGTGGAGTTGTCCCTGTGCCCGTGGTCTAATTATCAAATAGTGTATGTTTAATATTATTTGTATTCTTTAAATTATAAAATGTCCTTAAAATTGATTAATTTTATACTAAAATTATATATTTTCTTGATATTGAAAATACAGTGAATTCTTCGACATTCTTTTTTCTTCTTTTCCTTGCAGTTTTTTTTTCTTTTTGATGGGTAAGATATGTAAAATAAACATATATTAATTTAAAAAAAAAGGTGTGAGTAATTACTTTTTTAATGTATAGTTTTAACGAATTTAGAATTTTTTTGTTTTACGTGGTTTATAAAATATATTAAAAGATGAACCTCTATATAACGAATTTTCCATATAATGAACTTTTTTCCGGGATTTAGCGACTTCGTTATATAGAGGTTCGACTGTATATGAATCCTGGTGGGAAAAAAGGTTGAGAGTACCCCTGTTTTACATTGATTTGATTCAATACTTTTGATTTAGTGTAGAATAAAAGACAGTTACACCAAAAAGTGAAAATCAAGTGATTTCTATGGAAAGTCGCACAAAACTGAGAGAATCCCCCCCTCCCCGTAAATAAAATGGAAATAATTTAATCTTCTTTGTGCTGCCCTGTGCTATTTGATCCACGACCCCCGAGGGTTGGGGACTGCTCTAGGTAAGTGATACTAAAGATCTGATACAAAATATTATATATCGTATTTACTCGAATCTAAGCCGCCCTATTTTTCCAGTGTTAATGCTACTGAAAATCGGGTGAGGCTTAGAATCGAAGGCAAAACATTTGTTGAATGGGAGAAAATGAGTTTCCACCCCTTTTAAAAAGGAAAAATGCAGCCACTCATTTTGGCCACTTGCATCGATGATTTTCCCCCTTTTTATTCCAGATTCAGCCTTCGAATTGATTGATTGAATATTAAGTCCACGTTCAGCTAAGGGGCTTTTGGGCAGGACCACGAAATTTGAACCAGGTAAAGGGCGGGGACGACACCGAGCGGCACCCCCCTTCCAAACCAACCCACCCACACCGTCCGAAACATCGTTGCGCACGTTTTAAAAGAAATTTTTTGATGCGCTTTAATCGCCTCATCAAAAATAGGGGAATAGGTTGACCAAAGTCCTTTATATAGGTTTTTCCCTTCCTCGAAAAGTGTCCCCCTTTAAAAAATTTTTTTAAAATTGATTTTTAACCCCCATAGATAAACCAAACTTTTTCCCAAAAATGCCCCAAGAATGGCAAAAACAAATATCATAGGAAATAACAGTTAAGGGGTTTTTTGACTTCATCAAAAGTAAATTGGGCAGATATAGAAAACTGTGTTGTTTTTTTACCAAAAGAAATGCCTGTTTTTAAAAAATCGTTGACAAGGGTTTTGTTTGTAATTGAAAATAATGTACTTTTAAAATTTAAAAATTGAAAAAATTAAACTAAAAAAATTTAAAAAGATGGTTGAAATACTGCCTTTTAAAAAAATGAACACATTCCATAAAAAAATTTAATTATTTTTTATAAATTTATGTTGTGCTCCCCCCAACTAATGCAGAGTTGAAAGAGTTTTTACAGTTGGAAAGATTTTGAAGGATTAGGAGAAATCAAAAAATGTTAATTTTTTTGCCTGGGTTTTCCGTAAAATTTTATGAAGGATATTTTTGCCCGAACTTTCGGATATATTAAAAAAAGGTATGTTAAAAAAAAATCATTCAAAGGGGAAAAAACTCTTTAAGATAAAATGAAAAGAATATAAGCGTTATTAGCGTATTTTTTTGTTTGAACAAATATAGTTTTATATATTTAAGTTGTAATTTTTTTTTTAAATGTTTTGTTCTCCTTTCATTGTAAAAAAAAAAATGGTCACTTTAGTAATAGCATCAAAACGAGTTTGCTATGACGCAAGTATGAAAAGGGAGGTAATTTTATACGCAGCAAAAAAACGGAAACAAAGCATCGGCCACCGAAAATTTGATAGGGATGAAACAAATATACATCGATAGCATAACAAAATGATATAATTTTTGTTTATAAATGCCAAAGTTTCTAATTTTTTCTTAAAAACATTCTTTTAAAAAAAAATTTTATATCAAAAGATTGGGTGGCATGGAAACAAAAAGGGGAAAAGGGACGTTTGCACTAATTCCGAAGTCAGTTGTGACAATAGGAGCGACGAATCCTTTTCGAAAGATGATACTGACTGTTAGAGTAATTATAGGTTCATGTATGTATCTGAAAGTTTTTAATACTGGTAAAATAAATAAATTATGAACATCCTATTATTTCTCATTATTTTTTTTAAATCTCTGAAGTATTAGATATCAATTAACCCTTTATACATTTTTTTAAATTTTTTCTCAAAAACGTGTCGAGAACGGAGGTGGCTTTTAAATTTATAAATAAAATATATGTGTGGTTTTTGTTAAAGTTTTTTAGTATATGTGTAGAGCATTTTTATAAGGAAAACCCCATTTATTATAGAAATAAATGATTCTTAAAAAAATTACTACACAGAAAAAAATAAGCAAGATAAGAACAATCTTAAAGGATATTTGAAGAAAAAAAGAAAATTTT
>BMAV01006444.1:0-27080 GCA_019973955.1 Trichonephila inaurata madagascariensis
ATTTGATCCGTAGAGGGAGGACATGTAAATATCTTAAGAAGTATTTTGCTACCCTTAAACCTACATGGTTAATCATACCAATTTAATTTTCTAGTTTCAACGGATCTGTGTTGAGTCTTTGTTATGTTTTAAGAATATAATTTTTCAAATCTTCATAAACGTTCAGGTCTTTTGAATTTAAGAAATAGTAGTTTTAAAACATGTGTGGTAGGAACTGCATAAGCGTTCCCAAAGAGTGAATTAGTTAAAGGCAACGTGTCAACTATAACTGCACGCGTCGTCAAAAAAGACTTCATTTGTTCAGCTAAATAGTTTTTTTAAATCTAAAGCATTGGCACCGTTAGTTGGGAACTCCATTCTAGACCCTGTTAGACCGCTCCAAGAAGAAATGTTCAAAACTAAGTATTTAATTTGAATTCACGTGTATGTTTGAATCTTTTTCATATTTCTTCAAACTTAATTCTACGACGGTGACACAATCGAGACTCATACAATCCCTTTAACGAAGCATAAGTTCTTAGCTACAATGCCGTAGTCCTTCAGGCCCCTAACTAAGTTTAGGGAAATGGTTCCTGATGGAACCTCTGATCAGAATTTAAATGACTTTCATACAAAAGTAACTCGAAACTTGTCTGGAAAGTGCATGTTTGCTCGTTCTTTTATAAACCTAATTGACTGATGAGATTCACAAGCAAATACCTAAAAATAATTTTCATTTTTAAAATCTAAATTAAAAAAAAATATCTATGCTTAAACCAAAATACCACGTCTTGGTGAGAGAAGTCCTCAATGACGGTGCTCTAAATTCCATCGACATTACTGATACATCTTGAACCTATTTGCCTCTTCATGGACATTTTTCAGCACTAATATAAATTTTCATTTGATTATTCTGTTTCGCAGAGTTGCGTAGATATTAAAGACAATATTTTTATTGATGTCGAAATTTCCATGAAACTTAATTTTGAAAAAAATAAATTTATTGAAAAATATCTGAGAGTTTGTTGACATCCTAAAGGTGTTTTAGGTCTTCGGGTTTTTTTACTCATATATGGTGTGCTGGGAGCGCTGGTAGGTTATCGCTTCTTGGCTAATGGCTAAGTTCAAAAGTGTAAACCTGTTCTTATCAGTTTAACATCTGGCGGCATTCACTTAATGCCTAAGGTGTTTTACAATTTTGAATGAATGCTTGAGATTAAGGATTTATCCTGTTCAGGCACGAGCTGCCCCGTTATTGCACTCTCTATGGGGGTTTAGTTTATATAATGAATAAAAGAAGACTCAAGTACGTACCCAGCAAGTACGTAGCAATTTATTCATATATTTTTCTTTAAGAATACATTTCAAAACGATTCTTTATAATTAACTTCTGACGATTTCTTACCGCTGGGCCACCATTGCACGTAAATCGAAATAAACTGCTGCTTGCATAACTACGCAGACGATATATGTATGCATTTACTTAGTTTTTAATGTTATATGTCATAAAGGAATTTAGTTACAGATAAAAACTAGTCATTTTAACTATACGCTTCTCTTGTGAATGAGATATTTTCATCTAAAACCATTTAACTAGCTCTGCTACGACTACTTAGTATTATTCAACAGAAATTATTAAAAAAATACAAATCAAGTTTTTATAAAAATGTCCATTTGATTAAATAACTTTTTTTTTTTAAATAAACAAATATTATTTGATTGGTAATATATCGCGAGTTTTTATGTGTTCTTTGTAGTACTGTTAGATTTCACTTCAGGAGCAGACTTCGCACTGTGACGTCTTCAATTGATGTGAACCCCACCCTGCCAATTCATCTGAAATAAACTATCCATCCATCCCCAAACAGATGTTGGATGACAGGGGGTATGGGGTCTGTTTGTTAACCGGCCTGGGACCAGCGCAGAATCTGGTTAATATACAATGGCTAGGAATGCGATGTCAATAGGACCCTTTTAAAAAATTTTGAATAGAAGTCGAGGCATTGAGGGGGGTTGTGAACCCCAGGTGTGAGATGAATAGAGGGGGAGATGGCGCCCTTGGATTCCGAGGGATGGTGAATGTGTTCGTGTTTTCCGCAAAATTGAGGGACGCAGGGGGCCCGGGGACTAGGGCAGACCTATTTTTTTGACTTGCCAATGAGGAAGACGAGGGCGACCCTTTTCTTTTGCCCTCCCAAAGGGGGAGAACGAGGGGCGCGTGGTGGACCCCCCCGGTTTTTTTAAAAGGGGGTTTTTTGGGAGGGAGAAGGAGAGGATGGCGAGGGACGATGGGACGAAGAAAACCGGAGCGACTTGGACGGAGCGGGGACTTGGAGAGATGACCCAGGGGAGAAACTGGAGCCCGGAAAAGTATGGACTGTTCCGCTAGTGATAAGCTTCCGCCCGGCCTTGGCCTATTTAATGAATTTTTTTTTTTAATCTATTAAATACAAAAAAATTTAAAAATATGGCTGTAACAAATTTTCTTGTGAGAATGACTGACGACGTTACAGCTATATATATATATTTTTTAAATTGGTGGGGGTGTTGATCCGGATTTAAGTGAATAGATCCCCGAATCCATAGTTTTTGGAAAAAAAAATAAAAAACGGCCAGCCGTGGGGAATGTGATGTGATGTTTTAATCCCCGCCTAATTTGGGGAGCGCCGACTTCGAGAGGTTTCTGTGCCGCTTGAGATGTTTTCCCTGGGTCTTCAGCTGTGAGAAGAGCCGGAAGAAGTGTCTCCTGTTCCTGCCTGATGAATCAACGGGGTTTTAAAGAATTGCCCGTGTGTTTTGAGGGACTTTTTTCAAGAGTTCCCAGTTTTAAAGAAGTCACGAGTTCCTGTCTTTTGGATGGTGGGGTTTTTTTTAAGAAGGTTTTTGTGTGTGAAGGGGTTCCTGAGTTTCCTATGTCTCGCAAAAATTTTTAAAGGTGAGTCTTTTTCTTTGAGATTATTTTCGCAGCAACTAGTATTGTTTTTGTATGTAAAATGTTGAGATAAGGAATAAAAAAAAGACTGGTAAATTTAGTAAACAATAAGAGACTGGGAAAGATTTTTAAGTTTTTGTATGAAGTGTATAAATGTGCGATACTGGTTTTTTTTGTTTGAGTTGTGAAAGTTATATATGGTAGTTATACGTGTTGTGTTGGCACAGTAATTGTTGGGTATTGTTGTGGTCTTGATTTTGAAATTTAGTATACAGTAGTTATACTAGGGTTTGGGTAAATATTGTGGGTAGGGGTTTTTTTTGGTTTTTTTTGGGGTTTAGTACAATATTGTGTAGATATTGTTGGAAGATTTGTGAAATTTGTATACAGTAGTTATACTTGGTGTAGGTACAAGGTTGATTAGGTTATTGTGTTTTTTAGATTTGCACATTTGTAAAATATAGTTAAATCAGGTCAGTTATTGTTAGTTTCCCTTTGAGTCTGTGTAAAATTTTTGTAACGATTAAGTTTAGATTTGGTTTGGGTGTATTATATCATGGCGTTTCTTTTAAGAGAAAAAAAAAAGACGTAATGTTAGAAGTTGGAAAGAATTTGGGGTAAAGTTGATATTACTTTAACTAGGATGGAAATTAATAAGAGAATTTGTCAAAGTAAATACTATACTGTTGAAGCAGCTAAATAAGAGGGGTATTTTGGATAAAAAAAAGGAAATTGAGGAACCGAAGAAAAGAAAAAAACGGGAAAATTTAAAGGAAGGGGAAATTAAGGAACGTGAAGAACTTTAAGACGGGGAAATTTAAAGGAACGAAAAAAGGGAACGTGAACAACGTGAAAGGGGGGAAAATTAAAAACGGGGAGGTAGACTAGCAAAGGGGAATTTGGTTAGAAAGACTAAGAGTCAACACAGAAATAAAAACAAAAATGAATTGAAGTCGGGGAATAGGATTAACAATCCCCAAAAATGTTTTTGTGTGTCGGAAAACGTACCGCAAAGTTGGAACCGGTTAATAAGTTAGGCCTTTAATTAATTCGGTAGTTAATAAAAGCGTGGAAAACCCCATGTCTGGTGATTTAAAAAGGAGTTTTCCCCCCCCAGTGAAAGGACGAACTTTTTTCCCCCTTCTGAAGTAAGAGGATGGGAACAGAAAAGGATAAATTTATGGTTAAAAAAGGAAAAAAATAAAGTGGATAGAATTGGTCATTGTGTGGGAACGGGCCACGCAGGTAAGTGTAAAGCAATCGCTTTGTTTTAAAAGGGAAAAAATTCAAAGAAATAGGAGCGATTTTTTTGAATTGATAGAATTTGGGGAACAGTGAACCCGTTTTTGAGTTGTGAGAAGGGATGCGAAAAAAAGATACCAGATGACGTTAACTGGTAAAACAGCAGTTAACAGTGTCGTAAAGGGTTTTTCGGAATCATATAAAAGGGCTAAGATAGCGGGGCAGTTAAAAAAGGGAAAAAGAAAACAGGTAAAGCTGATGTGTGGGGGGGTTTGAAATGAGTTAACGATGCGTTTGCCTCTCAAAAACCAAAAAAAGTTTAATAGGAACAGTTTAGAGAGGGTAATAGGTCTAGCTTTGGGTTTAAATTTAAGTTCGAGATAATTTACCAGGGGAAAAAGAGATCGCAGTATCATTTATCGTCTCAATTTTAAAAAAACTGTACCGTGGGCCGAATTTGGCAAATTTGGTTAGGAAAAATACTCGAAGGGGAAAAGGGGAAAAATTCCGGGAAATTTCTATTTGGTAAAGCTATTTATGGTTTTAACTTTCAGGGTGTTTTGGAAAAACAACTGTATTTTAAATTACCCCGTCGAAATAACTATTTAAGAATGATTAACATAAAAGAAAAAAGGTTTCTTTCATATCCTGGGATATTTCTTTTTAAAGGGGAAAAGGGTAGTAGTTTAAATACGGAAAGCCGTTCAAAAAATTAAAACTTGTACATCCCAGATGTTAATTAAATTCTGAGAAGATACAGAGTATCTTTTGGGAAATTTGATTTAAAAGGAACGGGGGAGTCGAACGGGACCTGCCCGTTGTTTGGAAAAATAGCCGATACCCCTTATCCCCGTATTAAAAGTAATAAGTTTAGAATTTGAACCAGGTGACGCAGGAAATTTATCTTTTATTAAATATGGAGGGTTTTGTAGAAAAGAATGCAGGTATCGTGGGTCACGTACTGGATTTGTGGAAGTGGTATTTTCGTCGTTCTCTCATGGTGAGTTATCCGGGAAATATGCCGCATGGGTTTCCTTTGGACTTTTTAAGAAAATGAGGTTTAAGTTTTTATGCGCTTCTTCTTTTGGTGTAATTTTAAAGACGCTGGTTTGGGATGGTTAGAGCAGATTGATGTATCAGAATGGTCGATATAGACATTCTGATGCAGATTTGGAAAAAACGTAAAACGATTGACCTTGTATTAAAATGGTTGAGTAGGATTTCAAATCAGATCGACCGGAAAATTAGAGCCGTCGGAAAATTTGTTCCATGCACGTTTTAGACTTAGTAAATTCATTGCATGAGCTAATGAGGTATGTTAATTATATTCCCAATTAAAGTGTCTAATTTTCCTCAATATTAACGTAATGGAAGACAATACCATGAATTGTGAATGACTTCCATAATGGTTGTGAGAATGCCTACCGAAACCAAAAATTTTAAATTAATTTAGAAGGTCTTGATTTAAACTTCTTAATTTAAAAAAAAAATTTTTAATGTTGTTTGTAAAGCTTAATTTATATGTTTTTTTTTGTTTTTTTGATATCGTTGGAATAAGAGATGGGAATAAGCAATTCTTTTTATTAGTGCTAGGTGTGAATTTATCCGTGGGGGAGTGTTTGTGGGTGTGTAAGGTGGAAGGATATGATTTTTATTGAAAAACTTTTGTGTTCTTAGTAAGGTGAATACCAAATTTTTAAAAGATTGATTGAGCGATTTAATGTATTGGGTTATGAAATATTATGATTTATTTCTTCTTTGAAACCCTGAAAAATTTGGTGTGATGTAACTTACAGAAAAGGAAAAAAATCCAAGATTTGGGATTTAAGTTTTTTGTTGTAAAGTGAATGTTTTATAGAATTTGGGTTTATTTATTTATTTTACTTTTGATTGTATTTATTACTTGGGTTTTTGTCCTGGCGTCTCATTGATAAGACAACCTTTCGGTGTGAAATATTAAGAACTGAACTAGCCTGAGGCCAAAACAGTCCAGTGAAATGGACCTTTTCAGGGGAAGGAATAAGTTGTGACGTTCAATTGGGAACCCCACCCCGCCAATTCATCTGAAAACACCCCATCCATCCATCCCAAACAGATGTTGGATGACAGGGCAGGGGGCCCTGGGGGGCATTGTTTGTTTAACGGCCTCGGGCCAGCGCAGACATCTGGTCTGAATATACAAGGCTAAGGAATGCAGATGTCTGGCATTCCTTTTTGAAAGTTTTGAATAGAAGTCAGGTTGGAGGGGGTTTTGAAGCCCAGGTGTGAGATGAATAGATGTGGTTTGGCGCCCTTGGATTCCGACGGATGGTGAATGTGTTGTGTTTTTCCCCGAAATTGAGGGACGCAGGTGGCCGGGGGCTAGGGGAGACCTATTTTTGACTTGCCAAGAGGAAGACGAGGGGAGACCCCCCGCCAAAGGAACGAGGGGGGCGTGGTGGGCCCGCCCCCGGTGTTTAAAAAGGTGAATTTGGACGGGAGAAGGAGACGGATGGGAGAGGGGCGATCGGACGAGAAAGAAAAACCCGGAGCGACTTGGACGGAGCGGGGGACTTGGGGAGAAAAGCCATGGGTAAACTGGGGCCCGAAAGCTATGGACTGTTCCCGCTAGTGATAAAGACTGTCCGCCCCGGGCCCTTTGGGCCAAATTTTAAAGAATATTTTTTTTGGGAAACTATTAAATACTATTTAAATAATTAAAGTATGGTGTAAAAATTTTCGTTAGAATGACTGACGACGTTACAGCACCCTATCTTTTTTTATTGCTTTTAAAAAACCTACTCATTTTTTGATATTTATATTTTATTAGATATGTGCATTTACATTTTCCTTATATATCTCTAAAAGATATTTGGGAAAAAACAACAATTTTTTATATTTTTAGACTTATCCACTTGTAATATTATCCTTATCTTGAATGAATTTTTTTTTTTCTCACTGTTTTCTCTTCCTTGCTATTAAAAAGTTCTAACCCCAAACGGAACATCCTATTTTTGATTGCCTTCTGAGCAGTATGCCTCTAAATGGTATGCGATTTTTTGGGTTGTTTTAAATGTTCTTATCGCACATGAAACTGAGTATGGCCTAATTACGGCGTGTGTTGTTAAATCAAGAACAACTTTTTTTCTCAAGATATATACTTTAGACTATTTAATTAAAAACATGAATTATATCAAAGAAAATTTAATTTTCAATTATTAAGTAATATGAGGCACACTATATAAATTTATTTTTATCACCGTAATTATGACTAGTTCTTTGATAAAAACTGATTAGAAATTTTTTTTTTTATGTAAGAATAACTAAAAATAATAATACACGAACTAAAAATTTTTTTGAAAGATCCGTCTTATAGACGGTGATAGATTAGAAAATAACACACATCGTGAGTTTAAGCAAATCGCCAAGTACCGCTACGGGATCCTCTCAATTGGTAGAGTCCAACTGAAGATGTCAAGGCATTCAACCCCAAAATCACACCACAACATTATCTACTGTCATCAGAGCAAATAATCTCCGTCTGAGAGACAAATGCTCCGGTCAGAGGTTTAAGCGAATAAAAGGAAGGGTTGTTGCTAAAAAATTAATCAATAATTTTCTTTTGCTTAATCAATAAAAAGTGTACACTTCATACAATAAAGAATAAGGAAAAATATCATTTGTCCGGTATCCTTATGTGTAGAATTTCGATCCGGGATGAAGCGATGATTGTAAACAAAGTCGTTTCAATTTTTTCTAATGTAATCTGCTTCCCATTTGTATTTTGAAGTTATAACTTTAATATTGACGTAATACTGTAGTTAACGATTAAAGCAGAACATTAATTATATATAATACAAGTCAGACTACAAACTAAGACTATAAACTACTACATGATATTGCGTTACATTCTTCTTTTCTACTAGTACTACAAAAACAGAGGTACGAAGTTCAGTTCTCATGCGTTTGCTTGGATTCAGTTAAGTGACTGGTGGCGAGTGAGTGTTGCCAGACAACAAAGTTTGTGACTGGTCTTAATATTATGTTTAACTTTATAATCTTAGTTTCTTTGATTAAGAATTTGTTATTGTTATTGTAAGGCCTTTTTTTTAAATTTTGACCTACCTTTGTTACGTTTCTATTTATTGCTTTCCGTTTTTAGAATTATCGCAATTTACCGCACACAAACACACACACATATATATATATATATATGTACGGTCGAACTTCCGACGTCGCTAAATCCTTTAGAAAAGTTCTTAGTGCAGAAAGTGTATTTCTAATAAAAATTCATCTTTTCATATATTTTAGAAATGACATACATCCATAAACATTACATATTATTTAAACAAAGTAATTCTTATTTATAAAATAGTAAGTAAAATTAAATTGAAAGCAATAAAATGTAAAAGTATATTAATCTGTTTATGAAAATTTATATCCGTTCATTTTATAAAGTTTCCCATAAAAGAAATCTGCAGAAGTAAGACATGTAAAATTTTATTCATGAATACACTGTATTTTCAACTTTAAAGTTAATTTTATATCAGAGTAAAGGAGAACATTTTTTTTATAATGTGACGTTTTCTCATTTTATAAGCCTAGAAATAAGCCTCGTTATTTTACCGCCAGTAATTTTAATCATACACTTCTACGTGCGTTCTTAAATTTAATTACTGATAAAACCAGTTAATTTTATTTGGTTTTTCTTGTTCGAAAAGTAAAGTCAATTTTATTTCTGTTATTTAATTAGGCATACTGTAAGATGCCGGAAAAATTTAAAAATAGGGACTAAAAATATAATCGTTCCACAAGATAAAAAGTTCGTTAAATAGAATTCCGCTGTTTGGATGTTATTTTGCAAAAAAAATAGTAAAATATTCTTGGTTCCAGGAAAAGTTCGTAAAATAAAGCCACAAAGTATGGAAGTTAGATGGCTTATATGTTATTAGTCTCGAGCCTGGTTGGAGAAGTATAGCAATCATCGTCTTAAAAGTTTAAGTTATATCATTGTAATAACTATTTCAAAAAGGCCTTCCACTCCTTAGCACCTAGCTTATTCGTGCAAAGAGCATTGAAAACATTTAAATAGTTCTACTCACTGTAAAATCCTAACACACTTTTGTGAAGGGTTCTTCTATTTCCATTTACTACTTCCTTAACATTTTAGTTAAGCTTTCCAGACTTCATATGGTCTTGCGCTGTTTCTCTAATAGACTCTTAATATTCACGCTCACCTCTAATTAATATACGATCAAAATTTGGGTAATGTTAAGAAGACTAGCATATGTAAAATATTACCACAATAGACTTTCACCGTCATTGATATACCATTTGATCCATCTGAAGTGTCATATATCGCAAAAGTCAGAAAATAGTTTAAGATATAAATCTTTAATAATGTATTTATATATAATTGATTTTTTGTCAAAATTAATTTACGCGATTCAAGATAAGCGTGATTTAAATTACTTATAATGTGTCTCCTAAGGCTTGCCGTTCGTTTGTCTCCAAAGGGTTTATGGTGTAAGCGTCAATATTTTTACTGGATTTTTCCGGAAATGTTCCATTTTCCGTGCACAAATTATAATGGCAATTTCATTTTTCAAAAAATATATTTAATAAAAGTTAGATTAAGTAAATATTAGAACAAATACTTAATATTTTGCAGTTTTAAATGTTATCCATTCTTCCTAATAAGCTTTATATATTTTGTTGGTAATAATCTGAACACCATTTCATTATTATCGAAAACCTTAACGACTTCTCATCGTGCGAAATTCCGAGTGAAAATGAAATGTTTATTTTTGAAGGGTCAGCGGCGTGTTTTCACTTTACCGTACTATCGAAGGTGAAGGAGAATTAACCCTCTAACTGGTCTGCACTTAAAGTCTTGCCATTCTGTAGATGCTTCAAAAATGCACCACACAATTATTTTATTGATTTCGGGTGCGGTACTCAAAAGCGGTTGAGCCGTATTTTTAAGAATGCGGCTCGGCCGCTTTTGGGAATCTTGCTTGAAGGCAGAAAAATCATGTCTGGAATGGCGGAATTTTACGTGCAGACCGCTTGGAAGGCTACTAAACCCGGAGTTTTGAACCGCTTACCAGGAATATTTTCAAGTTAGAAGCTAGTTGGCAATTTTCCGAGTTCAGGTCACAATGAGTCGAGCTCCAGCAACTCCGACATTCTGCAAGAAGAAAAACTGTATTTGTATCAAAAGAAGCTCCGAACAGTTGATTTCTTATCAATTTTTTCACGTGTGTGGGTTCCGCCCCCGAAAACGCTCTCAATCGGGACACTTTGGGGAATTTCGAATGCAAGGATGGAATTCAGTCACTCTTTTAATCTTTTAAACGCTTGTTAAGATGTTTGCAATGCTGCTTCCTTTCTCTCATCTCGTGGATTATTCAATTAATGTCAGATACTGTTCAAAGGTATTCTTGTAAGTGTGAGTCAATTTGTGGTTTATGCTGAGATGCTGAACACAACGCGAGTAAAAAGTTTGAAATGAAAAAAACATTATTTGATCCGTAGAGCAGGAGGACATGTCAATATCTTAAGAAGTATTTTGCTATCCTGGTAAACTCATACATGGTTAATCATACTCAATTTAATTTTTCTAGTTTCAACGGATCTGTGTTGAGTCTTTGTTATGTTTTTAAGAATATAATTTTTTCAAATCTTCATAAACGTTCAGGTCTCTCGAATTTAAGGAAATAGTAGTATTTAAAACCATGTGTGGTAGGAACTGCTAGTAAGCGTTCCCAAAGAGTGAATTAGTTACAAGGCAACGTGTCAACTATAACTGCACGCGTCGTCAAAAAAAAGACTTCATTTGTTCAGCTAAATAGTGTTTTTAAATCTAAAGCATTGGCACCCGTTAGTTGGAACTCCATTCTAGATCTGTTAGACCGCTCCAAAGAAGAAATGTTCAAAACTAAGTATTTAATTTGAATTCACGTGTATGTTTGAATCTTTTTCATATTTCTTCAAACTTAATTCTACGACGGTGACACAATCGAGACTCATACAATCCCTTTAACGAAGCATAAGTTCTTAGCTACAATGCCGTAGTCCTTCAGGCCCCTAACTAAGTTTAGGGAAATGGTTCCTGATGGAACCTCTGATCAGAATTTAAATGACTTTTATACAAAAGTAACTCGAAACTTGTCTGGAAAGTGCATGTTTGCTCGTTCTTTTATAAACCTAATTGACTGATGAGATTCACAAGCAAATACCTAAAAATAATTTTCATTTTTAAAATCTAAATTAAAAAAAAATATCTATGCTTAAACCAAAATACCACGTCTTGGTGAGAGAAGTCCTCAATGCCGGTGCTGTAAATTCCATCGACATTACTGATAGGTCTTGAATCTATTTGCCTCTTCATGGACTTTTTTCAGCACTAATATAAATTTTCATTTGATTATTCTGTTTCGCAGACTTGCGTAGATATTAAAGACAATATTTTTATTGATGTCAAAATTTCCATGAAACTTAATTTTTAAAAAAATAAATTTATTGAAAAATATCTGAGAGTTTGTTGACATCCTAAAGGTGTTTTAGGTCTTCGGGTTTTTTTACTCATATATGGTGTGCTGGGAGCGCTGGTAGGTTATCGCTTCTTGGCTAATGGCTAAGTTCAAAAGTGTAAACCTGTTCTTATCAGTTTAACATCTGGTACGGCAATTCACTGAATGCCTAAGGTGTTTTACAATTTTTGAATGAATGCTTGAGATTAAGGATTTATCCTGTCTCAGGCACGAGCTGCCCCGTTATTGCACTCTCTATGGGGTTCAGCTCATATAATGAATAAAAAGAAGACTCAAGTACGTACCCAGCAAGTACGTAGTACAATTTATTCATATATTTTTTCTTTAAGAATACATTTCAAAACGATTCTTTATAATTAACTTCTGACGATTTCTTACCGCTGGGCCACCATTGCACGTAAATCGAAATAAACTGCTGCTTGCATAACTACGCAGACGATATATGTATGCATTTACTTAGTTTTTAATGTTATATGTCATAAAGGAATTTAGTTACAGATAAAAACTAGTCATTTTAACTATACGCTTCTCTTGTGAATGAGATATTTTCATCTAAAACCATTTAACTAGCTCTGCTACGACTACTTAGTTTTATTCAAAAGAAATTATTAAAAAAATACAAATCAAGTTTTTATAAAAATGTCCATTTGATTAAATAACTTTTTTTTAAAAAAACAAAATTTTTGAGGAAATGTATCGGGTTTTTTTATGGTTTTTTGTAGTACGTTAGATTTTTCGGGGAGCAGACTTCCCCCCTATGTTTTTATATTGCTTTTAAAATCCTACTTCATTTAGATATTTATATTTTTATTAGATATGTCATTTTACTTTTTTTCCCTTTTTGGATATTTGAAAAGACAATTTAAATTTTTTTATTTTTTTAGCACTTACCAGTAATATTATCCTTTTTGAATGAATTTTTTTTTTCTCATGTTTTTTTTTTGCTAAAAAAGCAAACCCCCTCAAAAGGTTTTTTTTGATTGCCTTCTGAGAGTATGCCCTAATATAAGGTAGGGTTTTTTTGGGGTTGTTTTAAATGCCTTACGACGAAACGAGTAGGGCCCCTAATTAGGGGTGTGTTGTTAAATCAAGAACAACTTTTTTCTCAAGATATATACATTAATTTTAAAAAAACATGAATTATAAAAAAAGAAAATTTAATTTTCTTAAAGAAAAAGGGGCAAAACATATAAATTTTTTATCACCGAATTTATGAAGTTTTTTGAAAAACGAAAAAATTTTTTTTTTGGGGAAAACCAAAAAATACAGAATAAAATTTTTGAAAGACCGCTTATAGACGGTGAAGATAAAAAAAATCACCATCGTGAGTTTCAAATCCCCAAAATACCGCAGGGATCCTCTCAATTGGTAGGTCCAACTGAAGATGTAAAGGCAAAACCCCCCCAAAATCACCCACAAATTACCTACTGTCATCAGGAAAATAACCCCCCTGAAGACAAATGCCCCGGTGAGGTTTAAGCAAAAAAAGGAAGGGTTGGAAAAATTTTTAAAAAAATTTTTCTTTTGCTTAATAAATAAAAAGTGTCACTTCATCAATAAAAAATAAAAAAATATCATTTGTCCGGTATCTTATGTGGAATTTCGACCGGGATGGCATTTGTAAACAAAGTTTTAATTTTTTTCAATGTAACTGCCCCCATTTTTATTTTTAAAGTTATAATTTTTAATATTGACGAAATACGTGTTCGAAAACGAAATTAAAAAAAAAACAAGTCGACTACAAATAAGACTATAAACTACTACATGATATTGCGTTACTTTTTTTTTCACAGTACTAAAAAAACAGAGGTCAAGTTCGTTCTCATGCGTTTGCTTGATTCAGTTAAGTGACGGTGGCGATGGGTTGCCAGACAACAAATTTTGTAGGTCTTTATTATGTTTAATTTTTTAAACAGTTTCGAAAAATTTGTTATTGTTATTGAAAAGGCCTTTTTTTTAAATTTATTTCCTTTTTGTTACGTTTCTTTTTGTTTCCCCCGTTTTAAATTTCGAAAACCCCCGCACAAAAACACACACAAAATATATATATATGTAGGGTCGAACTTCCGAGTCGCAAACCTTTTTAGAAAAGTTCTTAGTGCAAAAAGGTTTTTTAATAAAAATTATCTTTTTCAATATTTTGGACATACATCCCTAAACATTAAAATTTTTTAAAAAAAGAATTCTTTTTAAAAAAAGTAAAATAAAAAATTTAAAATTTAAAGCAAAAAATGTAAAAATATATTAATCTGTTTATGAAAATTTATATCCGTTCATTTTATAAAAGCCCATAAAAAAGGGAAACTGCAAAAGTAAACGTAAAAATTTTTTTCATGAATACATGATTTTCAACTTTAAAGTTAATTTTATATCAGAGTAAAGGAGAACATTTTTTTAAATTACGTTTTTTTATTTTATAAGCCTAGAAAAAACCCTTTATTTTACCGCCATAATTTAACTAATTTTTCGTGGTTCTTTAAAATTTTAAATTTCTGATAAAACCGTTAATTTTTTTTTTGGTTTTTTTTGTTTAAAAAAAAGTCAATTTTATTTCTTTTTTTAATTAGGAATGTAAGATGGGAAAAAAAAATAGGGACTAAAAAAAATAATCGTTCCACAAGTGTTCGTTAAATAGAATTCCCCTTTTTGGGTGTTATTTTTGCAAAAAAAAAAAAGTAAAATATTCTTTGGGTTCCCGGAAAATTTAAAAAAAAAGCCACAAAGTATGGAAGTTAGATGGTTTATGTTAGTTTTCGGGGCCTGGTTGGAGAAGTATAGAATCATCTCAAAAATTTTTAATTTATCATTGTAATAACTATTTCAAAAGGCCTTACCCAGCACCCACTTATTCGTGCAAAACATTGAAAATTTAAATAGTTTTATCACTGTAAAATCCAACACTTTTTAAAGGGTTCTCTATTTCCATTTACTTCCCTTTAAATTTTAGTTCTTTCCAGACTTCAAAGGTCGGCTGTTTTTAATAGACTCTTAATATTCACCCCCCCCCAATTAATATGACAAAAAAATTTCTAATGTTAAGAAGATTCATATGTAAAAAAATAAAACAATAGATTTTTACGCTTTATATCCATTTTATCCATCTAAAGGGCATATATCCAAAAGTCAAAAAAAGTTTAAGATATAAATCTTTAAAACGTATTTTTTTTAATTGATTTTTGTCAAAATTAATTTTTCGCGATCTAAGATAACGTGGATTTAAATTATTTATAATTTCTCTCCCAAGGTTGCCGTTCGTTTGTCCAAAGGGTTTTTTTTAAAAACGTCAATATTTTTTCGGGTTTTTCCAAATGTTCCATTTTTCCCGGGACAAATTATAATGAATTTATTTTTTGAAAAATATATTTAATAAAAGTTAGATTAAGTAAATATTAGAACAAATACTTAATATTTTGCAGTTTTAAATGTTATCCATTCTTCCTAATAAGCTTTATAATTTTGTTGGTAATAATCTGAACACCATTTCATTATTATCGAAAACCTTAACGATTTCTCATCGGAAATTCCGAGTGAAAAATGAAATGTTTATTTTTGAAGGGTCAGCGGCGTTTTTTCATTTTTACCGTACTATCAAGGTAAGGAGATTTAACCCTCTAACTGGTCTGCACTTAAAGTCTTGCCATTCTGTAGATGCTTAAAAAATGCACCACACAATTTTTTTTTTGATTTCGGGTGCGGTATTCAAAAGCGGTTGAGCCGTATTTTTAAGAAGCCTCGGCCGCTTTGGAATCTTGCTTGAAGGCAGAAAAATCATGTCTGGAATGGCGGAATTTACGTGCAGACCGTTTGGGAAGGCTACTAAACCCGGAGTTTTGAACCGCTTACCAGGAATATTTTCAGTAGAAGCTAGTTGGAAATTTTTTCCGAGTTCAGGTCACAATGAGTCGAGCTCCAGCAACTCCGACATTCTGCAAGAGAAAAAAACTGTATTTGTATCAAAAAGAAGCTCCGAACAGTTGATTTCTTATCAATTTTTCACGTGTGTGGGTTCCGCCCCCGAAAACGCTCTCAACCCGGGACACTTTGGGGAAATTTTCCCGAATGCAGGATGGAATTCAGTCACTCTTTAATTTTTTTAAACGCTTGTTAAGATGTTTGCAATGCTGCTTCCTTTCTCTCATCTCGTGGATTATTCAATTAATGTCAGATACGTTCAAAGGTATTCTTGTAAGTGTGAGTCAATTTGTGGTTTATGCTGAGATGCTGAACACAACCCCGAGTAAAAAGTTTGAAATGAAAACATTATTTGATCCGTAGAGCAGGAGGACATGTCAATATCTTAAGAAGTATTTTGCTATCCTGGTAAACTCATACATGGTTAATCATACTCAATTTAATTTTTCTAGTTTCAACGGATCTGTGTTGAGTCTTTGTTATGTTTTAAGAATAAAATTTTTTTCAAATCTTCATAAACGTTCAGGTCTCTCGAATTTAGGAAATAGTAGTATTTAAAACCATGTGTGGTAGGAACCTGTAAGCGTTCCCAAAAGTGATTGGGTTACAAGGCAACGTGTCAACTATAACTGCACGCGTCGTCAAAAAAAGACTTCATTTGTTCAGCTAAATAGTGTTTTAAATCTAAAGCATTGGCACCCGTTATTTGGGAACTCCATTCTAGAAATGTTAGACCGCCCAAGAAGAAATGTTCAAACTAAGTATTTAATTTGAATTCACGTGTATGTTTGAATCTGTTTCATATTTTTTCCCAAACTTAATTCTACGACGGTGACAAATCGAGACTCATACAATCCCTTAACGAAGCATAAGTTCTTAGCTACAATGCCGTAGTCCTTCAGGCCCCTAACTAAGTTTAGGAAATGGTTCCTGATGGAACCTCTGATCAGAATTTAAATGACTTTATACAAAAGTAACTCGAAACTTGTCTGGAAAAATGCATGTTTGCTCGTTCTTTTATAAACCTAATTGACTGATGAGATTCACAAGCAAATACCTAAAAATAATTTTCATTTTAAAATCTAAATTAAAAAATATCTATGTTAAACCAAATACCACGTCTTGGTGAGAGAAGTCCCCAATGACGTGTGCTCTAAATTCCATCGACATTACGATACATCTTAACCTATTTGCCTCTTCATGGACATTTTTTTAGCACTAATATAAATTTTCATTTGATTATTCTGTTTCGCAGACTTGCGTAGATATTAAAGAAAAATATTTTTATTGATGTCGAAATTTCCATGAAACTTAATTTTTTAAAAATAAATTTATTGAAAAATATCTGAGAGTTTGTTGACATCCTAAAGGTGTTTTAGGTCTTCGGGTTTTTTTACTCATATATGGTGTGCTGGGAGCGCTGGTAGGTTATCGCTTCTTGGCTAATGGCTAAGTTCAAAAGTGTAAACCTGTTCTTATCAGTTTAACATCTGGTACGGCAATTCACTGAATGCCTAAGGTGTTTTACAATTTTTGAATGAATGCTTGAGATTAAGGATTTATCCTGTCTCAGGCACGAGCTGCCCCGTTATTGCACTCTCTATGGGGTTCAGCTCATATAATGAATAAAAGAAGACCCCAAGTACGTACCCAGCAAGTACGTAGTACAATTTATTCATATATTTTTTCTTTTAAAATACATTTCAAAACGATTCTTTATAATTAACTTCGACGATTTCTTACCGCTGGGCCACCATTGCACGTAAATCGAAATAAACTGCTGCTTGCATAACTACGCAGACGATATATGTATGCATTTACTTAGTTTTAATGTTATATGTCTAAAGGAATTTAGTTACAGATAAAAACTAGTCATTTTAATATACGCTTCTTGAATGAGATATTTTCATCTAAAACCATTTAACTAGCTCTTTCTTTCGACTACTTAGTTTTTTTCAAAAGAAATTATTAAAAATACAAATCAAGTTTTTATAAAAATGTCCATTTGATTAAATAACTTTTTTTTTTAAATAAACAAATATTATTTGATTGGTAATGTATCGCGAGTTTTTATGTGTTCTTTGTAGTACTGTTAGATTTCCCTTCAGGAGCAGACTTCGCACCTATGCTTTTATATTGCTTTTAAAAAAACCTACTTATTTAGAAAATTTATATCTTTTTAGATATGTGCAGCTTTACATTTTTTCCCTTTCTATATCTCTAAGTGATATTTGGCAAAGACAACTTAATTTTATATTTTTAGCACTTATCCACTTGTAATATTATCCTTATCTTGAATGAATCTTTATTTTCACACTGTTTTCTCTTCCTTCTATTAAAAGTTCTAACCCTCTAAACGGAACACCCTTTTTTTGATTGCCTTTCTAGCAGTATGCCCTAATATAAGGTATGCGATTTTTTTTGGGATTGTTTTAAATGTTCTTACCCACATGAAACGGTATGGCCTAATTACGGCGTGTGTTGTTAAATCAAGAACAACTTTTTCAAGATATATACATTGACTTTTTAAATTTAAAAAACATAAATTAAAAAAAAAATTTTTTTCAATTATTAAGTAATTATGAGGCACACTATATAAATTTTTTTTTTATCACCGTAATTATGACTAGTTCTTGAAAAAAACGATTAGAAATTTTTTTTTATGTAAGAATAACTAAAATAAAATACACGAACAAAAAATTTTTTGAAAGATCCGTCTTATAGACGGTGATAGTTTAGAAAATAACACACACTGAGTTTAAAAATCCCCAAATGCTAGGGGATCCTCTCAATTGGTAGAGTCCGAAGATGTCAAGGCACAACCCCAAAATCACACCACAACATTACCTACTGTCACGAAAAAAATCCCCCAAGACAAATGTTGGCGAGGTTTGCGAAAAAGGAAAGGGTTGTTCAAAAATTAATCAATAATTTTTTTTTTGCTTAATCAATAAAAGTGTACATTTCATACAAAAAGAAAAAGGGAAAAAATATCATTTGTCCGGTATCTTATGTGTAGAATTTCGACCCGGGGATGAACGATGATTGTAAACAAAGTCTTTCAATTTTTCTAATGTAATCTGCTTCCAATTTGTATTTTGGTTATAATTTTAAATATTAGTAATACTGTAGTTAACGAAAACAGAACATTAATTATATTTTTGTAATACAATAAAACTATAAACTACTACATGATATTGCGTTAATCCTTTTCTACTAGTACACAAAACAGGGACGAAGTTCAGCTCATGGGCTTGATTCGTTAAGTGACTGGTGGCGAGTGAGTGTTTCCAGACAACAAAGTTTGTGACTGGTTTTATTATGTTTAACCTTATAATCTTAGTTTCTTTGATTAAAAATTTGTTTGTTATTGTAAGGCCTTTTTTTTAAAATTTTTACCTACCTTTTTTTACGTTTCTATTTATTGCTTTCCCTTTTAGAATTACCAAAATTTTCCCCAACAAACACACACACACATATATTTATATATGTACGGTCGAACTTTTCCCACGTCCCAAATCCTTTTTGAAAAGTTTTTGTGCAGAAAGTGTATTTTTAAAATTATCTTTTTTTATATATTTTAGAAATGACTACATCCATAAACATTACATATTATTTAAACGTAATTTTATTTAAAAATAGTAAGTAAAAATTTAAAATTTAAAGCAAAAAAATGTAAAAGTATATTAATCTGTTTATGAAAAAATTTTTATCCGTTCATTTTATAAAAGTTTCCCATAAAAAGGGGGAAATCTGAAGAAGTAAGACATGTAAAAATTTTTTTCATGAATACACTGTATTTTAACTTTTAAAATTAATTTTATATCAGAGTAAAAAAAAATTTTTTTTTAATGTGACGTTTTCATTTTTTAAGAAAATAAGCCTGTTATTTTACCCCAGTAATTTTTTAAACTCACTCTACGTGGGTTTTTAAAATTTAATTACTGATAAAAACCCGTTAATTTTATTTGGTTTTTTTTGTTCGAAAAAATAAAGTCAATTTTTTTTTGTTATTTAATTAGGCATACGTAAAATGCCGGAAAAATTTAAAAATAATAAAAATAAATCGTTCCCCAAGATGTTCGTTAAATAGAATTCCCCTGTTTGGATGTTATTTTGCAAAAAAAAAAAGAAAATATTCTTGGTTCCAGGAAAAATTCGTAAAAAAGCCCAAAGTATGGAAGTTAGATGGCTTATATGTTATTTCCGGGGCCGGTTGGGGGAATATAAATCATCGTCTTAAAAAGTTTTTATATCATTGTAATAACTATTTAAAAGGCCTTCCATTTGCACCCAGCTTATTCGGGAAAAAGCATTGAAACATTTAAATAGTTCTACCCCTGAAAATCCTAACACTTTTTTGAAGGGGTTTTCTATTTCCATTTACTACTTCCCTTTAAAATTTTAGTTAAGCTTTTCCCGACTTCATATGGTCTTGCGCTGTTTAATAGACTCTTAATATTCACGCTCACCCAAAATTAATATGATCAAAAATTTCTAATGTTAAGAAGACAGAATGTAAAAATACACACAATAGACTTTCACTGTCATTGATATACCATTTGATCCATCTGAAGTGTCATATATCGCAAAGTCAGAAAATAGTTTAAGATATAAATCTTTAATACGTATTTATATAATTGATTTTTTTGTCAAAATTAATTTACGCGATCTAAGATAAGCGTGGATTTAAATTATTTATAATGTGTCTCTCCTAAGGCTTGCCGTTCGTTTGTCTCCAAAGGGTTTATGGTGTAAGCGTCAATATTTTTACTGGATTTTTCCGGAAATGTTCCATTTTCCGTGCACAAATTATAATGGCAATTTCATTTTTCAAAAAAAAATATATTTAATAAAAGTTAGATTAAGTAAATATTAGAACAAATACTTAATATTTTGCAGTTTTAAATGTTATCCATTCTTCCTAATAAGCTTTATATATTTTGTTGGTAATAATCTGAACACCATTTCATTATTATCGAAAACCTTAACGACTTCTCATCGTGCGAAATTCCGAGTGAAAATGAAATGTTTATTTTTGAAGGGTCAGCGGCGTGTTTTCACTTTACCGTACTATCGAAGGTGAAGGAGATTTAACCCTCTAACTGGTCTGCACTTAAAGTCTTGCCATTCTGTAGATGCTTCAAAAATGCACCACACAATTATTTTTTTGATTTCGGGTGCGGTACTCAAAAGCGGTTGAGCCGTATTTTTAAGAATGCGGCTCGGCCGCTTTTGGGAATCTTGCTTGAAGGCAGAAAAATCATGTCTGGAATGGCGGAATTTTACGTGCAGACCGCTTGGAAGGCTACTAAACCCGGAGTTTTGAACCGCTTACCAGGAATATTTTCAAGTTAGAAGCTAGTTGGCAATTTTCCGAGTTCAGGTCACAATGAGTCGAGCTCCAGCAACTCCGACATTCTGCAAGAAGAAAAACTGTATTTGTATCAAAAGAAGCTCCGAACATTTGATTTCTTATCAATTTTTTCACGTGTGTGGGTTCCGCCCCCGAAAACGCTCTCAATCGGGACACTTTGGGGAATTCCGAATGCTAGGATGGAATTCAGTCACTCTTTTAATCTTTTAAACGCTTGTTAAGATGTTTGCAATGCTGCTTCCTTTCTCTCATCTCGTGGATTATTCAATTAATGTCAGATACTGTTCAAAGGTATTCTTGTAAGTGTGAGTCAATTTGTGGTTTATGCTGAGATGCTGAACACAACGCGAGTAAAAAGTTTGAAATGAAAAAAACATTATTTGATCCGTAGAGCAGGAGGACATGTCAATATCTTAAGAAGTATTTTGCTATCCTGGTAAACTCATACATGGTTAATCATACTCAATTTAATTTTTCTAGTTTCAACGGATCTGTGTTGAGTCTTTGTTATGTTTTAAGAATATAATTTTTTCAAATCTTCATAAACGTTCAGGTCTCTCGAATTTAAGGAAATAGTAGTATTTAAAACCATGTGTGGTAGGAACTGCTAGTAAGCGTTCCCAAAGAGTGAATTAGTTACAAGGCAACGTGTCAACTATAACTGCACGCGTCGTCAAAAAAAAGACTTCATTTGTTCAGCTAAATAGTGTTTTTAAATCTAAAGCATTAGCACCCGTTAGTTGGAACTCCATTCTAGAAATGTTAGACCGCTCCAAAGAAGAAATGTTCAAAACTAAGTATTTAATTTGAATTCACGTGTATGTTTGAATCTGTTTCATATTTCTTCAAACTTAATTCTACGACGGTGACACAATCGAGACTCATACAATCCCTTTAACGATGCATAAGTTCTTAGCTACAATGCCGTAGTCCTTCAGGCCCCTAACTAAGTTTAGGGAAATGGTTCCTGATGGAACCTCTGATCAGAATTTAAATGACTTTTATACAAAAGTAACTCGAAACTTGTCTGGAAAGTGCATGTTTGCTCGTTCTTTTATAAACCTAATTGACTGATGAGATTCACAAGCAAATACCTAAAAATAATTTTCATTTTTAAAATCTAAATTAAAAAATATCTATGCTTAAACCAAAATACCACGTCTTGGTGAGAGAAGTCCTCAATGACGGTATGTAAATTCCATCGTGACATTACTGATATAGGTCTTTGAATCTATTTGCCTCTTCATGGATTTTTTTCAGCACTATTATAAATTTTCGTTTGATTGTCAGAAGCCGCAGACTTGCGTAGATATTAAAGACAATATTTTTGGTTGATGTCGAAATTTGAGATGAAACTTAATTTTTAAAAAATAATTCTACGAAAAATATCTGAGAGTTTGTTGACAATCCTAAAGGTGTTTAGTCTTCGGCTTTTTATCATGGTGTGCTAAGCGCTGGTATTATCGCTTCTTGCTAATGTATAGGCTTAAAAGTGTAAAACCTGTTCTAACTGGGGTTTAACATCTGGTACGGCAATTCACTGAATGCCTATGTGTTTTACAATTTTTGAATGAATGCTTGATTAAGGATTTATCCTGTCTCAGGCACGAGCTGCCCCAAGTTATTGCACTCTCTATGGGGTTCGTATTCTTATAATGAACAAAGTGAAGACTCCAAGTACGTACCCACCCAAGTACGTACTACAATTTATTCATGCTATTATTTTTACATCACTTTTCAAAACGATTCCTTAAAAATTAACTTGACGATTTCTTACCGCTAGCCACCATCACCGTAAATCGAAATAAACTGCGCCTTCCATAACTACGACGATATATGTATGAATTTTACTTTAGTTTTTAAATACATATGTCATAAAGGAATCTCGAAATAAAAAACTAGTCATTTTAACTATACGCTTCTCTTGTGAATGAGATATTTTCTACCCAAACCATTTATCATTAGCTCTGCTACGACTACTTAGTTTTATTCAAAAGAAATTATTAAAAAAATACAAATCAAGTTTTTATAAAAATATCCATTTGATTAAATAACTTTTTTTTTAAATAAACAAATATTATTTGATTGGTAATGTATCGCGAGTTTTTATGTGTTCTTTGTAGTACTGTTAGATTTCCCTTCAGGAGCAGACTTCGCACCCTATGCTTTTATATTGCTTTTAAAAATCCTACTTCATTTAGATATTTATATCTTTATTAGATATGTGCAGCTTTACATTTTCCTTACTATTTCTCTAAGTGATATTTGGCAAAGACAACTTAATTTTTATATTTTTAGCACTTATCCACTTGTAATATTATCCTTATCTTGAACGAATTTTTATTTTCTCACTGTTTTCTCTTCCTTGCTATTAAAAGTTCTAACCCTCTAAACCAGTGTTTCTCAATCTGTGGGGCGCCCTGGGGGCGCGATAACCCTTCAAGGGGGGCGCGAGCTTATCGGAAATAAAAGGTTAAAAAAATTAATTTACTGGAATGAAAAAAACAAAAACAAAATTCTTTCTGATATAATGAAAAAGTACAGATTTACATTGATATGATTTATATATATCATCTGGTGAAAAAAGGTCATCAAAAATAAAAGATTCTTTGAACGCTCTTTAGCTATCTTTGATCCGATAACTAAATAAAAAATATTTTGTTTGCTTTGCTGTAATCATGTGATGAGAGATTTTTTATTACGTTTCTTTTAACCTAAAATATTACTTTTGCTGGCTTTCGAACTTACTGGTATGGTTACCTGCATCCCCCTTTTTTTAGGGAAGTTGTAAATTAAATAATTCTGTTGCGCTTTTTTTTCACAATGTGAAAGAGTTTTATGATACATGGATAAGCATGTTGAGCACTTTGAAGGATTAATTGGCCAAGATTTATTTTTATGTGAGGGTACTGAAACATATAATACAAAAATCGTTAATTCTGGGAAAACTATTTATTTGTTACCAATGACCTTGACAGAGAATCCTCTAATATGACAGTCTTAATGGGAGCTAAAATGAATTGATAACATATCTCCTTTTTTGGGAGTGGCAGGAATCTTAAGGTACTTGTTTAGACCGAGTTCCCGGCACGACCACTATTTTTCAAAAACATTTTCTTGAACATGCTGCATTTCCCCCTATGAATAACTTAGTGGTTTTAATTGTGATGTTGTACGACTGATTATGGTTTATAAATGTGCATGAGCAGAATATAAAAAAAGAATTGGGCATGTGTGATTTCTCTGAAAGGAAATTGAAGCTGATAAAACAAGGGAAACACTTGCTGAAATAATGCATATTAATCATGTTAGCGAAAGTAAATTTAAGAAAAGCAATAAACATGAAACGAAAGGAAAATTTTCAATAGCTACATTAAGAACTTTATCAAGAAAATATGAAGCCAAAATGTCCCGAAAAATGCACTTCACCCTGTCAAAACACAAAAAGAAGAAAAATTAACAGGAATTTGTCGATCAAAAAGGAATTAAAATTACAATAACGTGAAAAAAAATGTGACAGTTTTGTTGCAAATAATTTTCCCTGTAATGTTAGCAAAATTTATGTGTTTTTGGTTTTTTATTAAGGTCACGCACGTTTGGAACAATTTAGTTCAGTTTTTTTGGGATATTTTTCAAATTATGAAAGACAAATAGAAAATCCTTGAAATAGGTAAGTATATTTTCTCTTAGTTAAATTTTCACTGAAATTGTGATTTTTATCTTGTATATTGAAAATAATTATAAAAAAATTGGGGTGTACCCCGGACCATTAACGTTTACAGTCACACCTGACCCGGGGCTTTCATTTAAATATTAAAAATAAACAATTGTTATTCATTAAAATTTTTATATTCTTTTTTATTACTAACATTTATTCAAAAATGCTAATTCTTTGGGGTTAAAATTACAGTTCATTCAAAACCGTTTATAATATAAGTATTCATTTCAATAAATCATTTTACTTTTTTTTAAATTGTCATGACTTGGTTTTGCTCTCTTACAATTAAGCTATTATATAAAGTAATATATTATTTTTTTTAAAAAAAATAAACTCGTGTTACGAGGGGTACTTCAGCCAGTATCAAAACAAGTTTAATAATTATCTGTGACTTCCATGGGCGTCTTGCAGAGCAAAAGTTTTTTAAAGGAAGGCTAAAAATTGAAATTGACACTCAGGTTTTTTTTGATATTTAGCTCAGATCTAAAAAGTGATTTATTACAAAATTGCCCTTTAATTTCGTCACGGATGGAACTCTATAAATTCTTTTTTGGCAGTTGAGAGCCCTTCTGAAGTATTTTGAAATGGGTCCCTAACCCATTCATAACTTGCATCAATTTGCCCTCGTCTGTTATTTTTTGATGCTTTATTATCGTCGAATGCTCGCTGTGATTTGAAAATATATCTATGGTTTTGTTTTAACCACGCCGTAAATACTTAATACCGTGAATTACAATTAACGCGTGAATTATGAAATGTACATTCAAGAGAGATTCGGTAGCTAATCGATTTGGCCAAGACTGACTAAAATTGTAGAGGTACAGATTTTTACATGTTTTGTGCAGACGTCTGTTAGGTTGCCTAACTCACATGAACGTTCGAGAATGCCAGATGTAATGGATATGATAAAGAGCAACACACACATAGATTAGGCTATTTTTAATGCATTTGTACTTTTTGGAAAAGGATCTTGGGAAAGGGAAAAAAATCTTAATTAAATATTTTTTTAATCTGTTTCAATTTAAAAAAGAAAAAAAAATAAAATTTTAAAGTATTTTTAAAAGTAATTTAAAAATATATATAACGAGTAACACATATATAAAAAATTTTAAAACTTATCTTATTAATACTTTATTGATTGAATATTAACGTACCTTTCAGCTACGGGGCTTTTGGCGACGGCCCCGTAATTTTGAACCTTTGTCAAGTACGTGGACGACACCTGACTGGCACCCCCTCTCTAACTACCACCACCCAACGGGGGGGACGTTTCAGCTCTCGACAGATTTAAGGCATTTTGCCCCCCACGGCGGGTTTTAGTGGTACTGGGCTCGAACCGTGACAAGGCAAACGGTCCGATCCCTATACCACTCGGCTACGCGGGAAATCTTATTAATACTGAATTAAGAACAAGTTTAATAAGTATTAGCGACTTCCATGGGCTTGTCTTGCAAAAAAAGTTTTTTTAAAATTTTTTTGAAATTGACCCTCTGGTTCTTTTCTATATTTAGCTGAATTTTATATTTTTGTCTTCTAAGCAGCTACCGCTTTTTCAAATTTCAATTTAAAATTTATATATAAAGAGAGAAGAAAAAAAAAAATAACATAATAATTATCCTATTACTTAATTTTTTTTGAAAAAATACATTAAAATTTAATACTTATGTTATTAATTTGTACGGTTTATAATTAAAATTTTATTGGGCTTTAAATCAAATGCATTATTACTGCATTCAGTAATTTATTAATGTATAAGGGGGCGATAAAATTGTGATTGAAAGGGGGGGAGTATTGGTTTGGAAGCATTTAAACGGGAAAATCCTTTTTTGATTCCTTTCGGCAGTATGCGTCTAACATAAGGTATGCGATTTTTTTGCGATTGTTTTAAATGTTCTTATCGCACATGAAACGGTAGCCCCTAATTACGGCGTGTGTTGTTAAATCAAGAACAACTTTTTTAAAATATATACATTAGCTATTTAATTAAAACATGAAATTTTATAAACGAAAATTTTTTTCAATTATTAAGTAATTATAGGCACACTATATAAATATATTTTTATCACCTAATTTTGACTAGTTCTTTATTAAAAAATGATTAGAAATTTTTTTTGTAAGAATAACTAAAAATAATAATACACAATAAAATTTTTTTAAAAATCCCTTTTTAGACGGTGTGATAGAAAATAACACACATCGTGAGTTTAACAAACGCCAAAAAACCGCTACGGGGTCCTCTCAATTGGTAGATCAACTGAAGATGTCAAGGCAAACCCCAAAATCACACCACAACATTATCTACTGTCATCAGGCAAATAATCCCTCTGGGGACAAATCCGTCAGAGGTTTAAGCGAATAAAAGGGGTTTTTGCTAAAAAAAAAATT
>BMAV01006446.1:0-23839 GCA_019973955.1 Trichonephila inaurata madagascariensis
CTACAGCTGTAGGGTTTTTTTTTAAAAAACTTTTTTACCACCGGGCAAGTTGTTTAAAACGGGGCAATTTTTACTCTGGGGCCAGCCCCGAACCTGCCGGGGTGAAAAATTTTAAAAATTGGCATTTCTATGGGGTTTATATATTATTTTAAATTTTTTTTTTTTTTTTGGTTACTCACAAAAAAAAAGATAACACCCAACAATCACATACGAAAAACACAAGGGTAAAAAAACCCACACAATGAAGGACATATGAGTAACCAGTTAAAAAAAAACGGATGCTGCATTTAAACATTGCTGACAGGACAGCTATTATATAAAATAATTTATATAAAATGGGGTTGAACATTTTTTTGGCCAAAATTTCCCCTTTTTTTGTAAATAATACTGAGAAAACCCTTTGGGGTAATGGATGGGAATATCTAAATCCATTACAGGATGAATAACTTACCAAAAAATTGCATTTAAAAAATGCAAAGCCGCGCTAAATCTGATCAATAAGTAAGTTATTACCAATTCTGGACCTAAGAATTTAAATCATGTGACTGGCTGAAATTAGCCAAAAAAAGTGTAAAAAATAAATAAAAATTAATAAGGTTGCAAATTATAGCATACTTTAATAACACTAGAGAAATATGAATAAAATAATAATAATTTTTTGTTGTGAATTTGGTTTTTATTTAATGTATTTTATTTCCTTTTTTTACTTTTATGTTTTAATATCAGTTTTCTTTTATGTTGAAACTGAAGAGTTCGAGGGGGAATATATCTTAAATAAGGAAATTTGATATTTTTCCCATCTTTCACTAGTATTTTCCTCTCCATCCTGGAGTGGGGTCACAATGGATATTCCTTTCACCCGTACAATGTTTGATGTCAGCTATCCGAAAGGGGAAAGGGGTAATAAGTTGTTGGTGAAAAGCCACAAAGATTTTTTAGTTTGGGGGGGGGTTTTTTGTTAAAATAAATACTTCTGTCCCCTCCATCAGTTAACTCGTTTTCGGGAAAATTTGGTCTGCTAGAATGGGCAATTCCTTCACTTGCATTTTACTCGTTTGAAATAATAACAGATAATTATGTACTTAATTTTTAATTGTTTTGTATTTTTAAGGCTGAAAAAGTTTATATATATATATATATATATTTCCTTCTCGAATAGTCGATTCATTTCTTTTAAGTCATTTCGCGTTGGGTGTTTACTGGGAAGGTTGAATTTTTGATCTCCCTTTATTTTACACGTAAGTTTTTTTTTTTAAATTTTTTTCCTCTCCTTTAGACATTCTTTTTGTTCTCTTTTTTTTGCTTCATTTAATATATCATCAGGTTTTCTTCCACGTGTTGTATTAGGCTTAACTTTTCAACTAGGTGGTGTTTTTCCTATTATGTCGAAAGTTTCTGCTGTACGGGGAAGGTTGAATCCATAAAACATTGCTAACCCTAATTCACTGGCCTAATTCAGCGACAGCTGTAGAAATCATAATAGGTAGCCAGTTTAGTCCAAAGACTTTTTTGTATCTACATTTGCTGTGTCTGGTGAATTCCAATTTCTTCCTGCTTTTATCACTTAGGTTTTATACTATCTTCATTTTTATTTTATATCACTATATATATATATATATATATATATATATATATAAAGTTATGCTGCCTTTTTGTTGGTTATTCAATTTTTATAAGTGTGCATCTATGTGAAAAAATTTTCTTTTTAAATTATAATTCTTTGCTTTGGAGAGAGCGGCGGCATTTTCCATTTTTGTCCAAGGAGGCAAAATTGCTAGAGCCAGCCCTGTAACAAGTCCACCTGCCACACCCATTCATACCAAAATATTTTTTTTTCTGCCTCTTAATTTCCCTCTTTTTTTCATTATTATTTAAAATACTTTGAACGGTAACTTCTAGAAAAATAAATGAAGTGAACTGTATGCTTGTTTACTGTTTTAAACGTGCTGTTTTCATGCCTTTTAAAGTACTTAATTAGCTTTTTTTTTCTTGATACATTTGCTAATATTTTGAAATGTTTGATGTATTTGCTGATAATTTTTGCTTTGAGAGTTACATTTGTATTTCTCAAAAGAATATCAAAATTCCGCTGTCGAGTTTTAAGAAACGCGTGAGATTTGGATTTTATTCTCATTCAAGAAAGGCAAATGAATCTAATGACAATTTGAATGTTTCTGTTTCAGCCAAGAAGCTACCAAGTGAGCCACCTGAAGATGTATATTTTACTACTTCTAATGATTAGCTACGCTCTACAGCTTCTGATGATTACTAACCTATACGTTCTTTCACTACACTCATGATTAGCATCTTGTTAAACCCAATCAGAATGCTCTTTCCCCTTGGTTTAAGGTATCCGACTACGTCTGGAACCGAGATTTTGCAAAAGCGTGTAAATGGATAATATTTATGATTTTTAATGTCACTTAGATTAGAAAATGTATATAAAATTGTTTTAAGAATTTATTACAATAAAAAATTATTTAAGTACAATATTTTAACAAAAAAAATGAACATAGAACGACCCATTTTCAAAATATTCTCCTTTTGTGAAAAAAATGCTTCTATTATAATAATATTTTGCCTCTATATAGCTCAGACTTCTGTAGAGAGGCTCAACTAGAATTTTTGAAATATATAACTTAGAAGTGGGTTTATCCATGTTTTACGACAACAAAGTGGAGCAATTTTAAGAGAAAAACGCCGATAATTATTTTAATGGGTTGTAACTCTGAAAATAATGTGAATTTTTCAAAATCATTGTTGAGCCTCTGTACAAAGGTCTTATATAAGCGAAATATTATTATAAAAAAGCATTTTCAAAGGAGAACTTTGAAAAAAGTTTTTTAAATTTTTTTGCCAAATATTGTGCTTAAAATTTTTTTATTCAAAATGTCCTTAAAACAATTTTATACAATTCTAATCTAAGTGACACTAAATATCATGAAAATTATCCATTTATCGCTTTTAAATCACTTTTTGAAATAGTCGGATACCTTAACTCTCCATCAATAACCCGCTCTATCCACATAAATTAATTTCTTTTTTAGTTATTTCCAAATCTATATGTGATAGCTTACCTTAAGTCTTCCCCTCCCGCTCCTTTTCTCTGTTTCCTAGTCTTTGGATTTTGGTATTCTTTTTGAATTAGTTTTTCTTCTTAAATAACAAAAATATACTCTTCTGGTTTTTTGTTGGTCCGCTCGCACATTCTGCTCAGTGTTAACTCTCCCCACCCCTATTTCCTTCAACTTTTCCCGGAAGGTCTCCCTTTTCCCTCATTTAATGGTTAGCAGTCCTTTCCGATTGTCGCTTCCTTTGCCTTAGGGTGGAGAGATATTAGAGAAGGAAATGGAAATGGGGTGGATGTGCACTTTGAGGTGATTATCCCCTTTCGCCCCCAGTTTCTTCCCTAGCCACACCTATTGAATGCATTTTGGGCCCCTGGGGCCCATTTGCCAGTTCCCTCTGTCTTCCTGCCCTCTTGCTAAAAATATAATAGGTAAAAAATGTTTTAGCACCTTAACTCTCTCTAATTTGCATTTCCCTCCCTGTTTTTGTATTCCTTTTAAGGTGGTATATCATTTTATCTTATTCCTTTCCCAAAAGGTTTTCCTTTCTCACTAGCGAGACAGCATTTGTATGTGTATGTTTTAAGTATTTACCTTGTTATTTTTATATTATCAATCACATTCTGACACCGGTGAGGATCCACTTTTGTGTGTGTGTAAAGTACTTATACTGCATTTTACATTCTTCTCCGCATTCTAAAGAATTTGGGGGAGAGTTCCTTATTCCTTATTCCTTCCTTTGTATATGTATTTCGCGTTTAGTATATAAATTAATTATTTTTTGGAGGGTCGGTTCGCAGCTCGAAACCCTTTGGGTGAGCTCGGTTCTCCCGAGTAAGTAAGTTAGCAAGTGAGGTAAAAAATGTTTAGCATTAAATCAAAGGAAATTTTTTTCCTTCAGTTACCTTCGCGAGTGTGATTGAGCAACACTTTTCACGGTTCTTTTAAGTGTTTCAGTGATATCTTCTTAATGAGCGATCAATTATATTTTGTTTACAGAATCAACTCTTGTCGATCCTATGTATGAGTTTGAACTGCTCGTGCCAGCAGAAGAAGCGATTTTTATAGAGAGGCCTACAGTAACTTTCACGGTCCATTCGCCATTCCTCTTCGACAACACCACACTTTTTAAAGACAAACTGAACCTTGGAAGCAGCTACGATATAAGCATCCGTTTGGTAAGGTACAATATAATTTTATTTATATTTAAATACAGTAATTCGTTCAGCACTAAAAGTTATGCATTTACATCAGCGTTACTTATAATCATTAGCAGCTGTTATATTTAAAATCTGTTATAAAATACTAATTGTTTTTCGAATAAATAAAATCTGTTCATACTAATATTTTTTTTTTAATTTCTCACCGTACTTGAAAGTATTTTGAAGATAAAATTTATATTATATGATATCTGATCTATTTTCTCAAAGCTATTAAGGTAACAGAGAGCCCATCGACATAAGCCCGTATCTTGAGTTTAAAAAAAAAATCATGAAACTTGGAATTTTCGAACTTGTACGAAAGAATCATGACTGGGAGCATCCACATTGTTCGAAGTGGTGACTCAGGCTTTTGTTGGAATGTCATAAAAAATATCTGAGATGATCAGGAAATACATATAGTTAAATATTTTAGCATTCTGTACACCTAAATATCTTGAAATACCTAAAAGTATATCAAGAAATTCAAATTCTGAAGAGTTACAACAGGGATATGCAAAGTCCAGGTTCTCAAACTTATATCGAAGCCTCAAAAACCGAGTGGTCATGGTCACAAACGTGTGGGTGGAGTGTTATATGTTCAAGCCCTAGTACCACTGAAGACCCGTCGTGTAGAGAGGCCAATGCACGTTTGATCTATCGACGCTATGAGTTCTCTCGTTGTTAAGGTGTGGAACTTGACCGAGGTTTAAAATCATCAATAAGCTCTCTGGTTGCTTTATACGAGACGTTAATAAACACTCACTCATTCAAACTTATGTCACAAAAAATGATTGATAATTTTATACTAGTATTTAGTATTTAGGTGTTCATTTAGTTTCATAATTGAAAAGAGATCTTTGTATTTTCAGAGTAATTTTGTACAAAATACCCAGGGCACATCAACATAGCTCAGTTCAAAACATCGAAATCAACTTTGAAATAATATCTTTGTTAATAGGCTGGAGGAGGGAACTATAGACATTGCATTACAAAATGAAAATCACAATTGGTCTATAATCAATATGGGCCTTTCGGCCTTTGCATGGCTACGGTAGCCTAGTGGTCAAGGTAACGGACTCGTGTCCGGTGTCTCACGAGTTCGAGCTTAGAGCCGCTGAAGCCCCTTCGTGTCATCTGTGTAGGCTCAAACGTCCTTCCGTTAGTGTGGTGTGGAAGTTAGGAGAGAGGGGTGCCACAGCTCAGGTTACTTGACCATGGTTCCACACTACATGGTGGTCCTCGTCACTTGGCCATGGTTCAAAATGACGAGGTCCGTCGCCACAAGCCCTCGAGTAGCTGAACAGTGCGACATTAATATTCACTCACTCACTCGGCTTATGCATAAGTTTATGAAGAAATTTTTTAATATTGGACATTTCACCGATAATAAAACTTTACATTCATTGAAATTGCTTGTCACGAGATAATACCAATTAGTGTGTGAATTCAGTGTCAACTGACATAATTGTAGTTTATCATTTACTATCTTTATCTGTATCAATATTTATTATACAAAAATAAGTAATGCATCCCAAATAATTCATCCTATTTTTACGTGCATCGGGATTCGAAGTTTTTATGCAAATTAGTCTAAAAGAGCAAGACAGTTCTTCAAGAGCGATGGAAATTTATTGCAGAAGAAACAATCATTAAAAATACAGGATACAACAGCGAAATTCGCAAAATGAATCTCAAGGGGTCTTCACATTTTTTACAGTGCTCAGACACAACTATCAGTGTCAAAAATACAAGTATGTTAAAGATTATTCGCAAGCACTCACTCGTCCTATTCAACAATAGAAGTAATAACAAATTTATGGTCGACTCTTCACGGTCAAATCAGTACCAGCTCTCCAACGATCAAAACAAGACAAACTCAGTTTCCGTGAGTGACTCCTTATTTATAGTATGCAACGGATTTTTCTCGAAAACTCTACTTACGTCATAGATCGCGATCTTAGTAGATTTCTTCTGTAATTTACAGAAGCAATCCATATGGTCTTCAATTTGACTCCATCACCAACATTTCACCAAGTTTCCCTTGAATTGCCATTATAATGTAAGGAACGACGTGGCTTGCGAATATTACAATTTTAGCAAAAAATAAATACAACAAAAAGTAATGCTAACTTATTACACTTCCAAAAAAAAGGGATTTACTCTATTTTAAGCATTCAATATACAAAATTCGTGATAATATTACTGTTTTTTTATCTCACAAATCTATGTAGCTCTAAGAAATCACGCAAAATCGGGTACTCCATAGTTTAGACAAGTTTATTAAGTTTTGATACTATATATATATATATTTTGTCCAGTTCCATTTTTCCACATATGAAATTACTTAAGGTATCCGACTACGTTCGGAACCGTGATTTTAAAAAAGCGCATAAATGGACAATTTTCATGATATTTAGTGTCAATTAGATTAGAATACAGGTATAAAATTGTTTTAAGGACATTTTGATAAAAAACAAAATTATTTAAGTACAATATTTCGGCAAAAAATTAACTTAGAATAACCTTTTTTCAAAATGTTCTCCTTTTGTGAAAAATGCTTTTATAATAATATTTTGCCTGTATATAGCTCAGACCTCTGTACAGAGGCTCAACTATGATTTTTGAAAAATTCACATTATTTTCAGAGTTACAACCCATTAAAATAATTATCGGCGTTTTTCTCTTAAAATTTCTCCCCTCTGTTGTCGTAAAACACGGATAAACCCACTTCTAAGTTATATATTTCAAAAATTCTAGTTGAGCCTCTGTACAGAGGTCTGAGCTATAGACAGGCAAAATATTATTATAATAGAAGCATTTTTCACAAAAGGAGAATATTTGGAAAACGAGTCAATCTTTTTTTTTTGTCAAAATATTGTACTTAAATAATTTTTTATTGTAATACTATTCTTAAAACAATTTATTTACATTATCTAATCTAAGTGACACTAAATATCATATATATTATCAATTTATACGCTTTTGCAAATGCGCAGTTTCGAACGTATTCGGATACCTTAATTCTTTTGTAGGAAGAAGAGCACTTTTGCCCTACCCGTTCCAAACCGATTGCATGGATTATACTGCTTTGTGGGAAGCTAACGATAGAAAGGGAGCCCGATCACAATATGTAAGTAAATTTATCAGATTAATTCTCAGATACTCTGAAACGCATCACAAAAGAAGACCAAATCTAAGTCACCTTACTAGGAAAGTTATCTATAGAAATGATGCACAGGGGGGATCAGAAATGTTCAAGCTGTGTAATCCACCCGACTCCAAACATTTTTATCACGATGCCGAACATTGTTCGTTACATCTCTCTGAGTACCCATGACTAGCCGTTTTAATTTCATAGCGTAAATTCTCTTGCAGTAAACCACGTTCTTGAGGTAACCTCATAAGTATAAGTCAAGAAGAGTTAAATCAGGTGAGCTTGCAGAGTGCTTCGTGCCGCTGCAACGTTTTCCAGATAGGCACACACATTTTTATGGTAGTGGGTTGAAGAGCCTCTGTTGAAAATGCGACCTGCGCTAGGCCTACTCAAGCCTGTTTAACGCGCATATTGTGGTGTCGACAAAAAAACATTGACATTTTGAGCAACAATAAAGACAATATAACGGAAACTTCCATATTTAACATTATAACAATAAATGGGGGCATAGATTCTACTCGATGCTCATGACTGGACAGCAACCACTCCACTGAAGGTTTTTAGAGTTGTCCACTATAGGTCACTGTCTACCAGTAGCGCACACAGGAATTTGTCAAGGGGGGGGGCAGGGTCGAAAGTCCACCATTCTTGTATCATGCTGCTTTTGATTTTGTCGATTTTTGGGAACAAAAAAACAGTAAAAAACTAATTATTGAATAAATAATTAGCATTAATTAATAAAATTAATCATTAATAACAATGATGATGATGAGTTTGGTGTTTTATGGCGCAAGAGCCAGTTTTAGCTAAACTGCGCCAAACATTCATAGGTCTGTGGTCTGGACGGGAAAAGAAGAAAAGGAGAAATTGGAGATGACAAGATGGAGGGTCGAAAATAGAGAAGAATCACTGGGGTACCCCGGGGTCGTGACACCCGTGTTTAACAAAGATAGTAAACCCCTTGGGAAAAGGAAAAGATTACTAGAGGGTACCTCGGGATTGTGACACCCGTACCCACCTAAAGAAGGTGAGCCCCCTGAGGGGATCATTAATAACAAATACATAATTAAATTTTACGTTCTATGTACTTAGAATTTTAATAAATCGGACAAAATTCATGGGCTTTGGGAGGGGTCCGGACCCCAGGACACATCCCTTGTGTGTGCCACTGCTGTCCACATATTGGTTTGTTACTATTACAAAAATTCGATACAGATTTTTCTTTTATCTCTGTTTCTCAGGACTGCAAGTCACGGTGTTGGGATTTGTATTATGACATTTGCGAAGGATGTGAAGTAGAGTCAGAAGTGTTCGAAGAACCAGAAATATGCACTGAAGGTGAGCTATTATTAATGAAAATTACGCTGCTTGCAATGTAATGAATGCACATCAGTCTTAATAATTCGGGTCTTGTTTAAAATAAAGTATTCTTTAAAGGGGAAATGGTACGATTTACACAAAAAAATTTTAATTCGTGATATGGTCGCTCTTTGGTGACCATATCTTTGATTGTCAGCGTGAATTAGAGGTGTGGGATTTTCAAAACGAATAGACATTTTAAAATTCTTAATAAGACTTTATTAAGAATTCAACTTAAATTTATAATAATTTAGATAAATTTATATAAGTGAGAATCCTATGAATCGAACACACAGCGATAGTTAAACCGAATCACGTAATTTAGACCACTTTATCTAAATAATTATATTATCCGTCTACTTTCAATTCTGATAATATTACAAGCCCTAATATCAAATAATCAGTCCTACCTTAATCCAAAATAAGATTCTATCACGGTACGAAACGTCTGGGCGCGCGTGCAATGGTATGCACCTTGTATCAATGGCAGAATATCTCGGTAACTTTATGATAGGCCGTCAATTCACTCTCGTATCTCTTCCAAACATAACTTTCCCTAAATTGCCATACTGCTTACTGAAACTTCTGTTCTTTTAAAAGCTATCTTATTTGCAATTCATAATCGTATTTCACTTCTTGGATTTGGGATGGAAAAGATTTGCCATTAATCTTGGCCGTCAAAGAACCCAGAGGTTATGTTACAGAAAAGACGCGTGAGCCCGTCACAAATTTAATGTTTTCAAAAATTTTTGGTTGTCCCCTATGTGTATGTATTATGTGAAACAGATTTTGTGCTCAAAATTTCTTAAAAAGCTAACGATTTAATTTCTTAAGGAAAAAAAATTTTAAATTTATGAAGTGATTTTAAAAGGCTACTCCTCCTACAGAAATTGTTGTACATTTATAATATTTGATTTACAGGTACGTCAAACTATGTATAAAAAAAGTTGGGATGGGTTTTGCTATAACATGATTTGTATTAGTACTATATACTTCTTTTTATGAACGCTTAATGAAAAAATTCTTTAAGAAATGTGTAAATTCTAAATTCAATTATTTTTAAGAAAATAAGTATCGCTTTGATTGAAAAATGCATACCAACTTTTATTTCGTGTACTATTAGCAACAAGTGAAAAAGATTTCGAAATATTAGATCCAATAGGAAAAAAAGCCTTAACATTTTAATTGAAGTCGAACTAGCTATTTTATTTTTCTGAGATAAGTCAGTTTAAAGTTTTCATTTGCCATTGAGTTGTGAGCAAAAACGAACGTAAAAATTATCTCAACTCAATGTTTTTTAAACTTAAAACTTTCAAATTTTGTTTTTAAAAAAAATCAAATTTTGTTAGTCTCGATTATTTTTTTATAAAAAATAATCTAGACTAAAAAAATTAGATTGATTTTTGACCGATTTTTGTCTATTGAATCGTACTGTGTCCCCTTAAATATCTACAAATGGGAAGATGAATCTTTTTAAGCATTTGTTATGTATAAAAGTCAAAAGACATTGATAGTTTTAAAAGTATTATTTCAGAATGATAACTTGTATATAATAGATTAGGGGTTAGATTAAGTAATAGAACGCAGTGAGTAGTCTGTTTTTTGGAAGAAACCCATATCACTCGTTTTGGATTGAATACTTATTACATGTGTGCAAACTATTAGTCGAAGTTCGAATTCAAGTTAATGTCCATTCTAAAGCAGAAATTTCAAAATTATTTTATTAACAAAACCGTAAGGTATAAAGCAACTACAACAATAAAACAAAATCAGATAATACAACATGCGTTAATCGATTCAATAAAGAGAATCGAAACCTATTTTGATGTTGACACTACCACAGATGGCATATATATTCCTTAACTATTCAACTAAAGCATTAAATTTCCATAACTTTGTAATTCATATTGCCGAAAACATTTTTTGAACGAGCTCCAGTATTGGTTTATTTTAGATAAATTTTAAATTCAACCTGTTTGAATTCCACATCGGGTATTGAAAATGCGCTCAAAACTAGGTTTCGTAGAGATTATTAAGACTCTATGGCAGTAGTTGCCGAGAAAGCAATTCATCATAAACATTTCAACATACAGAATTTCAAAATCCAAGTAATATATATGCACACACACACACAATTCACCTAGTATATTTTACCGTAATTGACTACAACGAGTTTTAGGCAAACATATACCTAACACAATTATCTATCAAATGTTGTAACTATCAAAAAAGAAAGGCATATTTAAAATTTTGTTGTTTCTAATGCCTCCCGATCGACAGTATGTTATCGAGGCTCACGATATTTATTGTAACGAGTGGCTGGTTTTACGTCTGTCGTTAGGCACTGCTTTAAGCATCACGAAGATGACAGTACGTTTTTTCTTGGTTCCCCCAATCATAAGGCTGTCTTCGCCAAATGTTGGAGGGCCTGAACTAAAGGCGAAGCATATTTTCAGACAGAAAAATGTCTCAATTACCGTGAAAGTTTGCAACATTATAACTCATACCTTATGTTAATAATATAGGACATTTTTCAATATAGTTCGACATTTGTGATAAAATTCAGGATTTTCTTTAACTTCCAGAGTTTTCTAGAAAGTTTTCAGTCATCTACTAAAACATTATTCACATTATTTTTTTTTAAACATTTGCAGGCTTATGAAAAAAAAATTTACATCCGTTAACGGAAGAAGAGAATTTCTCTATTTCTTTTTTACCTTTCAAAAACACTGTCAGTATCCTTTCCAACTTAAGAAATCCTTTGTTTAAATCAGCGTTTCCCAAACTGTGAGGCATGCTCCTAGAGGGGCGTGATAACTTAATAAGGGGGCGCGAGCATATTAAAAAGTCGAAAACAAAAAATATTATTTAAAAAATGATTAATTTACTGAAAGTAAGCAAACACAAAATACATTCTGACATAATAAAAATAAAATACACATTTGTTGTTGTCGTGTCCTTCCGAAGGAAAGAATGATATGTTTGAGAGCCTGAGACAGGTTGGACTTCTTTACGATAGATGGCGACACCAACTATCTCCACCTCCACAATTTAGGCAGGGATCTGGAGGGCAGGGAAATATTCTCCAGCCCCCTGCACTCGTGATTCAGCCCACAAGACTTTCGGACTCACTGATTTAACGAGCACGTACTCCGTGTGTACTCGGAGGGTATTTGGTGGCATCGAACCCAGGCCTTCCGATCTGGAGTCTGTTGCTCTAACCACTAGGCCACCCATTACACTTATAAATATATCAGTACGGCGCAATGTATTTCATATAATTACTTTAACAGTTCTAAATTAAGAGCAAGTTTAAAAATTACCAGTGGCCCCCATGGGCTTGTCATATATAAATTTATTTACCAAAATTAACAATTATCTTGATAATTTGTACGGTTTATAATCAATCTCTAAATGTTGATTAAAAAATACGTGATTCGCTCCCCAATACCTCCTTTGTATTGGGAGATGGATAGAAAAGCAATAAATAAGCAAATCCTCTGAAATAAGTAAATCCTTCGCAAACACTCCTTTTATTGCATTCCAAAGCATTCGGAATAATTCTATGGATAGCAGTACACAGAAAAGATTGTACTTCGGAAAGACGTATATATATATGTCCGTGGCAATTAACGATTTATCTGAACTGAGACATTTATGTACGCCTGCAGCACTTACGAGGTTAAAGTCGTATTGTAGGTTTAACGTCAAAGTAGAATATAATTGAATTCACAATACATTGTTATTGTATGGAGGGTGAGGAGTACGATGAAAATTAGGATTGAATATTGGGTCGCAAATAGTGAAAGTTTGAGAAGCACTGACATAAGTTAATCGGTGTGAATTATTTAGGGCCTATATGGGCTAAATTCACAACACTCACGTAATAATCGCAATCATGCGTTCTTCATTGAATTCAAGGCTGCTATTAGTTGTGTACTTGTTGTTCTACTTGTAAAATTTAGATAAAATTTCAAATTTCATAGTTGGATCAAAATGCATTCAAATTCTTCTAAACGATTATCAAAATTTTAAAACAGTTTCTTATAATATATATGCATTTTTATATCAAGTTTATTCTGTTCAATTATGGGAGAACTTGTTGACAAATATGTACCGTAAAATTCGGTGTATAACGCGAACTTTTAACACAAGAAATAAGGTTGAAACTTAAGGGTGCGCGTTATACGCCGGGTATGAAAAGGATAGTTTTAAAATAACAAAAGAGATGAGCATAAAAAAAATTAGACATGTACATACATCGAAATACAGTTTATTTAAGGTATCCGACTACGTTCGGAACAGGGATTTTGAAAAAGAGTATAGCTGGATAATATTTATGATATTGAGTGTCACTTAGATTAGAAAATGTATATAAAATTTTTTTTAAAAAAAAACAATAACAAATTCTAAAGTACAATATTTTGACAAAAATGAACATAGAATACCCGTTTTCAAAATAGTCCCCTTTTTTGTGAAAAATCTTTTTTATATAATAATGTTCCCCTTTTTCTCAGCCTCTGTACAAAAACCAACTAAATTTTGAAATATAAAACAAAATGGGTTTACCCATGTTTTACACAAAGGGGAAAAAAGTTTAAGAAAAAAAAAAAAAAATTATTTAACGGGTTGTAACTCTGAAAATAATGTGAATCTTTCAAAATTCATAGTTGAGCCTCTGTCAGAGGTTTGAAAATTCACCAAAATTTTTATAAAAAAGGGTTTTTTTCACAAAATGAGAACTTTTTAAAAAAGGATTCTAAGTTAAGGCGAAAAAATTTATTTAAAAAATTTTTTTGTCAAAAAAACTTCGATTTTATACATGTTTTATAATCTAAGAAACACAAAATATCATGAAAATTATCCATTTTCCTTTTTTTAAAATCTGGTTAAACGGGTGGATCCCTTAAAAAAATGTTTCCCTTAAAAAAAAAGAGTTGAGTTCAAAAAATTTTACACTTTTTTTTTAAAAGTCTGGGGTAGTACATCAATTTTGACTTAAAACGAAAGGCAATGTATACAAAAATTTTAAAATTTTTTTTTTTAAAAAGCGTTTAAAAGTAAAAACCTAAAATTAAAAAATTCAGCGAAAGTATAGGTGCCCTTATGCCTTATTTTAAATACTTTTTTAAAAAAACAAAAGAAAAACAATGGCTGAACTGATTGGTTGAAAAGTCCTGTATTCATCATGTAATATGCGTAAAAGTTTATGAACTGTTTGTATGGAAACATGTGATTGCAGTTATCATTTGACCATGACGTCACATGAATTTAACTCATTTCAGCCAAGTTGTTTAAAATCTCTCAAAGAAAACTAACGCTTTACCTAAAATTTCCTTCAACACGAATTTTGTCATTAGAATCCATTAGGGTGCAATGGCAAAAAGCCATGCAAAACAGACTCGCCCGTTGCTGAATCTCATGCTAACGGGATCCGGCACAATAAAAAGTTATTTAAAAGAACTATTCGACAGATCTAAAATTTAAGAATTTAAACTAATAGTATATAAAATAAAAAAAATGGTACAGATTCATGTGCTTCAATCTCTGGGATTTGCATGATAGGACTTTAGCCAAAAGTTTCATTGTTTGAACATAATAGCTTAGTAATTTCTGTAATGGAAGGTCTGTTTCTACAATAAGGCCGCGGTAGCCAGTGGTCAAGGTATCGGATCGTGGCTAGTCTTACATCACAGTTCGAGCCCAGTACCACTAAAGACCCGCCGTGTAGAGAGCGATGCACGTTAAATCTGTCAAAGGAAGCTCAAACGCGTCACTCCCGTTGGTGTGGTAGTTAGGAGAGGGAGGTACCAGCTCAAGTGTCGTCCACGTCACTTGACCATGGTTCAAAATTACCTGGTCCGTCGCCAAAAGCCCTCGTGTAGCTGAACTGTGCGACGTTAATATTCATTCACTCCCTCACTTTATCACAATGATTGCTTCAAGTCACGAGAGCTGCTCTGCTGCTGATATAAGTCTTTCACTCTAATACGCATAGAGAGGCATACATACAAATTAAACGGATTCACGAATTTTAATCACACAAATTCTTGATTAGAATCACGATCTATGCACACCTGAGGAAAAAGAATATTTTCATGATAAATGTTGAAACATTTTTCATATAAAGTGATATAACTATGTAATTTACGATGGCATCTCCGATTTCACAACATTTACAATGGCTATATTTATTCTAGAGAACTCGCCGTGCATAATGCTTCTGTTGAAAGAAATTCCGGAGTGTCTGAAGAATTGCAAACCAGATTGTGTGTAAGTTTTTCACAGGATTGCTTTCGCGCTATCTTTTTAATGCAGTTATAAAATAGTTCATGTCATACCTAGTATCTTATATTTTTTACCATTGTATTTATGTGGAGTAATGTGCCGGCTGGGTGGCGTGGTTGGTTTTCGCTCTATTTCTGCCCCTAAAGAGTAGAACTGAAACGTCACTCCCGTTGGTGTGGAAGTTAGGAGAGAGAGAGGTGCCAGCTCGGGTGTCGTCCACGTCACTTGACCGTGGTTCAAATTACGTGGTCCGTCATAAAATCCCTCGTGTAGCTGAACGGTGCGACGTTAATGTTCACTCCACTCACCCTGCCCTAAGGTTGCAGGTTCGACCTGGCCCAAGTCGTTAGTTTTTCATGATGCAGAAAATCGACAGTGAAAGCGCTTGTCTATGATTATACGGCGTATAAAATATCCTAGAGTGTGTCTGATTGTCTTGTGTGATCTCAGCAAGAATTAAATCCTTGTACAAGGTTCACATCGTCAGAGCTCAGATGTCTCCCTCTGAGGAGGAAGCTGGGCATAAAAATTACATTGTGACAACTGAAATCCACCTGTATAGCGACACACTAAAAAGGGATACCAGCTCCCGGGGAATCTATTCAGTCTGAAATGGTGATTACTAATCCGCAGCCTTATTTGAAAGGGGAAAAATGTGTCCTTATAATTGAGTATCGCCTATATGGGGTACTTAGCGCTCAAAAAGTGATACCAGCTGCTGGGGAATGCACTAGATCTGCAAAGGTTAAAACGCCAATGACGTTTACGCCAACGCCACTAAAAAAGAAAAAAACGTGGTGTAATGTTATGCATCATTTTAGACAAATTCATATAACTACTATTTACTGTTTTGGAGAAATCTGAGATTTTATTCATGTAAATATATAATTTTGTACCCATATTTAAATAATGATTTTAAAACTTTTTTTCTTCCCCTAGAAAGCTGAAATACAATTTCGCGTTGGTGGATACATTTATACTCGTTATATTGTTAAATTTTTTCCTACATACATTGAGTACATATGCGTTAATATATTATGTTAAAGTAATTGGCAACACTTTTTGGAGTATTGTGTTAATATTCTTTTTCGCAAACGAAATCTTTTATAATTTCTTTTTTCCTTGTTTTTTTACAGGACAGAAAGAAAGGAGAAATACCAGGTAAGGATTGCCATAAAATCATCGGTGGATTTCAAAATGCCTTTATAAATATGACTGCCGTGATTCCTCAGAGAAAAATCTTATACTATTACTTTCTGAAGAGGGTTAGTGGTGTAGTATTACGGCACAATTTTATAGATAGTTTTTACAAAATGTGTGGTGGCCGCGATAGCCGAGTGGTATAGGTATCCCGGATCGTGGCTTGCTGTCACGAGTTCGAGGAAGCCCAGTACCCTCCAAGGAACCCGCCGGGTAGGGCAGCGATGCGTTAAATCTGTCAAGAGGTGAAACGTCCTCCCATTGGTGTGGTGCAGTAGAGTTAGGAGAGGGAGTGCCAGCTCAGGTGTCGTCCACGTCACTTGACCATAGTTCAAAATTACGTGGTCGTCGCCAAAGCCCTCGTGTAGCTGAACAGTGCGACGTTAATATTCAATCAATCAACCACAAAATGTAGCAAAAGCATGCTTCCGAGAAATGCATGTAACATTTGCGTGTTTTAACCAAATATTTTGCAAGGTTTCTTTTTTTTTCAGGAAGGAGAGACAAAAATCACTCTCTCTCTCAAAAACAGATTATTTTCCTTAATTCTGCAGTTTTGCTAAATGTAAGACGGAATAAGTTTACAGCCTGTCTACGAAATAAAATTAACTTACGATTAGAAAGAAATGTCTTGACAACCTAGCAAAATAATATCAGATACACTTGATCGTATTTTGGCGACAATGAAAAATTATTCGTAAATGTATATCATGCGACTTCATTTTGTACATTGCGTAAATCATTTTATTTTTCAAATGTACAGTAAGACCCGCTTAAAGCTGTTTCGGTTTAACGCTCTTTTATTTGGTGTGGGACACAAAATAACACGCAGCGTTAGGCTTCCCGATATCGAAACAGTTTATCTGTGTTTCTTCTTTCGAGGTATTATACGAAAAGTGTTTTATCGTTTGAAACATTTGTTGACGTTATTTTAAGTGTATAAATTTATATAATATAACGATTGCTATAGTGACAAATATTATGATTTTTTAGTTTTTATCACGGGTGATAATAAAAAACACGAAAATAAAGCATAAAAAAAGCATTTCACTAGAAAGTAAAATGCAAGTGATTAGAAGATAAGATGTTTTGTGAAGGTGAACGTCAATCTCAAATGGGTGCTACTTGCATTGGATTTGGTAATTTCAACAATAAGGACCATTCTTAAGAATAAAGAAAAAATACTGTCATCGGTAACTGCAACTACGACAAGCTCTGCTACTAAAATTACCCGTTCTAGAAATAATACAAAAGAGGAAATGGAAAAACGACTTTCTAATGGGTTGACATTGAAATTGTGAACGCAAAATGCCATCAAACCAATCTACCTTCTTATTAAATTTCTGAAGTGGGAATATACAGAAGAGACTGAATGATCTGCAATGTAAACATTCTGACTTAAATTTTATTTATTTATTTTTATATGCATATTCGTTTATTATGTTTCTATATTTGTAAGAAATAAATTTTTCTTTTATTGTTATAAAAAACATAATTAATAAATTTAATGTTAAAATACCTGACCCATCTTCCCCTAACCTCATTATTTACATGTTGAGATAACCTCGTTTAACGCTGTTCATATTACGCTCTACTTTGATGGAACGTATACCCCGCGTTAAGCGGGGTCTTACTGTATACTGCAGTAGAAAACAGTTGATTTTTCTTTTGTTTAAAAAAGTACTATTAAAATTTAAACAAGATGAAAATAATTTTATAATTTTTAATACAGCACAATTAATAACTAATTAAAATTTCTCTTGATATTTAATGTCTATTCAAACATTGTTACAACATCGGGATTGTGAATGTTCAAACATCGTGATACATCCCACACCATTAACAGCCAATTAAAATCAATATTCGTATTCAATGCCAATAAAAATATTCATATCATTTAGAATACAGTATAGCCAGTAACTTAAATTAATATGAATATCATTATATACTACTTTTTTCTTGGGTAACTTTCATACTTTCATGCCCATAAACTAAGAATAATGCAACTTCAGGCAAAAAAAAGAGTCAGAAGCAAAACAAATGTGACTTATTTCTAAAGCCTTTTTAGTAAACAAAAGGTAAAACAAAAAAGATGCTATATTTTTTGACATAATTAGTAAAATTGGGGGTTTATCTCCCTGGAAAATTGTAAAACCGTATTTAAAAATTCCAATATTACATGTTTTGGTATGAGGGTTTTGCATTGCCCCCGGACGTTTGCAAAAAAAGCCCTGTAAAATGCCTAGGCATGCTATCCATCGGGATCTTGAGGAATTTTTCACCACTCATCTAGCAATGCTCCCCGAATTTCCCGATAGACATGAAAGGGTGATTGACGGGATGAATCTCGGGGGCCCAAAGGGGTACATCCCCAATCCCTACTGGTTAAAGCCCGGGAAAAAGAATGCGGGCCCAGTCCATACGGTTTTATCCTTCGATTGAAGTCATTCGTTTACGATGTTTGCATGGTGAGGAGGACGTTGTTATCCATAAACATAAGTTCTGCCCCCATGGCAAGGAAAACAAACGTATATGTTTTTTCAGAATGACATCCGGAAAGATTTGGCTTGTCATGGGTACTAATTTAAACATCATGGGGAAATCAGTTTGGAACCGGGAAATTTTCCCCCCCAATAAATGAGAAATCTTGCACCACCAAAAGGGGGCGTCTCCAATGTTTCCCCCCCGGGTGGTAAGGGGTATCTTTTTCTCCCTTATGAAAGTTTGGGGGGAGAATCAGACTGAAAACTTGTGATATGGTCGATCTTTGTCACCAAATCGTTTTGGGTCAGCGTAAGTTGGGGTGTGGGATTCCAAATGAAAAACTTTTTTAGAATTCTTAATATAAAAGCTTTTAAAAAGGTTTAAACCCTTAAATTACTTATATATTGAAAAAATTTATATTAAGTGAGAAAAAACCAAAACACGTAGCCGTAACAAAAACCCGGGTGCGAAATTTGGATCATTATCTAAATAATTTATTCCCCTACCCCTCAACCCTAATAATTTTTCCCGAATTCGGAAAATAATTTTCCCCTTTAAATTTCCCAAACACCGGTTCAAACACTTTCGGGTTCGGCTGTTGAGCTGGGTTTGAAATTTTAATACACCTTGTTTTAAGGTTTTCCGGATTCTTGGGTAGGCCGTAAAATTGCCTTCAAACCTTTTCTAAACTGAACTTTCTCAAAATTTTTCCATCGCGTTTTCTAAAATTTTGCCCTTTTTTTAAAGGCTATCTTATTTGCATCTATCCCTTCGTTTCACTTCATGGTTTTGGGGTTTGGGAAAAAAGATTTGCCATTAATTTTGGGCCCTCAAGAACAAGAGGTTATGTTAGAGAAAGGAGGGTGGGGACCCCTCACAAGCTAAATAGCCTCTTCGGAAAACATCACAAAGGGGCCCACTGTTGTGGTGCCCACAATGCATGCTCACCCCCAAGTTAACCACGGGAAACAGTGAGTCCCCAATAATTTGGAACACACCCTGACAGGTCTACGAGCATATATAAACAAAAATTTCCCCTAAGCGTCGGGTATACGGTCTTTTTTGGGAAACTGTCGTATCAATGGCTGAAGGGGCTGACAAGACTGGTCTGATGCTGTGTTCCGTCTTTTTTTTTTGGCAGTAACTGCCAGTTTTACCAATCCTCATTCGGCGTTGTAACACGGGGGTGACCTGTGCTTTAACGTTTACTCACATTACCATCATCGGAAAAATCGTTCCCCAACCCCTGGAATGACACTCTTGGCGTTTCCCAAGCTCCCCCATATTTCCCAATTGGATACGCTCACCCCAAACGGCCGATAATTCACCGAAAAAAATCATCAAAATGGCCCAATTAACTATGGGTTTTTGTAAAGGGCTTTAAAGCCCAAAAATTTTCGGGCCTTTTTCCTTTTTAAACCCCTCCCCCGTCTTTGGGTGGTACTATCGGTATCTTGGTGGTTTTTCCTGAAATTTTTGGTTTGATTCTTGAAAGGAATGTGTGGCATTTTACGGGGTGATATATTTTTCAATTTTGGATTTCCGCTGACTTTGAATTATCCTTAATTTTTTGGGAATGAGTTATTTTCAAAATTTTTTTTTAAAAATTTGTTAAAATAGCTATTATTCATATCAAACTTTGTTTCAGCAAAAACTTTTTTTTAAATTTTTTTTAAAAAAAAAAAAAAAATTTTTTTTTAAAAAAAAAAAAAAAACAATGTAAAAAAAAAAATTTTTTTTTTTTAAAAAAGCGAATAAAAATTTAAAAAATTTTTAAAAAATTTTTTTAAAAAAAATTTTTTAATTTTTTCCCCCCCCATTTTTTGGGTTTTTTTTAAATGTTCGAAAAAATTTTTTAATTCCCCCCCATTTTCGTTCCCCTTTTTTTCCCCCCCCTTTTTTTTAAAATTTTTGGGGGTTTTTTAAAAAATTTTTTAAAAAAATTTTTTTTTTCCCCTTTTTTTTAACCGTTGGGCCCTTTTTTTTTTTCCCAAAATTTTAAAACCCAAAAAATTTTTTTTTTAAAAAAAAAAAAAATTTTTTTTTCCCTTTTCCCCCCCTTTTTTTTTTTAAAAAAAATTTTTTTTTTAAAAAAAAAATTTTTTTTAAAAACCGGTAAAAAAAAAACCCCTTTTTTTTTTAACTTTTAAACCAAAAAAGGGGCCCCCCCCAAAAACCCCCCCCGGGGCCTTTTAAAAAAATTTTTTTTTTTTTTTAATTTTAAAAATTTTTTTTTTGTTTTTCTTTTTTTTTTTTTTTAAAAATTTTAAAAAAAAAAATTTTTAAAAACCCCAAAGGGAAAATTTTTCCCCCCCTTTTCCCCAAAAAAAATTAAAATTCCGGTTTTTTGGAAAAAAGGGGTTTTAAAAAAATTTAAAAAAAAAAGGGGGGAAAAAAAAAAAAAAGGGGAAAAAAAATTTTTTTAATTTAAAATTGGGTTTTTTTTAAAAAAAAGAAAAAGGGGTTTTTTTAAAAAAAAAAAAAAAAAAAACCCCCAAAAAGAAAATAAAATTTTTTGGGAAAATTTTTTAAAATTTTTTTTTTTTAAAAGGAAATTTTTAAAAAAAATTTTGGGTTTTTTAAAAAATTTTTTAAAAAAAAAAAATTTTTTTTTTTTTAAAAAAATTTTTTTCCCAAAAAAATTTTTTTTTTTTTAAAAAAAATTTTTGGGGGGGGGAAAAAAAAAGGGGAAAAAAAAAAAGGGCCCTTTTTAAAAAAAACTTTTTTTGGGGGGGTTTTTTTAACCCAAAAAAAAATTGGGTTTTTTAAAAATTTTTTTAAAAAAATTTAAAAAATTTTTTTTTTAAAAGGTTTTTTTAAAAATTTAAAAAAAAAAAAAAAAAAAATTCCAAAATTAAAAAAATTTTTTTTTTTTAAAAAAAAAATTTTAAAAAAATTTTTTAAATTTCCAACTCTTTTAAAAAACTTTAATTTTTTTTAAAAAAAGGGAAAAAAAAAAAAAATTTTTTGGGAAAAAAAAAAAAAATTTTTTTAAAAAAAAAACCCTGACATAGTAAAATAATAGTACCAAATGGTATTTTATCTAACTGTATCATTTACGGCAAACGGTTGATTCCACCCCTTATTCGCAACAGACAGCGATCCCAAATTTAAATTTAAATTTCTTTTTTGAAGTTTTTAAATTTTTTTAATAGTTGTTTACTTGATTTTTCAATGGGTTTTTTTTGCACGATCTGTAACAACTCAGCAAAAATACGTGGGGTTTTCAAAAGTAAGGTAACAAGAGTTTGACGGTGTGCAAATTATCCGCATGAATTATCCCTCTGAAGAAACTGAAGACGATCGCAGTGTTCAAACGGTGCCAGTAGGTAGAGCTGGTTCTCCAACTAACAAAACTCAGTCCTCGATTGAAAAAAAAGGAATTTTTTTTGAAAAATTCCCCGTTTTTGGGCTTTTAAAGAAAAAAATTAAAAACAGGGGGGAAAAAAAAAAAATGGCAAAATTTTAAAAAAAAGAGTAATTTTTTGCCGTGCCGAAAATTTCATCCAGGGGATCTTCCCAGAGTAAAATTTCACAAGAGCTCATTATCGTCTTTGACAGTACACAATACTGGGAATGAAATTTAAGGATCCGACTACGTTCGGGTTGAGTTTGTGTTTTATGGCGCAAGAGCCATTTTTGGCTATACTGCCCCAAAACATTCATAGGTCTGTGGTCTGGCCCGGGAAAAAGAAGAAATTGGATGACATGAGGGAGGGTCGAAAATGAGAGGATCACTGGGGTATCCGTCGTTCACTATTCGGAACCGTGTTTTTTAAAAAGGAAAAATGGAAAATTTTCATGATTTTTAGTGTCATTGTTAATATATGTATAAAATTTAAAGACATTTTGAAAAAAAAATTTTTTAAATACAATATTTTGGAAAAAATCAACTTAGAATAATCTTTTTTCCCAAATGTTCTCCTTTTGAAAAAAATGGTTCTATTATAACAATATTTTGCCTGTATATCCAGACCCTGTACAGAGGGTTAAACTATGATTTTCAAAAAATTTACATTTTTTTCAGAATTACAACCAATTGAAATAATTTTTTTGGGTTTTTTTTTAAAAATTTCCAACTTCGTAAAAAAGGATAAACCCACTTCTAAATTATATATTTCAAAAAATTTAGTTGAGCCTCTATAGGAGGGCTGGGCTATATACAGGCAAAAAATTATTATAATAGACGCATTTTTCAAAAAGGGGAACATTTTGAAAAAAAAATTTTTCTAAGAATTTTTGCCAAAATTTTATTTAAAAAAATTTTTTTTAAAATCCCTTTAAAACTTGATATTTTCTAAATTTAAATGAAATAAAATTTATGAAAAAAATTTTCCCTTTTCAAAATCCGGTTCCAAAAATCGGGTACCTTGCCAAAATTTTCCCAATCTGGTTTCTATGGTTGCTATACCGGTGGACCAAATGCCCCGATAAGTTGGGTTATTTTATAAAAAAAGTAAAGCATCTTGTCCTTCCTAGATAGTATATATTATTTTTTTTTCCTGAATGGATTTGTTACCTTTTCTTTTGAAACCCCAAGTAAGTAAAAATTTAATTTTAAAAAAGGACTTAATAAATATAATGTTCTCGCAGTAGCTGAAATATAAAATAAAAAAACTATTTTCAACATCATTTTTTAAATTACGTTACTCGAATTGAAATCAAAAAATTTTCGGAATGATATATAATTTTATATTTTATATATATATATACCTTTTTTTTTGCAGAGATAGAATTAAAATTAATTTTATTTGATGATACAAATTCCCTGATTTCCCATAATCCATTATACAGGTAAGTTACTTTACTTGTTCTTCAATATTTTAGTATGTGTTCTATTTAAAGCAAAAAAGCCAACAAAAAAAAATTTTTTAATAAATTATTATAACTTCTATTATTTGAGATCAGATTTTTTTAAAACGAAATTTCAGAGAGAGAAAAAAAAATGGATTTTTCGTTTTGTTGATTATGGGAAAAAATTTTAACAAGACTTTGAAAATATCATGGACCCTTTATGAAATTTCCTTTTGCTTGATATCAACTTGCTAAGTTCATAATCAAAACTAAAATTAACGGGAAAAATT
>BMAV01006447.1:0-37025 GCA_019973955.1 Trichonephila inaurata madagascariensis
TTTCAAAACTTTTTTTTATTCTAGTAAATTTTAAAAAATTTGTGGTAAGCATTTTGGGAAACAAACTAATTAACATTATATAAGTTTCAGATCATTGGGGGAAATTTTTTTATCATGCTATTTAAGAAATGAAACTTAAACTCATTTTTCTCCATGTTGAATTTTTTGTACATTCACTGTTATTCAAAACCTAAGGCTTTTGATAATTGAAGTAAGGGTTTAAAACTTTTATACATGTTCTGAAATGTATGTTTTGTAAAACTGTGCTTGAATTAGCTCTAACATGTTTAGTACTTTTTCTAAAAAATTTCAAAATCAAAATTAATGTTTTTGAAATTTTTTTGTAAGTTTAACTATAAAAAATTAATAAAAAATTAAAGAGCAGTAGCAGAAAAAACCCATGCACAGTTTTTATGTAGTATATTATAAGGTACTTGGAAAAAATTTTGAAAGAAAAGAAACATATTTAAAAGCCTTAGGGGTTTAAAAATGTTTAAAAAAATTTAAAACTTTAAATTTACAAACATTTTGCAACAAATTAAAAATTTTTTTTGTATGAAATTATTATTAAATATTAACCTTTATAAAATACAATTAAAACCAAATATCAAATATTAAAAATAAAAAAAAATTTAAAGATGGTACCATCTCGCCTTAAGGCCTATAATTTTTGGCATTGAGATGTCACACCAAAGTTTTTTCCCAGATGGCAATGTGGAAGGTTTAAATTTCAGAGAATTGCTTTTCAATAATTGCTGCAACTCTTCATCCCTAGTTTTCTCTTCTGCAATTGCATCAAAGTTGATTTCAGAAATGGATTCAATTCTGGATAAGGCATCTGCAACAACATTATCTTTACCCAATACATGCTAAATGTTACAACTAAATTCTGAAATGTATTGAAGTTGTCGTTGTTGTCTTGGTGATGCATTTTCATTTTTTTGCTTAAACGCAAAAATCAGAGGCTTGTGGGCGGTATATATAATAAAATCATTTCCTTCTAGCAGGTGTTTGAAATGTTTCACAGAAAGGTATATCCCCAATAGTTCTCGGTCATAGGTACTATACCTTCTTTGTGTGTCATTTAGCTTTTTTGAGTAAAAAGCTATTGGCTTCCAACCCTCATTTTCTAACTTTGGATACTCGCCCACAGCAAAATCTGATCGTCTGTGCAAAGTGATAGGGATAGTCCAGATCTCGGAAAAGATAGAAGAGAAGCTTCGGCAAGGTCAGTTTTGCCTTTTTTAAAGTTTCTCCTGGTGTCATCAGTACAATGCACTTTTCTGTGGTCTTTCTTTTTTGCTCCTTTCAACAGTTCATGTGGAGGTGCTTGAGTCTTAGCAGCATCCTTTAGGTATCTTCGGTAGAAATTTATCATACCCAGAAATGTCCGCAGGTCATGAATAGTTTCTGGTAGTTTGTAATTCGAGATAGCTTGTACTTTTTCTGGCAATGGGCGAGAATCTACTGCAGTGATCAGAAATCCCAAATATTCTACTTGGTCAGCTCCCATCACTGATTTGGAAATATTAATTCAAAGTCCATATTGCTGGAATCTTTTAAATACTATTTTTAGATGTTCACTGTGCTCCTCTTCTGAAGATGAGGCAACCAGTACATCATCAAGATAAGGGAAAACAAACTCGTCCATACAGTACTTCAGTGATGAAACGTTGGAAGGTTGAAGGAGCATTCCTCAGTCCAAAACTCATAGTATTGAACTCGTACAGGCCAAATTTGGTGGTGATGGCAGTTTTTTCTTTGTCTTCCTCAGCAATAGATATCTGATGATGTGCCTTTACAAGATCTATCTTTGAAAAAAAAATTTTATCCTTCAGGATGTAATTAAAGTCCTCAATTCTAGGAATTGGATACCGATCTGGTACTGTCTGTGCATTGAGTCGCCTGTAATCACCACATCGTCGTAATGTGCCATCCTTCTTATTAACCAAGTGCAATGGACTTGCCCATTGAGGTTTTGAGGGTCTAATAATGTTGTTGTCCAGCATAAACTGGAACTCCTGCTTTTCCAGCTTCAACTTATCAGGGGCCAGTTGTCTTGCCTTCGAATAAGCCGGTTGACCATTTGTTAGGATATGGTGCTTTACTCCATGTTTGACAATTCTGTTTACCAAATTAGGCTTGGTTGATCGGGTACAAGAAACAGGTTAAATATTTGGGAGGCCCCTATTGACCATCTGAGTTTTTTTCTTGAATGATAAACTTCCCCTTTTAATTGAAAGATTTTTTCCCCTCGGGGGGTCTATCAGTAACGGGAAATTTTTTGGAAATAGCACCCATGTTTCCCTGCAATTTTGGCAATAAAAAGGCCCTAAAATGGGACCAGACCCGGGGAAAATTTTTTATACCTGTTGGAATTTCGTGCCTTGCAGCAACAGTTTATATTGAGGTTGGGCCTTTCCCCTTTCTTTTTTGCCCCAGGAGGATGGGCGCCGCCACTATCCCAAAGGGAATGACACCCGGTTTCTGTGCCCTTTGACAAATAAGGGGATTTGCCCTAAAATTTCGGCAGCAGGACTCCCCGGCTCTACGTTGTTGGGCCCCACATACTTGAAATTTTGAAGTATGTTTTTTTTGTTGAATAGAATCCACTAAGAATGGTTTTTTATAGAAATCGTTTTCCCAATCAAGGGACGGCGGGGCTGTCTTATATATATATATATATATATATATATATATATATATATAAAAAGGATAAAGCCCCGCTCATCACCATATCCCAAACTATTCAACCTAAAAGACTTGAAATTTGGGGGGTATTTTCCCTTTTCGGAGTAGAATCCGAAAGAATGGTTTTTCAAAAATGCCCCCTAGTGGTTTTTAGGTGATTTAGGGCGTTATACATAATTATTTTTTTAAACTTTAAAAGCTTTTGTCAAAAAATTGGAAGGATTTTTTTATAGAGTAGAGACCCGACAAAATTTTTTTTAAAAAAAATCAACCCTCAAATGGGTTGGGGGGATTAAAGGGTTTTCATAAATATTTTTTTCCTTTTTAGCTCTAAGGGTATATCTTGAAATTTGGGAAGATTTTTTTTATGGAGTAGAGACCCTTTTTAAAAAATGGGGTTTAGGAAAAATTTTGCCCCCAAAAAGGGCGTTGGGGGGTTTAAAGGGTAATAGGTAACTTTTTCCCTTTTTTTAAACTATCAATCTACGAAAAAAGGAAAAGGATGTTTTTTTCATAAACAAGTTCCTTTAACAAAGGTTTTCGAAAAGGACCCCCAAGGGTGGGCTGGGGGTCAAGGGGAAAGGGTTTTTTTTTAAAAATTTCTTTTTTAATTGAACCCACATCTTTAAAATTTTTTTAAGCATGTTTTTTTTTTGTTGAAAGGAATTTAAGAAGGAATTTAGAGAATGCTCCTGGGAGGATGGGGGGGTATATTAGATTTTAAGTTTAAAGGAATTTGTCCTTTTTTTATCAAGGGCAAGGTTATAGGTTAAAAATATTTTCAATACAATCAATTCTTTGCTAGGACAGATAAGAGGGTACCAAATTTTTTTAGATATCAAATTTTTAAAGTTATATTTTAAAGTTTTTAGGAGTGTTCACACAAAGTAATCTCCTTCACATCATGGTTTTGTATACAAATTTCCCCCAGAATAAAAAGCCGAAAAATTTTTCTTGGAATTGATGAAAAAACAGCATTTATAGCCACATCAAGTTTTTCCCAAATGAAACAAGCCACGTTCTTTTTAGATCAATAAAAACCAAAAATACACATTGCTGAAACGGAGAATAAGATGGATGCTACATCACTTTTAAATTTTTTTTTGCAGAAACTCGCTTTAATCTGGGTGTATGGAAAAATGCCTTCATGGTAAGCATTAGTCCCCAACATTAACTTCTTTGGGGTCATTTAATGGTATACCAGTTTTCTGTTTTTCTTCTGTCCTTCCAACGAGGCTTTGATCAATTCCATATACTTTGAAAAACGGCCTTCTTTTTTTTTTGCTCATTGGCTCTTCACCATTGTTGGCATGGGATCATCTTCAAAGACCTTTGCTTTCTTGATGTGTTGGAACGTCATAAAACGGCATGTACGTTTCATCATCCATTACAATTTTAGAAATGAGCGGTGGCCACCATCATTTGGCAATTTAAGGGATTTTTTTACTGATTCTGATATGTTCTTCTTTTTGGTGCTCAGTTAGATTATAGGGAGCCCAAAGGCAAACTACTTTTTTCATATGTAATTCTTCTTGAATAATTTTGTATATGGCTGTGGATCCAAAGTTAAGTCCCTTCTGTATAATTTGGTAGGTACAGCGATTATCATCCATTAATATTTTTCGTATGGCGGACACATTATCCGGGATTACTGCCGGCCGTGGCCTTCCTGTGTGTTCTTCATTCTGAAGAGAATTGTGACCTTGTGCAAAATTCTTTAAACCATCTGAATTACAGTAGCACAACATGGAAATTCATCACCAAATGCTAATTGCAGCCGTTGAACGCATTCCTCTTGATTTAATCCAGTTTTAAAATCATAGAAAATCCATAGCACAATAATATTCTCGCGTTAACTCCATTTTCTTTTCTATCTAAAATTTATTCTACGCTAAACAACTCGAAGTAAGTCAGTAAAAAGTCATCTCGGTGTTAAAATACTTTGTATTTTCATACTAAACCGTTAATTTTATTTTATAACTTCTTGTGTTCGCGTATCTCAGAAAAATTTCAGAGTTACCCTCATATGACTATGATCATTGCCTCATCTTGTAAATCCTGCCTGTAATAATTTTATGACCTAAATAAGGAGTTTTAAATTCTGTCAATAATTTATTTATATATAAGTAGTATATATTTATAAAGCATCATGAAATGCCCAACGAAGCGGTGGCTAATCCTAATATATGTTATAAATGCGAAAGTTTGTGAGGATGTTTGTCCGTCTTTCACGAAAAAACAACAGAATGGATTTTAATGAAACTTTACAGTAATATAGCTTACACATCAGAATAACACATAGGATATAATTTATAAAGATATTGTGTGAAGTGTCCAAAATATAACGATATTTGTCAAGTATGTAGGAAAAATTCTGCCATCTGCAAGCAATTCTGGCATGCGCTGCAAAAAAGCCCACAACAGCATACCTACATTTTATTTGTGAAGAAACACTTTTTGTTTTGGCTACGCAAGGCGTTTGCTTCTAATAATTTATTTCTGTAATCAGCATAACCCCTAATTTTTTTTTACTTCAGAACCAAACGGAGTTTTGAAGGTAGAAAATTTCGTTATTTGAAGAAAATTATCTATCTTTGACCATAAAACGCTAACATAACATCTTTAAATCGGAGAGAGAGAGAGAGATCGAGGGAGAGATCGATCGATTGAGATTGAGAGAGAGATCGAGATCGATAGAGAGATTGAGGGAGAGAGATGGAGATTGAGAGAGGGAGATCGAGAGAGATTGAGGGAGAGAGATGGAGAGAGAGATTGAGAGATAGAGATCGAGGAGACAGATCGAGAGAGAATGAGAGAGAGATCGAGGGAGAGATAGAGAGATATCGAGGAGAGAGAGATCGAGGGAGGGAGAGATCGAGAGAGATTGAGGGGGAGAGAGATCGAGGGGGGAGAGAGCGAGTTCGAACAAGAGAGATTGAGAGAAAGAGAAGAGAGCGAGTTCAAACAAGAGAGACTGAGAGAAAGGAGAGAGAGAGCGAGTTCAAACAAGAGAGATTGAGAGAAAGGAGAGAGATCGAGGAGATTGAGAGAAAGGAGAGAGATTGAGACAGATCGAGAGAGAGACGAGATCGAGGAGACAGATCGATAGAGATCGAGTTCGATCGAGAGAGAGGGAGAGAGAGAAGGAAAGACGAGATCGAGGAGAGAGAGAAATCGAGAGATATCTAGGAGAGTGATCGAGAGATATCTAGGAGAGTGATCGAGAGTTATCTAGGAGAGTGATCGATGAGAGAGATATCGAGGAGAGAGAGATCGATAGAGACAGATCGAGAGATATCGGGAGAGAGATTTAGAGAGATTGAGAGAGACGAGATCGAGGAGAGAATGAGAGAGAGATCGAGAGAAATTGAGAGGGAGATTGAGAAAGAGAGATCGAGAGAGACGAGATTGAGAGAGAGATCGAGAGATGAGATTGAGAGAGATCGATCCAGAGAGAGAGTATCGAGAGAGATCGATAGAGACAGATCGAGGAGAGAGAGATATCGATAGAGATATTGAGAGAGGGAGATCGAGAGAGAGATTTAGAGAGAGATCGAGGAGATCGAGTTCGAACGAGAGAGATCGAGGGAGAGAGATCGAGAAAGAGACCGAGTGAGGGATCGAGAGAGATCGAGGAGGCAGAGATCGAGAGATAGACGGAGAGAGAAATAGAGAGATCGAGAGATCGAGGGAGGGAGAGAGAATTTTGTAGGCATGTATTCATTCATGGGGTGAAGATCCGTTATGAACGGAATTTGCGAAAATCGTATCCCAATGGGCGTTCGGGGGATTAAAGGGCTTAAAAAATGATTATTTTCATTTTCAGACTACTGGACGTACAGTCTTGAAATTTTGTTTGCTGATTCCCTTCATGGAGTATATATCCAAAAATCGACCCCCAAGTGGCTTTGTGGGGCAAGGGGCGTTTTACATATTTGTTTCCGTTTTTAAACTATGACGTAGTCTTGAAATTTGGTACGCAGATTTCTTTCATGGAGTAGAGATCCATTACAAAAGAGGTTTTGCAAAAATCAACCCCGAAAGGTGGTGGGGGGTTCTAGAGGTTAAGGGACTTTGTAAAAAATTTTAGGATTCAGGAGACCTGGTTTATTTAATATGCAGAGGGGGAAACGTGTTCTTTCCATCGACTGGTGGCTGATTTAAAATGTTTGGATAACCAAGTATCAGGTCAGATCTTGTTCAGTGTGACTGCATCCAGTGCTTTTCAGGAGTTCTGCTCATAAACACTAAAAACTGTATACACTTGGTAAATCTGAATTGCTGATTTAAGAGGGAAAAAACTTGATTCGATAGAAATCCAGTTTTGAAATAAATATGCTTATTTAACTCTAAAACAACCCCCAAATCAAATTCAGCTCGTTGTTTTGTAAAATGTTTTCCAGTGTACAATGGAATAATGTGTTCCCCAGCATATGGTAAGCATATGGTTTTACGATTTAACATTGAACATCTTTAAAAAAAAATATCGCTGCATTTCTGTAAATACATACTTGGTAATTTTTTTATAAATTTTTTAAAAGTTATATCTTATTATTATCACTAACATTATCCTCTTAAAGATAAAGGAAATTTACTGCAGTATTCATTAGCTTTTTAAGTAGTCCCATTCTCCCTTTAAAATTTATTATTCTTTTTTTTGGATGGGGGGGAGAAGCTGTTTAAATTTCAATATTCGTAGACATAGAGATAGATTTTGTTAAACTTACATGAGCTGGAATTTAAAGCTTTACATAGTTCAACTTTAGAACCAAACTTGGTTGATCAATTACATTGCACACTGTTACCTTGCTAAATAACTACAATAGCTCTTACAAAGTACTGTTAAAGTATCAGTTATAACATACTCCTACCTTTTTAATGAAGGCTTCTACATTTACAATACAAAACTAAAAATGGTTTCAACCAATTTGTTACTTTAAAATTACAGCACAAAATATTTATCTTTGTAAATTGAAGGGATGATAAATTTCACATATAAAAACACAACAGATGTTTATATATAATCTCTTCTACTTCACTATCTGTTCATCCACTGCAGGTTTGAATATCTTCCTCTTCATAAAATTAAGCTGATCTTTTCTGACTTGAAGATATCAATTAATTTTCAGAAGTGTCACTTTATTTTCAGAAACTTCATAGACGTTTATTACATCTGTAACTTAGTCTGAAGAATTAGTTCACAATTACTAATTAAAGCCAGTATTTCTCTGTCCTAAATAAATGCTTCAAAATCTTTGCAAGACTAATGCTATTCAAAAGTAGTTTACACTTTTTTTTGGAGTTCACCCAAAAATGATTTAAAAAGAGAATGCCCATTAATTTATTTGAGCATTATTATTGTGGTACATCCTCCTCATGTTCGTTGAAGTGGAGATCTCACTGATCGTTGAGGTTCCCGGGGATCCAAACGCAGCAATTATTGAGAAGTTATATATTAAATTGGACACAAAATTATTTCAAACAGATATTTATAATAATTTACTTTTTTAAATTTAAATGTTAGCCTTGATTACACAATATGTGTACTAGACAAACCAAATGGTAAGAATTATTTTATTTACAATAATTAATTATTGCAAATTTTCTACTGGATGCTTTTTGAACATAAATTTTTTTTCCAATTCCAAATGCATAAAAATTTGAAAAGAGTATATTTTTAAGAAAAAAAAATTATTAAATACAGCTATGAAATAATCAATTATAACATTTTTATATAGTTGGATTGTTCATGTAATGAAACGTGTACAAATTTACATGCAAATTCCTCCAATACTTTTGACCTTGAACATCTTGTTTAAAATACTCAAAACTGAAAGTATCATTTTTTACACCACAATGATTAAATTATCACATGGTGTTAAGAAATTGGAAAAACAATAGGAATCATTTTTTGTGGAAGAACTATAATGTATGATCTCCTAATAGAGTTTTTTCAAAATATCTCTGAAACTAATCACATTGGAATGAAATTCGGAATAAAAACTACTTAGACAATTTGTTATCTAATTCTTTAAATAAACCACATTCTGCAATAGAAAGAATGTTTCAGAAATAAATGAATTAAGATATCTATTAATAACATTATTTACTTTATTTCTAAGTCTAACAGTGATACCAGAGTTTCGTAATAGCATCAAGATGTAATGGATGGAAAAAAAACCCAGATGAAATGATTTTATTTTTCTAATTTCTACAACTTGCCAACAATATAACTTTGAGTCCTAACAGATTTAATGTGCATCAGCTCTGCTACACTGGATTTGTACAGTATCATAACTAGAACATATGTTTCAAGACAAGGGGTTGCCACAATAATCCAATATAATATTGTCTATCATGAAGGCTAAAGCTCATCCCCCAAATGAGAAACCAAGTAGCAGGTCCTCAAAATAGGATAGGTTTTAGAGAATGATGTTGAGTCGTCATATGTAAACAGGGATGAAGTACTATTTACATCTTTTGTTGTAGAACAATGTTCCATTTCTTCCATATAATTACAGTACATATAATCTGCAATAATCTATCTATATATAGTAGAGAAGCGAAGCAAGATATCTGAAACTATTATATCTGCAGACTTAAAATTTGGCAGGTTTGTTCCTTTTGTTAAGTAGAAATCCTCTAAGGACAGGTTTTGCGAAAATCGACTCCTAAGGGGATTGCCGGGGCAGTGGTGTAGACAAGGATGGGATTTTGGTGTTTAAACCTCCTATAGCCCAACAGATTTTTTAAGTTTTAGCATAAGATTTGTCTTGGTGCTTATGTCTAAATTTTTTTTAAGGAATAATCCCTCCCATGAAAGAAATCTGTATGCCATTGTGCAGGGGTATTATAAAAATAAATATCCCGTACTTGAACTATTTGACCTACCCAACTTGAAATTTGGAAAACGTGTTTCTTTTGTTTAGTGATTCGCAAAGAACGGATTTTGCAGGAATAGACTCCAAAAGAAGGTTATGGGAATGTAACAGACAAGAATTCTCATTTCTGAACTATTAGATTTACATACCTTATATTTGGAGAGCATGTTTTTTGTTGAGTAGAAATATGCTAAGAGTTTTGTGGAAACCGAATTCCAAAGATGGTTTTGGGGATTAATGGGATCTTATGCATAAAAACCTGTTTTTGAACAATTAGATTAACAGGCTTGAAATTTTACATACATGTTTCTTTTGTTGAGTAAGGATTCACTGAAAATGGGTTATGTGGAAATTGATTCCAAGGAGGAGGGGAAACGAGGATCTATTAATCTGTCTTTTTTAAATCAAAAGGTGAGGTCTAAAAATGTTTTGGTGGTACAATTAAAAGCTTAATACTGAGATTTAGATCTTTCAATTACTTAAAAAAATATATAGTTATACCACACCAGGAAATACCCAGTGAAGTGGACCAGTTATGGTTATTAATATAATATAAAAACACACAAGTGAGACATACAAATAGGTATAAGTACTAAAATTTTCCCCTTAATTATATGATTATGAAAAAACATTAACAAATTATTCTAAACTTCTACACAAATTTATAAAAAATTAACAAACTTAAAAATAATATTTTTGCCTTTGTCATTTATATGAATTAATGATTGAATTGAATCTAAAAGAAATTAATATGATTTTTATAAAATCAAGTAAGCAACGATTTTGATTTTATATTTTTTAAGCAATTTTCCTCTCTTGCAGTTCACATTTGGTCTTGTGATGAATAGGTTTTTCATAAATTAAATTACATCTCCACGAACACTGATCGACCATGGATATTTATTAAGAAACTAGTCAAATTTTCTAAGGCAGGGATGCGGTCCACAAACCACATCTCTTTGTGTAAAGGGTTTGACTCTTCGGACTTCTGCCTATATGTATTATCAAAAATAATTATGTGTGTAATGATCCAATGGGTGCAGGTGTTGGAGGGTTCGAGTAAAGACCAACCATTTTAATACTTAACAAACTTTTATTGGTTATTTCACTTATAACTTTAGCCAACTTAAGAGGAGAATGCACTTATATTACTAAACCTGAAGAGCAATCAAGTTTAATTAATTTAAACTTTATAGAAATAAGAACGCTTATCTCTTAATCCTTAACCTCTCTTCTTTCCACTACTTGGATAATCTTTGAATATCTTCCAACTTGGCTAAACTATACGACCTCCAGTCACTATCTTCCTCTCGCTGCTATATCAACCATTCTCGCATCTACTCTACTACTAACACTTAAATAAAAGTTTTAATTTATATAAACCCCGTCTTCTTCACAGAAAGCGGTTTCCTATTGAAATCACAGTTAAAAAGATTATATTCCCCAAGAGGATTATTAGTAGAATCGTGCATATACCCATTACACATATGTACTAGGAAATTGTTTCCTTTATAATTGTCCTTTCTCTTTTTCCTTTATAATTATCAATTGAAATTATTTTACTTAATATATATATTCATTCAAACATTTGGCTGGTTTTAGACCTTTGTATTAAACTGTTGTCTATATACAAATTTTACTCCGGATCGGAGAAAATATTAGAATTAGTCCTTGAGCAATAGAAATCAAATTTATTGGTAAAGATGCCACCATGGGAAGATATTCTTCTAAGTGATTTTGAGCAACATTTATTTGTATGTATGAGTTTGGGAATGAATGGACAAGAGGTACACTTCGATCTCCAAAGCAGTAACAAACACATTCCATATTTTTTGACATGCTTAAGAGTTAATAAAAAGAGCATTCAAATATATGCAAGAACAATCAAAGTCAATTATAATTATTAGTGGTAAAAAAGAAAAATCCAGAATAAAGCACTTGCATTGTCATTGGTAAGGACATCTTTTTTTCGAAGCTTGAAAGTTTAATTATAATATTTTGACAAAATACACTCAGGAACATTGAAAATAGCGACCCAAGAAGGAAGCTAAGTACAATCGCGAAACTTTGCAAATAAGTACAGCGTAATGTGATATGCAAATGATCCAAGTTTTGGGCCAATACGCATGCTCATACACGCTGAGGTGGCGCTACAATCAGGAAGAGAGTGCTATATAAGCCAGCGCAAATTCGAAGATTCATAAGCGTGGCGATTACCCGTCGATTGTAGGAAGACTTTGGTAAGCGAAACATACCAGGTAGCGTGCTAGAAGACATTTCTCACAGTTAATCGAGTTTGAGAGAGGCCTGATCCTCGGGATGAACTGCAGGCTGATGTAGCGCGCAGTGTTGCTGGCCAGGTGGATGGATTGGTGTGCTGTTAGAAATATTGGGAGCAGTGGACGCGAGAAGGTACCGTCGGAGAAAAACTGAGTCTGAAGCGACCAGGAAGACCACGAGGGAGGGGATCGAGAAGGATCGTGCGGAAAGCACTTGTGGACCCCGCAGTGACTCGTTCAATGATACAAGCAGACGTAGGCGTAGCAATTGTTCCACAAACAATTAGCAGACACCTTGCACAAGCAAATCTTAAATCCAAGCGCCCTTTCCGTGCACTCCCTTTAACACCAGAACATCGGCAACTGCGTCTACAGTGATGCCAAGCCAGATCAATGTGGAATGTCACAGATTGGCAAAAGGTTGTGTTTAGTGATGAATCCCGGTTTGTTTTGGGGACAGATGATAACCGTGTACGGGTGTGGAGCGGCACAATTCCCCACACACACTGTTCTACGTCACACTGCCCACACAGCTGGTGTAATGGTCAGGGCCATAGTTATGATAGCCGGTCCACTTTAATTGTGATGCGTGGAACCTTAACGGCCAACGTTGCGAGATATTCCACCCCATGTAGGACCCTTTCCAATGGTCCCCAGGGGCAATTTTTCCAGCAAGATAATGCTCGCCCGCATACAGCAAGGGGTTGCTCAAGACTTCCTACGCCTTTTCAGACTCTTCCATGGCGGGCCGCTCCCATTTGTCCCAAGAAAGAGCACATGTGGGTTTTAGCTAAAATGGCGATGCCATCGGTCACTCTGTACATGATGTAGAGTTGGCTGTTCAAGATGTTTGGGCCCATCTGCCTCAGGACACATAAGGTGGCTAATAAACCTCAATGCTGGACCGTGGGGCCCATGTTCAGCTGAGGTGGTCCAACGCTGTTTGAAGTTGCCCAATTTGTGTCGTTCACACCCTGTATTCGTTTAATTGTCTTGTTTTTTGAGATCAAGTGAACTCGCCTGTGTCATTATGTGTATTAAATTTCATTTCAATCTGATGCTTTCTTCTTGGGTCGCTATTTTCAATGTTCCTGAGTGTAGTTCTTGCATTGAACCTCAGGAGTAAAAACATTTTTCAATAGTTCTTAGTTTTTGAAGGAATAGGAAGTGTTACTTTGTATAAAACTTTATATATTACAAAAAAAAAAATATTAATTGGAACATGACAGTTTTGATCATAACCTCTATATCATAGACTTCCCCAAGCATTTCTACTATACATGCATATAAATGGCCCTTCTCTCCAGATGCTTGTTGACCCCTCTACTAAGGGAACACCGGATTGTAAACAAAGCTTTTTTCAGGAATACTGTGAACATCACTTCAAATTCTTAGAAACATTTCTCATACAAAGAGTTACAAATCACTAATCGTGAATGGGACATGATAAATTTGGCATCCTTATGCAAGAAGGAGTTTGGGGCTTTCTTTCCCTTTTTTCCAAATTTGCAATGCTCACTTTTCTAGTTATTTGCAAAAAAATTCATTGAAAATTTTAAAAACATGTGCGTTTAAAAAAATGTAAAAAGGGAAGAGGTTCCCCCTGTGGTCTTACTCATTTTATCTGAATATTGAAAATATTTTTAATTGTTTTAGTGTGCCGGATGTTAATTTTCAGATCTTGAATAAATGTTTAAAAATACAAAAATCAGGAAAAATTGTAAACCAGAGCAACATCCAATTTTTTTTTCGCTGTCTCAAATGTGTTTTATTGCATGGAGTTATATGCAGTAGCCTAGATTTAAGTAGAAATGTAAGAAACTCCATATGATTAATATTATGCTCCAGATTTCGGGTCAACAGAATCCTTTTGATTTGAGTATTGTTCTTATTCCTGGGCTAGGAAAGGTCGACTCATCCTTTCATCCCTATAAAATTGGGTTGATAAATGAGTACCAAGCTTGTTTGGGGACTTAAACACTGGGGGTCTCGCTTCAGACTGACCACCTGATCGGTATATCTGCTCATGCACCTCAGTGCCCAATGGGCATGTATAATGGGATGGGCACAGTAGGCCTTGGCCCTCATGGGCTGCTTCACCACTGAGTTTATTGTTCTTTTTACCAGAGAGGGATGTTGGATACATATTATATTGTTTATTTAATCTTCCATTTCATGTGAATTAAGTGCTTATTTTTATTAATATCCTGTATTTTTTAGTGCACTTGGAATTACTATAAGTACTTATTTAATTGACATATTTTTATTTTCATTTTAGCAAACATGGAAATAATTAATTTGAAGTCATAGAAAAGGAATGAAGAAGAACAAGAAAAGGAAATCAAAACATTAAGATTGACCACTTGTCACTGAAGGCTCTTACTTCAAAAGACAGCTAGCATACTGGAATAACATTACAATGGTAAAATTGTGACTTGCATATTTATCGGCATTCAATTTATCAATAAGGCTAAAGGAAGAAAAGTAAATTGCATTTTAATATGGAAAAAGATTACAGACCATTAGGCCAGTATAGAAGAAGAATATGTATTCTACTTTGGAATGGTAAAAGAAAAAAAATAAAGGAGAGAATTTAGAAGAATGAGCCCTATTAAACAAACAATTAGATTTTTCAATGCTCTATCATTCTAGAACAAATGGATGTTTAATGAGTTTCCAGCTAATCAAGTTTTTCTCATGGAGTTCCTATAGGTATTGTACAATTTATATTCCATTACTTAGATACAGATTTTTTGATGGTATTGTGAATCATGAGCTCTATTTAAATATTTTAAAGAGAAATTTTAAGTTATTCGCCCAAAATTTGAATATTGGAGACGACTTAATTTTTCAACAGGGTGATGCGCCAAGCGACTGCTCTCAATGTCACACTGGTGTCTCTATAACTGTTCCCAAATTATAAAAACACCTCCTCAATCCCTTTATTTAGCCCAATAGAACATATTTGGTGAGATTTTGATGTAAAAAAAAGAAAGAAAACATGACAAATAAACACAAAATGTGAAGTAAAAACAATAATCCCATAAGAATGGAGGAAATCGATGCAGAAATTACAAAAAACTGATTAAATCTATACCAAGACGCTTTAAAGTTGTTGTGGACACTAAAAGATATCCTACCAAGTACTAAATTGAGAAAGAAATACAATATTTAAAGCTAAGTTGATATTTTTGTTAAGTGTACGAAGACTTTTGTGGCGTAATTTTTTAGTAACTTTTTGATTATTAATTTTTTAAAAAAATAGTTATACTATTTTTAAAAAATTAATTATGTCATTCATTAAGAACAAGTTGCAGATATCATAAAAAAATTACAATTACAATACATTAATTTTTATTAGTCGAAAACATTAAATTTTATAAGAAATTGCAAGTGTTCGAACACTTTTGTGGCCTACTGTATATATATATTATGGTGAGTTAAAGAATGCATGTTTATGCATGGGAAACTTAGTCCATGTCTCAAGCAGATGATGTGCTACAGATGAACATTATAAGTATCTACACAAAAGGAAGATTTTAAGATTTATTTTTGGAGGAATTCAGGAAAATGGAATCTGGTGAAGAAGATCAAATTTCGAGCTTTATCAATCGTATAAAGAATCTGACATCGTTAACTTCATCAAAATTCAATGAATTGAATGAGCAGGTTACTTCACCAGAATGACCACCATGAAAAAAGTCTTCAATGACCAACCAATTAGCACACAAAGAAAGGGCAGGCCAAATCTTAGATGGATTGATGACCTAGAAAATGATCTCCTGGTTTTGAGAACTAAGAATTGGAGAACACTAGCAGGAAGAAGTCTAACCTGGAAAAGGCTCCTTGAGAAGGCAGAGGCCTACCCTGGGCTGTCAAGTCACTGAGGAAGGAAGGAAAGATATGGGATATAAAGCATGTTAAGGGATATTTGGCTGCAAAGAAAGGAAAATTATTGAAAAAGATCATGTGAAATCTGGAATAGATTAAATTGTGGTGGAATAGAACAGAGCCTTGCTAATTATATGAAGTTTGAACATTTAGAAACAAATAATCTGTGTGTGGGGGAGGGGGGAGGAGAGCACACTGTATATTTAAATTCAGATCTTGTCAAAGTACACCTTCCATTCAAAGGGACATTTGAATAGTTTATTTCAGAAATCCTATCCAAAGAATTTAATTAATGAATGCCAACAGAAACATCAATTTCTCAATGATGAGTTTAGAAATTGAAGTATTAGGTAATGACTTTATTGAATGGATAACAGAATTTAGTTTAGAACTTCTCTTCTGAACACAACTGTTCTTACATATAAAAATTCAATAATTGAAACACATCTTTATTAGATCTTACAATATGCTCTTCAAATTTTTGTGCTATACTAAAAATTATGTTTTGAATTGCTTCTTTTATATTGATTACAGTCCAAATATTAAAGAATTTTTGTTATTTGGGTCCGATAAGTGAACTATAGAAATAAACATTGGCAATTAGTGATGAAACAAGCTTATTTATGTCAACTCAAAAGAAGACAGTGACTATCTCACTAATACAATATTTAAAATTTTGAGTTATATATAATATTACAGAGATTAAAATATCAAAAAGATCACATTACTATGTCGGAATTGTATCCCCTATAATTTTTACAACCTAGTTTATCTCAATAATGGATCGGTTATCATATATCGCTATACACAAACAAATGTCAAAAATTTCAAAAGAATTTATTTGGCAGAATATGTAATAGTACCTCTATTATCCAAGCTTATAATCCAAAGAGGTTTCGTAGTAGTCTTAAAAAGTACTCTACTATAAATTTAGATCAAAAGAGTTTAATATTCTTTAATTAAATGATAGATTTAGTGGGATTATTTTAATTCAATAATCAACCTCAATTAAATGCTAATATTTTTTCAAATTAATTTGCATCTAAAAATGCTTATCATGAGACACTTTCCTTGGACTTCCACTTACAAATCTGTAGTACTGGCTACTGTCTTTTCATAAACTAAAAAAAGAATATTAACTAATCTAATATCTTACTTTTAAACTGTAGAATGAGAATATCCTCAACATTACCGTTTTGTACCTTTCTAAGATAGAAGAAATGCTGCTTGTACATTAAGCAGTAGTACATGAAAAATTGCAAAAGAAATTCTTTGCAGGTTTGATTAGATATTCAAATTAGGATATGGAGAGGAATTTCTTTGTAATCTATGTATGTACATAATAAATTTTTTGCATCTCAGTCATTTCAAATCTGATGGAAAGGTTTATTTCTAAAAAGATTGTTCCTGAAAGGCTGAAAAGCCCTTGTGTAGCTGAACAGTGCTGCGTTAATATATATTCACTCACTCACCCTGAAAGGCTGTGCTCTTTTTAAAATTTTATGTACTATATACACTCTCACACATACTTGTATGATTTTTTATAAACTCGTTTTTTTAAAGTGTATCAAAATATCTTACTTGAAAATCAAGTAAAGAATGAAGTTTTGAAAAAAAAAAAAAATTATTATTTGAAATATTTTTGTATAAGCATTATGCATGAGAGAGAAAAAATTTACCAATTTAGTAATCAATAGTGTATGCAATATTTTTTTTTATCATATCATACAATAAGAAAATAATTTGGCTATCACGCTTGAAACCTTTTAATGTGATTCAAACCGACTTTGAATCCTATTAGATCTTCCACAGTGTATTCGAAATATTGAACTCTTAAAGTTAACTGAGTAAAAAATTCTTTCAGATAAAATAAAGAAATTGGTTAATGTGTCTTCCATAAGTTAAATTTCTAATAAAACATTCTTCAATATACATAATAGTTCTAAGACTGTGAATATGAAAATTTTTTAGGAGCGTAAAAATATCATTTACCATATATGTTAATAGGGATAAAATTATCTTTTCCCAGATTAATATATATTTCTCAGTTTGTAAAATTTGTATTAATGATTCCTGATTTTAAAATAAACATTTACTGATTCCTGCCATAAAGATATGTTTAATGAAATAGTTAACTATATATGATTTCCAGGATTTTTTCATAATAGCTATTGATGTTTAAAAAAACCAGTGCAAATTATGAAGAAAGGACTTATTTACTTGCAGGCATGATAAAAATTTCCTGTATCAGAAAGCAATGTTCAAATGCAGTTTATGTTTGAAAAACCTGTTTTGACAATTTCTTTTATACAATGCCTCATGTATGTTTGAAAAATACCTACCTACACGTATCTTACTTTAATCGAAAGAATTAGTCTCTGGAATTGTGGTCCATCATACCTTAGTATTTTCTCTCATGTTTGCCGAGTTCCCATGGTTGTCTCCAAATTATGGAATCAATGGCTTCAGGGGGTTTCTATTGTATGCTGTGCAATAACTTGATGCCTTTCATTTGCCATTTCTAACAGCCGAGAAGAAAACATGTTTTCTGCATGGCCTTATGAGATTGTACTGTCACATCATAAACTCTGAGTCTAGAAATGAAGTTATTTTCAGGACAAAAAGTGTCTTTATGGGCAAAGCAACAATATTTCTTCTGTGAGCTGTCAGCTTGTCAATTGTGATTTGTGCCATTTCGTGATACAGCTACTCTTGATATTGCATCACAGATTGGTGCACCTCCAATCGTGTGATGAATCACAAACCCAGATTTGCTGGAATGGCATCTTGTTCTATTTTCAGACAGATATTGGTTCTATCTACAATTATTGCATGGGGGCTTCAGAATATGTTGTAGAGACAGCTTTCACTAGTACAGGTGACAGCCCAACCAGAAGCAGTGGTATGGGATATCATTTGAAGTATATCACAATCACCTCTTGTCTGTGTTGCTTGCATTTTGAATAATAGCCAATTACATTTGCTACATTAGGACCGTTGACTGTTTCTTATATCCGTGGTTTCTACAACATTATGTTTCAGCAGTTCAGTGGTGCAGTGCATGATCACATGTTGTTCATGTGGTCTTGACCTTCTTGATGCAGAATGTGTTCGACCGTTGACCTGGCCAGAGCATGTTCTACTGATTTATTGTCATTTGTCTGTTCAATAGCTGCCTCTACTCACCAATCACTACAATTGATAAATTGTGACATAATGTTCAATCTGTATGGATTGCTGTACCCATATGTATCATGTAATCTCTGTTCAACTTAGTTCTGAGGTGGATTATATTACTGTCAGAGGTTACTGCTCTGAATACTGATTTTTCTCGAACTGTACCTCCAAATTTTCTTAAATGTTATGACTTGTTTTTCCTTCTATGGCATAGGCTCTATAAAATATTCTGTTTCTGTGATGCAGCAATTTTAATGGCCAGTATTATATAATTTTTTCTTTCTTTTTTTATCTATGCAGAAGCATTGGCCATTTGCCAAGCCTCGGATCATCTGAGTCAAACAAAAACCTGCTCATATGCCAGATAGTTTCTCTGTACTTTCTGTTGCTTCAAAATAACTCGCGATTTAATCTCACAATTTATAATTCATAGTAATATTTTTGTGCAGTTCTTTTGCAACAATTAGTTGATTTTACTTCGGATTCTGGGATACTCAATTTTTTAGAATGCACAGACAAATTATTTCCCAAGATCAGTTATGGAATATAATATGAATTTATTGACTGGTTTGCTTCAGACATCCAAGATAACATCAATATAGAATAAGAAAAATAAATGAGAATTTTTGTTCTAGCAAATATTTTGAAATTTTAGGACAGATCTTGATCTTAGGTATCATTTCTTAGTGGACAAAAAGCAGAAGAGAAAATTTGAGCATTCCAGTCTTCAACAAAGTGATCATCATTCCAGGACAATTCGGTGCATAATGTAACTGTATGAAACAATTTGGATCATATAATATTGTGTTGCTGAATAATGCATCAAAATAATATCTTTGATATATTCTTAAAATTTATCTTCAACACATTAAATTTTTAGACATAAAATGCAGTGAGTAATAAATTAATATTGAGAACTTTTATGCAGAAGGTGAAACAATTTGATATTTATTAATTTAAAAGAATCGTGTTAAAATGGATGATAGTTTGTTGCTTCACATCCCTTAAAACCGTGTCTATAAATCAGACTTGTGCATGTATTTTTGTTTCAAATGTGTTCAAACTTAATATTGATTTTACTTAATTGTTCCTTTCAGAATTAAAAGTTTTATTATAAGGGGAAAGATGTAGTCTAAAATTGAATGAGAAGAGATGACAATAATCATCCGAAACAGTACCAACTGTTGATGGAGGAAAAAGGTAGAAATAATGACATCTGTCGGCTTGGTTAATCACCTGACATCAATAGTTTTAAAGAGAAAAAAGCTGTATTTTATCACAGAAGGGTATGTTTTCTGAATTATTGCAGACAGTTTCATGTAAAAGCTGCTTGTAGTGTGCTCTTGCTATCAAATGTAACCATTTCCTGGTATGTCCTGCATTTGGAATGTTCTTCTGTGTTTAAACACATCAAAACAGTTATTGTTTGAAAGAAGAAATTTAATTTTTGGTAAGGCATTGAAATTTCTGAAAATGTTATATAGAAGTACACTTTGCATATATTTCTGAATAATGATATGAATCGTCACTGTGTGTTCATTAATTTATATATAAAAAAAACAACCCCAAAACTAAATTAGGTGAAAATTTGGAATTTTTAAAAAATTTACAAATTCTTAAAAATTACTTAATTTAGTTAGGAAGTAAGATTTAGTAGAAAGCATTTTAATTTAGTAAGAAAGGAAAGTAGATATTAAAATTTTTTTCTCCTTCAAATGCGAATTTTTCTGGATATGAAAAAATTGACTACATGATTCAATCCATGTTCACAGGATTAAATCATATTCCTTTAAATTTAATCAAGAAAGCTTTAAATTTTTTGAAGATAATTTTATTTAGTCACCAAAATTACCATGTTGCTCTTTACGTTTCTGATACATTATATTCAATTAGCATCCTTAAATTAATATTTCAAACTTTTCTACTTTGTTAATAAGAACATTCAATGTTTACCTTCAGTTCTTGTTGCTGCATAGTGCACTTCAAACTATTTGCTTACCAATGTAAACAAACGCCATAGATTTATTCTTTCTGTTTTAGACTTCTTGCTTTCTTGATAGCAGCAGTTTTTTCTTTTTCATATATTCTGTTATCTACCAAGAGTTCCGATTTTGTATACTTATAGCTATACTTATATATATAATCATCTTACTGCAATACTTATAGCTTTTACGTACTGCAATCATGGTCTTGTATTATTTGTGTTGAAAAAGCAAAAACTTCAATATAAAACATTTATTAACGGAGAAGAGTTTTAACAGGAGTACATTACATCAATTTAAAATGCATTACAAAACGTATCGTTGCTTAATTTATATCATTAACTATGATCTGCTTTAAAAAAATAGCATCAAGAAATTTAAAGGTTTAGCATTGATGAGGCAAGAAAAGTTTTTAATTAAAACAATTTAAAAGCAACATATTTACACAACCAACCACAACTAAAAATGAACAGGAACGAATAGGTATATATATAACAAAATGTTAAACATCTCACGTGTACACACCCAATCAGCAACGCGATGACGTCATTTACAAATACATCATATGATGTTGCCATCGCCAGTGCGAACGAAAATAAAAAGTTCTCACTTAACTCGCGTGTTGAAATTAATTTATGGAGAATGGACATGACATTCTAAAATAGTTTTTTCAACAATTTAAAAACAAAACTTGATAAATCAATCAATCAGCTGAGTGCAATATAATGGCACACAGTTGCCAAATCTGCTAAGCTTTATAGTGCAGTTTCAGTTCAGTTCTATACAGTACAGTAAATTCACTATTAGTTTGAAGACTAATTTCTCTATTTGTACTACTAGAAAAAGAAAAAAGTTGGCTGCCATAATCAAAAACAGAGCGAACTGGCGCTTATAATAACTAGAGATGATGAGTTCTTGTGTCTATTTTTAGGGAAAGAGACGGCCTTAGCGGCAATTTAATTTTTGACTCCTTTTTGTTGAAGATTATTTATATTTTTCCAAATGATGTTGGAGTCAAAGAATACTCTCTTAATTTTGAGATTTGTCACTTCAGGAATCGGATGTCCATGTATTTTAAGGTGTAGATTTCATGTTTCTTCTTTTTGAGAAGTTAATTCATCTTTTTTCTTTGGAGGGCATCAATTTCAGTTTTTTACACCAGGTAAATATTTTATTCAAAGATTCTTTTGAAGTTTAACTATTGTTTCATCCCATAATCAGTCCCACTATTGTATATAAAAATATTGGCTGCGTGTACTAGTCGTGTCATGTTTAGTTTAAAAAATATCAGACATATAAATCATAAAAAGAAAACGGGATTTAAAATACATCTTTGAGATATGCCATAACTATTAAGGATTCTTTATAGATGGTTCCTTCACTTTACCTGTATAGTTCTTTGGTGTAAAAAATTCTGAATCCAAAGCAATAATCTATCAGAATATCCGACTTTACCTGATTCAGAAATCAGGCCACTCGTCCATAATGAATCATATGCAGATTTATTATCTGGGGCTACCAAAAAAATATATATTTTTTGTTCTCTAACTACACTGAAATGCCGCTGAATTAGGGATAGCAAGGGCAATGCAAATTGTGTTAACGCTGCGCATCATTTATGCGCAAATGAGGGTGATGTGGTAACTGCATATATAACGCGTACTGTGGTTGTTTTGAATTAGTTGTTGGGGTTGCCAGTTATCGGTAAACTGCCTGATTTTAGACGCCTTCGACTGCGGACAAATCGTAGGTGCGCGATGCAGGGGCCATTCAACTTCCGAAACCGTCAGACAGCTAGGATTTTCAAGGTCGGCAGTGTCAAGAATATACCAAGAATACATGGATGGTGGCTAAAAATTAGCGATCGGTCAAACTGCAAAGAACAATTAACTTTGGCAGTGCGTGGTAAGAGACGGCTCAGGCGTGTAGTACGTAGCCAGCAAAGCCAAACATTAGCTCAAATTACCACCCAGTTAAATGACGGTGCCAATCGTCCGTTCAGTAAACTGACTGTGCAGCACTCGCTACACCGCTTGGGTTTCGGGAGTACCATTGCTCAATGCTCACCATCGGGCTGCACGTCTGATCTTGGTGAGAGAGCACAGAGATTGGAGTGTAGAGGACTGGAAACGAGTAGCATGGAGTGATGAGTCTCAATTCAGACTACTTAACACCGATGGGAGGCTGAGAATATGGTGTCAGGCTCATGAAGCCATGGATCTCCTGCATGCCAGGTTGGAACTGTGCAAGGGCATGTTGGCCCAATCATGGTATGGGGTGTTTTTTCGTGGCACTGTTTGGGATCTTCGGTTTATTTGTACTTACCTCCCTCAATGCAGTTCGGTATATAGAGTTGCTGGGTGATCACCTCTATCCCTTTATGTTGTTCTGTTACCTGTACGGTAATGGCAGGGGCGGCTCTAGGGCCGGACAAACCGAACCCTTGCCCAGGGCGGCATTTGGATCAAGTTTGAAAAATATTTTTTTTGTTACAAAAAATTTGATATATTTTCTGAAAATGTTATTGGGTGTGAATTTGGTATTTCATTTAACGTATCTCATTTTTTTTTTATTTTGTACTCTGTCTATTTAATGACAGTTTTCTTTTATGTTGAAACTTGATGGGTTCGAGGCAGGAGTATATGTTAAAGCATGAAATTTAATATATTTACACATTTTTCATTGGTAACTTTCTCCCCATCGCGGAGTGAGGTCACAAAGGGCATTTCTTTCATCCTAACGATGTTCGGTGTTAGCTATCCAAAATGGGACAACGGTAATAAGAGGTTTTGGTAGATAGGGAGCCACGGAAAATATCTTATTTTAAACTTGATTGTAGTTACTATTAGTTAAAACTAATGCCTGTGATCCCCACGATCAGTGGAATATTTTTGGAATAAATTGGTCTGCTTAAATTGATGATTCCTTCTCTTACATTTCTCTCCTTTGAAATAATAACAAGTAATTACGTTCTTAATTTTGAATTATTTTGAATTTTCTGAGACTTAAAATAAGATTCATATATAGAGAGATAACTTGAATTGATATATATGTTATTGGCAAAGTATGAAATGCCTAGGCATTGTATAGAATACCGGACGTTTTTAGGCAAAGTATGAAATAAGAGAATTATTTCATACTTTGCCGAGGCATTGTATAGAATGCCTAGGCATTCTATAGAGGGACTAAAGCTGTTTAGGCAAAGTATGAAATAAGGTCATGATAAGAGGTTACTATATCAATGACATACATTTCTAAAAAATACAAATGTTCTGACAAAATAATCAGAGTGCCATTAAAAAATTATTCAAAATACGTAAAGGAAAAAGAAAGTCGTACCAAACAAAATTTACGTTTTTCTTTTATTAAGGAAAACAAAATTTTAAAATAAAAAGAACTTAAAATTAATCTACTTATTGCAACATGGTATGCTTGAATGGCATTCTGAATTACATTTCATTACATTTTTCATGCAAGGACCATTCTTATTTTGCTACTTTGTGTTACACATACATTTGACGAATCCTTCGCCACTTCTATTGGAATGAGCAATTGCAACTGATCGATCTCGTTCCCCCAGGGTTAGAATTAGGGGACCAACAGACCTCGCAGCTTCTTACTCGCATGCGTTCCCTCGCCGGTGATAATGTTGGCGAGCCTTTCTTGAAATCGCTGTGACTCTGACGTTTGCCTAATGGAACGCAAACAATTCTTGCTGCTCTCAACGAAAATGTAGATCAGCTAGCTACTGTTGCTGATAAAATCAATAACCTGACTTTCCCCCAGGGAATTAATTCAGTTACAGCAACATCTGATCAAAAAGCTGCGCAATTAGAGCACAACAAATTGCTCAACTTACTCAGAAAGTAAGCAAATAACCTGTTTTGTGAAGTGCTTCTTTAGCCCAGCCCGCAACTCAAACTATTTCCGCAATCGCAGTAATTCTCAAAATTGTTTTAAAAGGTACCAAGAACCCACAAATGATCGCCTTATTAACCGCGTTTTATTGACCGATTCTACATTTAAGATAACTTTTTTGATCGATACAGGTGTGGATATTTCTGTTATTCCGAAATCTTTCGCGTTTCATGCTAAAATTCAACATAACTTTGTACTCTGCGAATGGTACATACTTGATTTAAGTTTACGACGCCAATTTACTTGGTCTTTCGTAATCGCATATGTACGCCAACCAATCATCGGGGTTGATTTTCTGAAACATTTTAATTTGCTTGTGTTGATGCTAAACATCATAAAGTTATCAACGCCAACACTAAGCTTTCTTCGAACGTCCAACTTCTAAAAATTAAGTCTGTAGCATCTAACCTAGCAATATTAGTCGGCAATACTAAGTTTGATAAAGTTTTAAGACAATATCCCGAATTAATTAACGCTTCACAACCGATAAATGTTGATACTTCAAATCAAGTTTATCATCACATAGAAACTAAAGGCTCGTCAGTATTTTCAAAACCTCGTCGGCTCACACCCACAATTTCAAAATCTGTTAAGAAAGAGTTTGAATATCTTATGTTGCAAGGTATAATTCGTCCGTTAGAGTCCCTGCACAAGTCCACTGCATGTTAAAAAAATCTAATGGAGAGTATCGACCCTGTGGTGATTATTGTAGACTTAATTCAGTTACCGCGCCCGACCGCTATCCAGTCCCTCACATTCAAGACTGCACTCAAAATCTGTATGGGAAAACTATATTCTCTACTTTGGATTTGGCCCGAGTGTATCATCAAATGGCAATAAATCCACCCGATATTCCTAAAACAGCAGTAACTACCCCATTTGGCTTGTTTGAGTATACTACTATTCCTTTTGGACTTCGAAATTCTGGTCAAATATTTAAGAGACGCATGCACCAAGTCTTAGCTAATTTAGAATTTTGTCTCCCATATTTTGATGACTTGCTCATAGCATATTCCTCCGAGGATGAACACCTTACCACTTACATCAAATCTTTTCTCGATTAACCCATTATCTACCGCATTATGATTTACTGCTGTTTTTTTCAATTTTTTTTTGAATCACTAAATTGAAGATTAAGGGATATACATAAACAAAATACTCAACTTTGGGGAAATTAATCCGTTAGAGCTAATTAATTAGACTTTCTACTGTAAAATTAATCGTGCTAATTTGATATCGGGGGTAGTAGCGCCAAGCTGTTTATGTTCGCCAAGATGGGCGATAATATTACAATATGGTTACCTTAATATTTTCTCGTCTGTCGATGTGGTTGCCATGGGGATAACGCATATTAGAAATAACTTTTATTCGTTTTTTCCCGCTATAACCCTTTAATTTCAGACGATATCTTTAAAAACTTAACCATTTTCAGTTTAATTTTTCTATTTGCGTCTTCTGTTTAATTATGGGCTACTTTCGAATATGGATGTTTCTAAAATGAGTGAGTTCTAGAATATTATTTTCTTAAAAGAATAAGTGTTGTGCTTTTAATTATCGCTATAAATAATTTATTTTCGTTTTAAAATGTTTTTTAGTTCTTTGTTCGATGAAATTCGTTGAAGGAACTTACAGTGCAAGTTTCATATTGCACGCTTTCACTACTTTGTAATTGATATTCTAAATTAATTTTAAAAAATTATGTAATTATTTTATTCATAATGAAAAAAAATGCAATTATTACTATGTGTAATAATCATATAATATTCGTTTCTTATAATTGTTTCTTTTAGCATTTATTTATAAATATTACTACATACTTTGTTATTTATTTTATAATTTTAAAATTGTTATTTAATTTTTTATTATTTTTTAATTATAATTATTATCTTTCATTTATAACTATTTTTGTTGTTTATTTATAGCTATTATGTTATTTATTTATAGTTCTGTATTACGAGTTCTCTTATGCATTATTTTTATTTTTACAATTCGACGATTATTCTTTTAATAATTACTATTTAATATATTATGATTATTGTTTCTAATAACCATTATATAATTATACTATATGATTATTACATAAAATTACGATAAAATAATATTATGAGCTTATTATATGCTGCTTATAATACTGTTACGTAGATCCGAGGGTTCGAGGATTTTATGCAAAACAATCACAAAGAAAATAAACAGTTCTTTAAGAGCGATGCGAATTTATTATCGAAATTCCAATCCTTTAAATACAGGATTCAGCAGCGATATTCACAGAGTAAATATCCGAAGGTCTTCATACCTTCAACGAATCAAACCTAACAGTGTTTAAAAATCCCGAAAGTAAAGATTATTCACAAGCACAGCTGAGCTAATAAAACAATCCTCCTATGCTGGGTTTAAATCCAGACCCCTCTCCGTCCGGCGAGCATCCCCTTTTAAAGGCCGCAGAAACTTCCAGAAATATAAACAGCTCGTGTCATTAAACGTGACACTGTAGAAATCTACTACTTTCTAGAAGATTCCCGGGGGTTCCGAACCCCCAACATGGCCCCAAAAATGATCCCAAACGGCTCTACGAAGATTTCGCCAAGTTCTCATTGGATCGCCATTATAACGAAAGGGTCGGCATTGCTTTTGTGAATGGTAAAATTTTAACATGAAATAAATATAACAGAGTAATATAAATGCATTAAACCCAAATATACAAATTATTTACACAAAATTTAACACTCCCCCTCCCAAAGACTCCGCCCCGGGCAGTACAATCCTTAAAAGGGGCATCTATTTCAGGCAAATTACTCACATAATAATCCATATAAAGTAACCAATGTATTCCAGGATTACAAACAAATAAATTCAAAGCACATGAGAAGAATGTAAACATAAATTCCAATTTTAAAATAAAACTAAGGAATAAGAAAAAAAAAAAATTACATTATTTACAAAATTTGACCATAGTATGAACAGGATCTTTTTCATTTTGGGCCCAAGAAAAGGGGGCTGCCTATTGTTGTATTACCTTCGGTTTTGAGTGTGGTGATTTCGTATCCCACCACAACGTCATTCGTTTTTTTAGGACTGAAAAGGGCCCTTCCCCAGTTTGTCTGCAGCTTTGGAGGGGCCCTTTTGCGACGTTTCGTTCCAAACCCACACTTTGCGCCTTCGTGGAAGTCTTTCCGGTTGCTTTTGCGTCGTATCGGGTCTTCATCTTCCGGAAGCCAAGCCGATTCTTTTCCTGGCCAGATGATGTTTTTCTCCCCCCGTGCCTGGATTTTCCCGACATACTCCTCAGGCGCCAAGGGCATCTGGTGGTCGGCTGAAAAAAAGTCCGGGGAACAAGATCTCGCCCGAAGAGCATCTGGGAGGGGGAATAGTCTGGTCTCGTGAAGGGCCCCACCCTGAGGCAAGCGGAAAAAAGGGCAATTTCTTGTTAGTCCTGTATTTTGTATACCAGGAGAGGGGCTGTTCAGGATGGTTCGAAACCTCTCTACCATCCCGCGACTGGGATGCAAAGCTGTTGTCCTGGTTTTGTCGATGGGGTATTTCACACAGCCTTTTGAAAACGCAGAATCAAAATTTTCTCCCTTGATCGGAGTGCAGCTGTAGGGGACCCCGAATCGTAAATAGTGGTTTGTGGAACCTTGAAACAGTCGAGGCCTCTTGGCGGGAATGGGATAGGCCGGCCCTTAGTGAAGTAGTCCTACAACCAGGATTTGTTGCCATCTGATGATTAGGAAGGGGGCCGTATGTCAAAACTATTCGTTCGAAAGGCGCTCCCTTATACAGCTCGTCTTCCTCTAGTGCGTTTTCTAGGCCCTTTTTGCATAAAGCACAGGGATCAAATGTGCGACAACACTTTTCCACTTCACTCCGCACATTGTTCAGTAGAAGCGCTCACGAACTTTTGAAAGGTTTCATAACACCAAAATTCCCCATTTGGGACTGCCATCATTTCCCTTAAGGACCATTGAAACTCTTGGCTTTGGGGTAAAATTGCCACCTGAATGTTTTTTCCGTCGTCAGACCCCATTTTCGATAAAAACACCATTTCTCAGTGGAGGGGCCCCAAAAGAGCCCAGTAACCTTCGTTGGGAGGGAAAAGGGGCGATGTCTTGCCACTGGGTTTTCTCAGACGACTCTTTGAATCCTATGAGGTTTTTTATTTCAGGATCAGCCAGTTGATTTTTTTCGGACTTCTCATCACCCCGGGTCCAATCCGTGTTGATGGCGATGAAACTTGGCGAACTATTGGATCTATTACGCCATTTCTTTTCATTCTCGAGCAGATTTGCAACTCTCAGGGGGGGGTCTTCTCAAAAAGGGCGTCTGCATTTCCATGTGCTGATCCTTTTCTGTGAATTTCCACGTCATACTCCTGTAGTCTCTGTATCCCCCTAGCTTTTTGGGCCCTTTCTGGTTTTTTTAAAATTCATGCCAGGTCAATGAGCATGATCTGTTCGCAGCAGGAATTTTTGACCATAGGGGAAAAGGGGGAAGTGTTCACCCTTTTTACTATAGAAAGCATTTCCCTTTCCCCCGGGTCCACAATAATTTCTTTCGGGTTTAGACAAGCACTTACAAAAATAGGCGATGACATGCTCTTGACCATCGATTCTTGAGACAATACACCCCCAAACTCTCATGACTTGCATCATCCAGAAAAAATTTTTTCCCCCAATTTCAGGATATGCCAGGATTGGAGCAGATGTTAGTGCGTCCTTAACTTTTAAAGGCGTTTTACAATCAATCGCCCAGATGAATTTCTGTTTTGCCTCGGTTCTTTGGATGGTCTGGCGATCGTTGGGGGTTTTTCACGAATTTCCGGAAATACGTGCATAACCCCGCTGGGCGGTGAACATCCGTCGGGCAGTTCAATCTTTCAAAACCGAGTTTTACCCGGGGTCCGTTTGTACACTCTCTGCCGAAATGATGTGCCCGAGATAGGTGACTTCACGCCGAATAGGTGCACTTGGATGGACTTAATTTCGGTTAGCTTCTTTCAGCTTTTGCAGCACACGTCTGATTTTTTTCAGATGTTCTTCGGGGCCCCCCACGATGATAATGTCATCAAGATAAACCGGCAGGTTCATAAAAGTCCCCCGAGGACTGTTTCCATAACCTCGAATTTGGGTATTGCAAAACCAAAAGGCCCAAACCAAATTGCCACGCCCTTGTCCCGGGAAGGCAGCTCTTTATCGTCGGGGGGTGGGTTCACCCGCCCTACCCACTCTTGGAATCTAGGGTAGAAAACCAGGTAGGCCGGCAATTGCCCAGCGTGTCATCTATTCTTGGCGAATGCTGTCTTTCTTGGTGACTCATTCAAAGGCATAATCCCCCACAGAATCTGGTAGAGCCATCTTTTTTCTTAACTAAAACGATGGGGGATGCCCAAGGACTTGACGATGGCTCAAGACATCATGATCTTTCATGTCTTTTAAAGAGTTTTTTGGGCTTCCCTGTTTAGCAAACGGTAGTCGTGGGGGTGCTGCTTTAAAAAGGGGGATGCTCTCCCGTATCAATTCGGGGTTTCTTGTCCCGTTCTTCCCAAAATCCTCAGATGTTTTGAAAATATTTGGAATTCGTAATCACTTTCCTACCATCTCTGTTTCTTGTCTGCAGTGCTTTTTTAAAAAATCCTTGATTAGATCATCTGAAGAATGGTCTTGGGTTTGCATTTTCGGTCTACACAAGTGACAGGAGCACAAGCTCTACCCTTCCTTCCTGAATAGTCCTCGTCTTTTAACTAAGTTAGCCACCCTCACTGGGATGACTGACTTCGAGAGGTCTGCAACTGATGCATATCAGTATCCCCCTTTTGAGTTTTTTGGGTCCGGATAATCAATTAGGCCGAATCGGTTTTCTATTTTCTGCTATAAACCGGGTATTTTACATTCAGTTCTTTGGGGATAATGAAGTTTGGGTTTTTCTAATTTTCTGGTTGGATTCAAATTGAGTTTTAAGCCAAAAAAAAGGATGTCTTCAAATTTTGAATGCATATTGCTATTTTCAAAGTCAATTTAAAGTTATTTTCTTCGAAAAACCAGTCCAAAAATACACGGATCGGTGATATCCTTTTTATATGCCGTATGGTGATATTATATTTCCAAACCAGAGTGACGTTAGCTTTTCCATGAACCTGAAACTTGTCACCCCCCTGTTTTTTAGGAAACCGGGGGGGCGTCAATAATGCTAACTTTTGAGTTTTGCGCCAAATCTTTTCTGGTATGACACATTAGCTCCGAAAAACAACCCAAGGCGGATTTGTTAATTTGTCCTATAACGTAAAGTCCCTTGTCTCCGCCATTCACGCCGTAATCTGGAGAATTTTGTGATGGGGCTTTTCATTATCTGGCAACCTCCGCCCCCCGAGATGGGCCTTTTGGTTTTCCTGTTTGGCAGAAGAGACGGTGTTCTCTTCCTTCCTTGCTCTAGGACAGTTTCTTCTCAGGTTTGTTCACCACATCCCCAGCCGAAATTTTCGGTTCTCTTTGGGTTTTGACGTTGAACCATTCTGGAATTCATCTCTTTAATTTTTCAATGTCACTTTTCCATGGAGATTCCAAGGGCCTCTAAGGTCACTCTTCTCCTCGGATGGATTGGCGGTCTCGGCGACTGGCAGTGGCGACCTCCAATTTCAGGGGCATATAACAGGGCAGATTTAAGATCTTGACATCTGCCACTTACAGCCTTTTTAATTTCCCCCCTCTTTCAATCCATCCCCGAAATATTAAAGAGATTACTTCGCGCACAGTTGCTGGGTGTTCAGAAAACGTTTGGGGAGCCTTTCTACTTTGGGGGGCATACTCGGAAGCTTTCTTGGCTTTCTGGGTTTTTTTTCATCTCGATGTGCGTGGTCCTTGGGTATTTTTTTCCGAACCGAAGATCAGAGCATTATACAGGAGTTCAAATTCAGTCGCCCGTGTCGGGAAGAGTCTGCAGTATTTCGGCGGCGTCTCCTCTGGGATGCTGCTGCTGACATCCTTTACCCCCTTTAGTCCATCCATTGGCTTCAGAAATTTTGGGGGTAGCGCAAACCCCCCAGTTGGTTTTCCATCATGGGGAGACAGTTTCACTATTGGGAGGCAGGAACAGGTACTGGAAACAGGCACAAACTTGTTTTTGTTCGTCGTCTTTCCCAAGCTAAAATTTTTCCCCGTCTTTAACTCGCTGGCTAAAATTTCCAGCTACTTCTTCAATTCTTCCTTCAACTTTTCTTTAATCTTTTCATTTCCCCTACTTTTTTCTTATTTTCTTCAACTACTACAATCTTTTTTAACTTTCAGTATTTTCTCTTCCCATATTGATTTTCTCCTCAACATTGTCGATTTTTTTTTTTCTAGAGAATTCTTCAGCTCTTCTTGGCTCTTTTGCCCTTTTAGACTTTTCTTAGTATCTTCTTGGGCCCTTTTTCATTTCTCCTTTCTCATTCTTAGTATAATCCCGACTTTTTTTAGTATCTTCTTGGGCTTTTCAAAGGGTTAACCCTTCAACGGCCTTCAGCGTTATCCATCGCTCTTGTTTTGAAATAAAAAACCCCCTTTGACACCAAAATGTTACGTAGTCCAGGGTTCGGGATTTTATCAAAAAAAATCACAAAGAAAATAAACAGTTCTTTAAAGCGATGCGAATTTATTATCGAAATTCCCAATCCCAAAACGGATTCGCGCGATATTCGAGTAAATATCCGAAGGTCTTCACACTTTCAACGCAATCAAACACAATAAGGGGTTTAAAAATACACGTAAGTAAAGATTATTCAAAGCACAGCCGAGCTAATCAAAACAACCTCCACTCGCTGGTTTAATCCCGACCCCCTCCTCCCGGGGACATCTCCCTTTTTAGGCGCGACAGAAAAATTCCAGAAATATATAACAGCTCGTGTCATTGAACGTGAATAGTGGAAATTACACTTTCTAGAAGACCCGAGGGGGTTGAACTCGCCAACATGGCGCCAAAGTCGCCAACGGTCGCCAAAATGATGCCAACTTGGCGTAGAGCCAAGATTTCGCCAAGTTCTCATTGGATCCCAATAACGTAAGGGGCGGCTTTCTTGTGAATGGTACAATTTAACATGAAATAAATAAAACATAGAGTAATATAAATGATTAAACCTCAAATATACAAATTTTTCCCAAAATTAACAATACTATTATTAGTACATGTTACTTTTTTTTAAATATTAATCATTATTTATTGATTGATTTATTTTCCCCAAACTCTTCCTATATCCTTTTTTTTCAAATACATTTAAATGTATTTCAAAACATTTTTTTAAAATTGTGTATCATTAAACTACCGCTAGGCCGCCATATTGGGTTTCAGTAGCAAAAACGCTGCTTGGGGTGATCCTTTTCACGCCAACAGCCCCAAAAAATACCCCCCCCATCAAATTAGTTCCAAATTAAATTTTATACACTGTTTCAAAAAAAAGTCAAATCGTTTTCTAAGGTCTTCATAAACACACACACCACACAAAAAGGGAAAAAAACACCTTTTGACATTAATATTTTTTTGGGAAAAAAATGACAATTTTCCAATCCCTGAAAACTCAATTTTTGCTATAACTATTCCCCCCCCCTAAAATACTCATCTGGGGCCCCCCTGCCTTATATTTTGGGAAAAGGGGTTTTAAAGAATATTCCTGCCAAATATCGACAGAGTATTCGTAAAATGATTACTCTAGAATTTTTTAAATGAGTGCTACTTTTAAAAAATACCGTCGGTAATAAAGGGGTTTAAAAGGATTACGGCCTCAAGTTAAACCCCTATAAATTTTGTCTTAGGCAAAACATCTGTAAAATTTTCCCCGGTTTTTTCATAACATGAGGGTGTTAAACTACTTCCCGAAAAGGGGCCTTTTGAAATTTTCCTAAGCCGGATACTTTTCACAACTAAGGCTTTTTTTGGCCATTTTAAAATTTTTTTATAGACTTTTTTTATCCCATGGCCAGAAGCGAAAGCCCCTCATTCTAGCGCTTGCTCGTAAACGCCCGTTCTTGGAACGAGGAAGCGAGACTGCATTTATGCAATGCAAACCCTCATTGGCTAATTTTGAAACCCTGACTTACCAACCCCCGATCGACAGCTTTTTTTAATCGTTGATGCCCCCAACACCGCATTTGGGGCTGCATTAATTTGCTTGACTGAAAAGGGCCCCTGAAACTATCACTTTTTTTCTCACGAAAACTGATCAACAGAAACAAATACAGCACGTATGACGGGGACTTTTCATATATTTAGCAATAAAACATTTTCGCACCAGTGGGAAAAAAAATTTTATAATATTTACCAACCCCCTTTTAACTTTTGCGTTTAAAAAAATCTTAGACTCGTTTCTCTGCGGCATCTGGGCATCTCGACTTCATATCGATTCAGAAAGATATCAGAGGTGTTTCAGGATCTGTGTGTGTTGTTTTTGTGATAAATCCGTGGCAATGCTCTGTCAAAAATTAATCCCTTAATCTTTCAATCTCTGATCTCCTTTTTATTATTTAAATATTAAAAACCGTATTATAATATTTTTTTTAAAAAAAATATTATAAAATAGAATTTTATTTTCAAGATAAAAGATTTTTTTTTTTTGGTGGTCAATTCAAAAAGTTTAAAACAGATCAATCGAAAAATGAGTAATTAATATGTTAAAAAAAAAAAAATTTTAAGAATTAGACAACGGTTTAAAAGTGATATTTTTTTTTTTTAAATAAAAGTAATGTGAAAAAGTAACAAATTACTTTTTTTACGTTTTATAACGGTTGGGGGTTTTATATATATATATATATTTAATTTTCCGGGGCAAAGTTGGAAATGCCGGCATATAAAAAGCCTGACGTTTTTTGGGAAAGTATGAAATAAAAGGGAATTTAAAAATTTGGCCGTCTTCGTTGGGGTGAACCTCACCCATTTATTCATGTGAAGTTTTTTGGCCCCAAACGACGTTTGACAAGACACATGGCTATGGGGGCATTTTTGTCTGACCCGGACAAAACCGACATCCATTCTGGGAAATTTTTATAAAACCGGTGCCGAGGAGAATGGGGTTTAAAAACCCAGGTGGTGTGATGAATGGGAGTTTCAGAAGTTGGGTGAGAATTAGGGGCCCTTAGATTCCATACAACGAGGAATGTGTTTGTGTTTGCCGCACAAAAAGGAGACGAATGGCCCCGGGAACGAGGGCAGACCTTTTTTGCCTGCCAATGGGAAGACGAGGGGTGTTGTGGACCCGCCCTGGTGTTTAAAAGGGGGTTTAAATTTTAGGAGAAAGGACGGAGAAAAGGGAAAAAATTGGAGAGCCCCGGAGTGAGACAGAGGAAGCCCCGGATGGAAACAGGAGATCGAGCCCCCGGGTGAGACAAAAGAGAGCCCCGGATGGAGACAGAGAGGAGAGCCCAGATGGTGTGTGTGGAAAACTTGATGTAGAGCCCTGGGAAAGGGGAAAAAAGGATAGGAGCCCCGAAAAAAAAAAGGGGAAAAGCGGTGCCTTTCGGAAAAGGTTGAACTCGTGAAAAAGCTTCCCCCCCGGGGGCATATTTATTGGACTTTTGTTACCCATAAACAAATAAATTGAATTTTAAAATGAGGTGTGACAAATTTTTCTTGTGTCAACTACTACGACGTTACAGCTATATATATATATTAAATTGGTGGAGCGGTGAGATCCGGCATTTGAGGAAATAACCCCAAACCCTTAGTTTTTAATCAAATAAAAAAAATCCACCCGGGGGAATTTGAAGTTTTTTAATCCCCGCCTGATTTTGGGAGCGCCGACTTCAAGAGGTTTCTGTTCCTGCTAGTAATGAAGCGTGCTCGCCTGTTTTTTGGAATTGCCTGCTTGAGATGTTTTCCGGGAGCCCCCGCGTGAGAAGGGCCGGATACAGTGTGCCCGTTCCTGCCTGATGAATCAACGAGGTTTTAAAAAGGACCTTTTTCCCGTTTGTTTTGGGGGACTTTTTTCAAGAGTTCCCAGTGTCAAGATTATGAGTTCCTTCTGTTTTGGGAGTGGGGTTTTTTAAGAAGTGATTTGTGTGAAAAAAGGTTCCTGAGGTTCCTATGTCTTCGCCCCCAAAAATTTTTTAAGCTGATCTTTTCTTTGAATTATTTTCGGGGAGCAACTAGTTTTTTTTGTATGTAAAATTTGAGAAAAGGGAATAAAAAAAGACTAGGAAAATTTAGTAAACAATAAAACCTAGAAAGTTTTTTTGATTTTTGTATGAAGTGTAAAAATGTCGTATTATATTTTTTTGAGTTGTGAAATTTGTATATAGTAGTTATACTTGTTGTGTTGGTACAATATTGTGTATAATATTGCTTGGTTTTAGATTTGGTTTATATATGGTAATTATACTTGTACCGTTAGGGACAGTGTTTAGTAGGTTATTGTGTTGGTTTTAGATTTGCGCACATTTGTAAAATATATTAAGTCTAGGTCTATTTTGTTAGTTTACCTTGAGTCTGTTATAATTTTTAACGATTAAGTTTAATTCGGGTTTTTTGTGTATTTGTGCATAATGGCGTTTCTTTAAAGAAAAAAAAAAGGAATTTGAAGTTCGAAAAATTGGGGTAGAAGGATATTTAAATTTTTCTTAGGTAAAGTAATAAGAGAATTTGTCAAAGTAAATACTATAATGATGAAATAACTAAATATTTGTTAGGGGTATTTTGGGGGAAAAAAGGGAAAAAAAGGAACGTGAAAAAAGGAAATTTAAGGGAAATTTGGGGGGCGTAGACTGGTAGGGGAAATTTTAGTTAGAAAAGACTAAGGAACCAAAATAAGTTAAAAAAAAAAGAAATTTAAGTCAGGGGAATAGGATTAACAATCTTGCAAATGTTTATTGTTTGTCAGGAAAGCGTACCGCAGAAATTAGTGTACCGGGGTTTAAAAAGTCTAGGCCGTTAATTAACCCGGTAGTTAATAAAAGCGTGGAGGACGCCACGTCTTGTGAGAAAATGAAATTGTCCCCCCTGAGAAGGACGAACGTTTTCCCCCTCTGGTAAGAGGGGGTAGGAACAAAAGAATAGCAAATTTATGGTTTTAAAAAAAGAAATCAATGGGATAGAATTGGTCATTGTGTAAAAGGGAATGGAGTCGGGAGGGGGAAAAATGAGAGCAGTCGCTTTGGGTCAAAGGGTAATAAATTTTGATGAAATAGGAGCTGGTTCTTTAAATTATAGAAGTAAAGGAATGGTGAACCCCGAAATCTTGAGTTGTGAAAAAA
>BMAV01006448.1:0-19957 GCA_019973955.1 Trichonephila inaurata madagascariensis
TCGTGAAGACTGGTATCTTATGCATGACACGCCACAAATCGATCGAATTGGTAAAGAGTTCCTCGCCAAAACTAGCACTCACGGGTTTCCATATACCCCTATTCACCATACAACCGGGGTGACTTTTATCTGTTCCCATCAAAGAAAAACATTTGCTGGGACTCCGCTTTGTATCATCAGTTGAGGTGAAAGGAGCATCGCAGGAGGCCGTAAGGGAGTTCGCAAAAACTGGCTTCCAGCTGTGCTTTCAAAAGTTATACGAATATTGGCAGAAGTGTATGTTCGCCCAAGGGAACAGCTTAGAAGGTGGATGTGCTTTGGTGCTGTGAACTATTCAGGGTGAGGTTTTCTACATCTTGTCCTCGAATGTTTGGATCATATTACGTAGGTCCCGAAAAAAAAATTAAGATTTATTACTAAACACCACGTTTTACATATGTGTGGCAATCCACGTCGATCTTGTTTTCCATCACTGTAGAAGGAGCCTTCGATGTTTCAGTATAAATAAAATATACACACAGAAAACCGTTTGGACTGTGAATTCTCTTTTACAAGGATTCAAAATGGTTTGAAAATAAGCTGACAATTTTACACTTGATTGTTTCGTGGAACGAGTCACCGTGGAATCCACGAGTACCTGCTGCAAAGTCCTTCGATTCCCTTACCTCGTCTTTTCCTGGTCACCTCAGATAATGTTCTCAACATAAAGGTACATTCTTGGGCTTACTGATCACAACATAGTCTGAAGGCTAACTCTGAACGACTAACGTGGAAAATTACACAGTGAGTCTACTAACCTATGATTTTCATTTGGGGGTCAGGCCTCCCTTTTAAACTTGCTTAATTATGCGCAATATCATCTCACACACGTACCTAGCAACTTTTGCTCATTTAAGTCTTCCTACCGTAGAAATAGCATCGTTAAATTTATGAACTGTGCACTATGCGCTGGCTTATATGGGACTCACTTCAGGGTTGCAACTAATATAGAATGTGTGTTCATGCGCATTGGCAACAAACTTTAAACATTTTGAAATATAATATCAGTCAACTACTTTGCAAAATTTCCTGATTGGTGAGCTATTTTCATTATTCTTGAGTGTACCTAATATATCAGAAGTTTCATGATCAGTTATTATTCTAGACTTACACCCAGAGAAGTATTTGTCATCACTGCATATTACATTTTGCTATTGGTATATTCCTTAGACTACCGTTTATATATTACTATATAACTATACATATCTCCAACACGAATTGGGAATAGTTGGTACCCCTATACCGACAATGTTAATTTGAGCCTTTTTATGTCCTTTTTTTCTAAGAAACTATTAAATATAAATAATAATATCATCAGATTTTGTCTGTATATTGAATATTCTTTTATATTCATACTGAAGTGAAATTTTGCAAACATATTGCTTAATTATTTCTAACCATACGTTTATCTAAAATCCCTGATTTTTTTTTGAAAATTGTGATTTTTTTCACGATATCTGGTGTTTAGCCCAATATTTCAGGAATATGTAAAAAGCTCACTTTAGTATTTATAATTACATATCAGTAAGTTGAGGAAAAATTTGCATGTGCATTTATACAGTAGATTCTGTGTGAGAACAAGGTATACTTAGTTTTAAAAACATCATTCTTGAGAAAATTGCATTTTTAATATAAATTATCACTTCATCACAAAAATAATGAATTACTCAATGTATTTGTCCCATTCTAATAACATTAGAAAAAGTCTTAAGTTGTCCAGAAAATACATACAAAGCATTTTTCATGTTTTGTCTAATGAGATATTTTATAGCATTTGCATCAATTTCCTCAAATTCTGATTCAATTTTTGAAGAATTATTAGCTTTGATGTGTTACGAGCATCGAAGTTGACCACAAAGCATCACAAATATAATATGAAAATGCATCAATATGGTTTTTCTATGAATTTGTGATTACAGAATTATTCGACAGTTCGAAAATTTTCATTAGGATTTTGGTATATTCACATGCAAACACAGTTTCTGAAACTTTTAAATTTCAAGGTTTCTCCAATTTGGACTAATGATTTCTAAAACTGCCAAAATAAAACTGATTTTATATTTTAAACATGAAATTTATTTATGAAAACTCCAAAAATAAACATCCCTTTTTGTATCATCTTTAATTTTCTCAGAAACTATTATGTATTTATACGAGTCCTATTTTTAAGTATGGTCCGTGGGCACTGTAGTTTTTAGTTCTGACGAGCCGCCCGGGCTCTGAGTCACTGGGCATTCTTTGCGAACACACTGGTCCATTTCCCAAAGCTGTAGCAAAATGAAGCCAGCGTTTTTTAAGATGATTGAATCCACCCAATTAGGGCTTTTATTTTTCGTTTTTTTTATGCGGAAACGAGGCTCAGATATTCATCGCCAGGTAACAAATAAAGCAAGAAGCAATGGTGGAAAAGTTTGGTAGTGAGGAAGTTTAAAGATCAACAAACGTCCGTGCCTTCCGCCCCTCTGTAATCACTGATGATTTGATCGGCGTTGAAACAAAATTCAAAGGAAGAGTTTCCCAAGATAACCCTTTTCCGGGAATTTCCGACGTTTCTCGATCGGTGGTTTACAAAATTGTTTCGAGGCGTCAACAAGAAATTGTTTTTTTTGGGGGGCCCCAAATACTAAAGTTGGACACAAAGAGAAGATGTTTGTCGGTTCATTGGACTTTTTGATTCGTTTCGATGAAGTAGGGGATGACATCTTGAGTCGATTCGTAACTAAATGAAACAGGGTACCCCAATCCCCCGGAATCAAAGAAAAGTCAGGAAAAAACACACATCCTCCCCGTAAAAGGTCAAAAGGTCAAAATTATGGCAACAGTGTTCTGGGACAAGAGTGATGTTTAGCTGGTGGACTTTATGTCACAAGGAACAACGATCAACTCAGGTGCCTATTGCTCAACTCTAAGGAAGTTCCGAAGAGCATTACGAAACAAACAGCACGGCATGCTGTCAAAAGGTGTTTTGCGCTTCTACAATAACGCAAGGACTAACACTTCTCGATCCACTCGGTAGTTAATCGAATCTTTTGGCTGGAAGATTTTGGACCATGTACCATACAGCCCCGACCCTTTTCCCCGGGGATTTTTTTAAAACCCCCTTTCCCTTTCCCTTGGGGGGTTTTGGTGGGCCCAAACCGGAGCAACTTCTTTGAAGAGGGTTTTCAAAAGCTAGTTCTAAGGTATGAAAAGTTTATTAATAAATTCAGCAACTATGGAGAAAAATTGGCAGAAGTTTGTGCAATCCTAAAATAAAGGTTTTTCGAAACAAAATAGTGTTGTTATTTTTTTTGAAAAAACAAAATACTTAAACCTTAATACCTTACTTAAAAAAGAGCCCTCGTATTTATACTGAAATTTTAAAATTTTTTTAAACATATTAATTGTTTTCAAAAACAAACTTTTAGTTATCCCAGCATCATTTTTGAATTTATTGAAAAGATTTTTTTTTCATTTCGCTTTCTAGCTAAATATTTTAAGGTAGTCGGGACCCCCCATACCGACAATGCTAAAATTGCTTTTTAGAATTCAGTTTTAAAAAAACTTTTTTAAATATAAAAAATTCAAATTTTAAAATTTTTTAATGGCTTTTTTTTTTATACCTGGGTTTAAAAAGCTTCAAATATATTGTTTACTTTTTTAAAAAAAATTTATCGTAAAAATGCTTTTAAATATGTGAAAATTGTCTTTTTTTACGATAACTGCTTTTTACAAAATATTTTGAAAATTCCAAAAAATAGATCCATTACTTATAGTTAATATTATTTATTTAAAATTGCAAGTACTTTCACCCTATTTTCTGAAAAAAAAAGGGTAACCCGGTCAAAACAATCTTTTTTGAAAATTGCATTTTAGTGTAAAAGGCCTTCCCAAAAAAATGAATTACAAATGTATTTGCCCCATTTTATTAAACTTAGTATCTTTTTTTTTAAATTTTTTAAACATAAAATAGGAAACAAAAAACATTAAAAAAATTCAGAAAAAAATATATAGTATTTTTTTAGTTTTTTTTCAACGAGATTTTTTAGCATTCTGCTAATTTTCACAAATTTTGTAAAATCTGGAAAATTTTAAATTGATGCAATAAAATATCAAATTTTCCCTTTAAAAATCTAAATATAATGTAAACATTTATCAATATGTAAAAGTAATGATTTGGAAATATGTGATTTTACGACGTTCCAAATGCTTTTATTATGGATTTGTATGTTCACATGCAAACACAATTTTTAAAAGTTTCAAAATTCAAAGTTTTCTAAACTGTACAAGAGATTTCTAAAAAAGTCAAAAAAAAAACTGTTTTTATGTTTCTAAACATGGAATTTGTGGTTTTTTTATGCATGAACAAAGCTTCCCGCAACGAAAAAAAGCATTAAAATCTGAGTTGTAATTAGTTACCTATTATTAAAACCTTTGAATATTAAAAGCTTAAAAACTTGTCTGAACAATAAATAAACATTAATATCTGCAATTAAGTGAAATATTTAAAATATATTGTTTAGTTTTTTCAAAAACATGTAATATAAAAATATCACTGTGAATTTTTAAAAAAATTGCCTTTTTTTTTTGTCACGATATATGGACTTCAGTCAAATATTTTAAAAAACCTCCAAAAAAGTCACATGAATATATATTGTTACATATCAGTAACATAAGGGGAAAAATCTCATGTACCTTCATTCATTATATTCTGAGAAAATATGAATACAACTTTAAAAACATAATTTTTCAGAAAATTTAATTTTCACTATAAAGTGCCTCTTTACCACCAAAATAATGAATTACAACATGTATTTTTCCCATTTTATTAAGCATTAGCATCTTTGCAATTTATTTTTGCATAAAATAGTAAACAAAAAAGTCTTAAATTGTCCAGAACAGCATTTATTCATTTTTTTTTAACGAGAAAACGTCAAAATTTCTCAAATTCTCTATCAATTTTTAAAGAAGTTGTAGCTTTCATGCATTACAGATATAAAATTTGAACAGAAAACATCATAAATATAATGTGAAAATTTATCAATATGGTTTTGGTGTGAATTTGAGATGGTATTTAAAAATAACTGATTATACGATGTTTCGTTTTTGTTAGGAAGACGTGGTCGGTGTTCTTTCAAAGAGTATATACCAAATAAGCCATCTAAATATGGGATCGAAATATGGAATTACCAAATTTAAAAATAACGCTTTAATATGACGTTTTGAACATTCAAGGATGCAAGTTTTCTTCTTATTATTTTTTTTAAACTTAACGCAAAAATATGGATAAGTATTTTTCACTTCTGCAAATATTAAAAAAGAGCAAATGGTTTAAAAAAATAACTTAGTTGAGAAAAGATAATTTTGTAACATTCAAAAATTACAATATATTAAAACTTTTTTTTTCTCATGGAATTCCTGTATAACATCAAAGATGACATTCAATTTTCTTTAACATTTCAGCTAGAGTTAGATATTTTTTACATTGCACTACAAAGCTGCACAAAGTTTATTAGCACCACTCTTCGTAATTTTGTACCACGTTCATGTGATGATGACGTGCGTCTGAGTTCATCATCCCTTCTAACTTCACCACCACACCAAAGGGAAGATGTTTGAGGTTAGACATATTTAACGTGCATCGGCACCCTCTGCATTCCGAGTCTTTAGTGGTACTAGGCTCTAATTCATGACGTGCCTGCAACGAGTCCGTTATCTTGACCGCTAAGCCACCGCTGCCTCAAACATTTCTGAAAGTACATTAGATAGAACATTTACTTTTGAATAAAATAGCATTAAGGTATCCGACTACGTTCGGAACCATTATTTTAAAAGGGCGAATAAATGGATAATTTTCATGATATTTAGTGTCACTTAGATTAGAATACAAGAATAAAATTGTTTTAAGGACATTGTGACAAAAAAAATTATTTAAATATAATACTTTGGCAAAAAATTAACTTAGAATAATCTTTTTCCAAATGTTCTTCTTTTGTGAAAAATGCTTCTATTATAATAATATTTTGCCTGTGTATAGCTCAAACCTCTCCACAGAGGCTAAACTAGAATTTTTGAAAAATTCACATTATTTTCAGAGTTACCACCAATTTAAATAACTATTGGTGTTTTTTTCTTATAATTGCTCCCCTCTGTTGTCGTAAAATATGGATAAACCCACTTCTAAGTTATATATTTCTAAAATTCTAGTTGAGCCTCTGTACAGAGGTCTGAGCTATATACAGGTGAAATATTATTATAATAGAAGCATTTTTCACAAAAGGAGAACATTTGGAAAAAAAATTATTCTAAGTTAATTTTTTGCCAAAATATTGTATTTAAATAATTTTGTTTTTATCAAAATGACCTTAAAACTATTTTATACATGTATTCTAATCCAAGTGACACTAAATATCATGAAAATTATCCATTTTAGCGCTTTTTTAAAATCACGGTTCCGAACGTAGTCGGATACCTTAAGATGATTTATGCTTGTTTATTTTCCTTAACTGTGTACGGATAATTTAATATCATCTCATATATGAGTATAAGGCAATGCATTTTTTTGAAATAAACGAAAAATTCTTACAAAACAATCTGAATAAGTTTTAAATAGTCGACAAAAATACACGCATTGATATAACTGAAAGATTAATATTATATCTGAATAAAATTTCAAAATCTTACAATTAATAATTTAGTAACTTAGGACATGCATTCTTAATGGAATTTGCAGAACGCGTCAAATAATAGTGATTAGATACCCATGAAATTGAGAATATTTTCTAGTGGAACAAAGCATTACTACTTAATTCTACAAAATATGTGGTTATAGTAATTATTAAAAAAAACTCTAGTTTGGATTTAACTATATTAATTACTTGTAAGTTAACTATTAAGTATATTATGATAAATTACTTTGTTTTCAACTATTATGGGTGGGTTGAAATATATCTAACATATGTGAAAATTAATTATGTTATTTAGGTTGTCTTACGTTTTTCTGAAAATATGGAATTCTAAATGAATTGTTTCCGAAGCAAATATTTAGAATTATTATGAGTACTTTACAAAGGAAATATTTATGTGTACTAAATATTTATTCATTTCTTTGCAGTACAGAATAAAATAAAAACTATAAACTTTTCTCTATTGTAATATTTGAAAATAATTGTATACAAGTGAAAAAATTACCATTTTTATGATACTGCAATAATATGAATTCTAAATAATACAAGAATTCCAGTAATCGGAAAGCTTAAATTTGAGTTTAAAATTTTCATATATTTAGTTTGTAATTGATGTGACTTTATTAACATTGGATTTTAAAGCTACATGGGAACTATTGGTAACACTTATTTTTTATACATGATACAGTTGGCGACAAATTAGATTGTCAAATTAGAGATACGAATTTGTCGTGATCAGCTGTTTTGACATTCATATCCTCGGTTAAACAGAAATCTTGTTTTGAACAGTATGAAAGAATAGCAACAAAATGATGAGGATCGCCAGAAAATGGCGACAATTTAGACTGTCAAACTAGAGATAAGAATTTGTCGTGATCAGCTGTTTTGATATTCATCATCGGTTAAACAGAAATCCTGTTTTGAACAGTATGGAAGATTAGTAACAAAATGATGAGGATCACCAGAAAAACGGAGAAAAAAATCAATCATTACAATTTTAAATAATATCGAAAATAAAAAAAAAAACAATGTTTTATCTTAAAAGTAGTATGGACAATTTCTAATAATTAATAATTGAAAACTGAGAAAAAAATGGTGCTAGGAACGCCACGCGATACAAATGAAACTTCTTTGGAGACGTTGGAACATTGATTATTTGCTCCAATATTCCAAACTGACCGTGTACATGTCTCAAACGCCTAATTTGCATGAAAAGTATTCGTGGCGAATTCAATCTTTCTGATACCAAATCCAAAGTAGGAAGACATGCTGGATTTTCTGGGTATACAAAAAAATTGCATTTTGATAAATTTGGTATACTTTTCTTACTTAAAGTTTGTCGGCAATTGTAACATTCTTCAATGTGTTCTAAATTAATTTCCAGTAAAATACTTTTCTGTTCAGCAACAGCCGTTCTCAAATCATCTCTAAAACAATAATCTGTCACAAATCGAACACCCGTGACCGAAAGGATTATCAACGAATAGCTTTTAAAAATCTTTGTGAGCATTGTTATGGGTGAGTGAATATTAACGGTGCACTGTTAAGCTACACGAGGGCTTTTGCGACGGACTATGCAATTTTGAACCATGGTCAAGTGACGAGGTCGTCACCTGAGCTGGCACTCTCCCCTCTCCTAACTACCACACCAACGGGAGGACGTCTGATCTCTCAACCGATTTAACCTACATCGCTCCCCTACACGGCGGGTCTTAAGTGGTACTCGGCTCGAACTCATGACACGCCAGCCACGATATGATACGTTGACCACTAGGCTACCGTGGCCACGCATTTTTATGGAAATCATAGTCTTTGTAACCTAAAATAGAATTTATAGACTCACACGCATCAGTTCCAACCGACACTAGACTTAGTGAGGGCTCTGGATTTGAAGGCACAGTGTGGTTGACCATATTAATCTGTGCTATCCGTCCATGCTGTGAAGTTCATATTAATCTGTGCTGTCATTAGAACAGCGTTTCTCAAACTGTGGGGCGCGCTCCCTGGGGGGCGTGATAACTCTACAAGGGGAACGAGGTTATTAAAAAGTCGAAAACAAAAGATTATTTTAAAAAATTATTAATTTGCTGAAAGTAAACAAACAAAATACATTCTGTCATAATAAAAATAAAATACACATCTATACTAATATAATACACTTATAAATGTATCATATTCACAATGTATTTTATAAGTAATTGAACAATATTAAGTTAAGAGCAAGTTTAATAATTACCAGTGACTCCATGGGCTTGTCATATATACTATTACAGACAAAAATTAACACTTATCTTGATAATTTGTACGGTTTATAAATAATTCCTCAACTGCCGAGATTAAAAGTTATACGGTTCACTCCCCAGTGCCACTGTTTTTTTATGTAGGCGCGCGTATGAGATGTATTGGAGGAGGGTGGGAGATAAAAGAGGAATAAAGAAGCAAATCCTCTGAAATACGTAAATCCTCCGCAAACACTGTCAAGTTAACGTTATTGCATTACAAAGCTTTCAAAATAATGCTATGAATAGAAGTTCACAGAAAAGATCGTACTTCCGAAAGACGTATATATACGTTCGGACCAATTAATACATTGGCTGACAAAGACGTTTATATATCTCAGTGGGACTTAAGAGGTTAAAGGTACTGTAGCTAGTATTATTGAATTCGATACACGGTTATTGTACGGAGAAAGGGGGTCGCAAAGGAAATTATGACTGAAAATTGGGTAGCAAGAATCGAAAGTTTAAGAAGCACTGCGTTAGAAGAGTCTGAATAGCCTTCCCATCCTTAAACTCGGCCTTAAGAGAGTATTTTGCAATGTTTTTTTCCGTGCTTATATTCTCTCATGTACTCTGATGGAGATTAGGCAGTAGAACTTGATGAATTTGCACTATTTTTTGGTTTTTTTGTCAGTTTTTCGACCGGAATTGCTGTTAGTTTTACTATTTTTTTTTTCTTTAACGATACTCTTTTCCTCTTTGTGGATTTGATTTAGGCATTCTGACTGGAATTAATAATAATTCACCGCAAATGAAAATTAAAGAAATAAATTAGCCACCGAGTGCGTCACCATGTAGCCAACAATCTAAAGAAAATTTCAAAAAGGCACGCTTTTGCTATGAGAGCTATTTTGTGTCTACACCGTAATGTTCACACTGCAACTGATACAACAGTTGATAATGTTCTCGGATCTGGTGGAAAATGACCCTAATCAGAAGGCGGGCAAGTTGACCCGTCGGAGACGTGGGCAATTATCCAATTTTTTCACCCATATCACGCATCCCACGGTGTCATCGCTCCCCCTTTTCCTATTCTCTCTTTCTCTTTACCATGGTGACGATTCGGGGGGAAGGGGAGGAGACTACTCCGTTCGCTTTTTCACTGTTACGCAAAACCGGCCAATTTTTACATTCACTCTCGCGAGCGTGCGAGCCCAAAAAAAGTTCTCTTCAAAAAATTAAAACTAAAAATATAATAATATTTTAGATTATATATGTTTAAAACTTTTGAGGAATATTCTGTTTTAAGGTTAGTACAATTTCTCAAAAAAGTCCAAATTTTTATGAATTTTCTTTACGATTGTTATATGATCTCATTATTTTATTTTGAGATTTCTAGAAAATTTAACGTAATATTTATATAAAATAAAGAATAGTTGTCATTAAGGAATAATAGTTTTTAAATGAACGTGGGTCTGAGTCATGGTATAACATAGACACAATGACTTCAGTTAACTTTTTTCTTCTTTTTTATAACATTGTGCAAAAGCTTTTAAATTATTATACGCATTATTATTGCTGCGATTCATGTAACTGTCATAAACAGAACAATATGACATTGAATAATCATAATTGATAAAAAATGCGACCTTTCATAATTTTAAACTCTTTTATTTTCAAGATTTTTAAAAAATAATATCAAAATAAATGGTATACCTAGAGAGTTTTACTTAAGCTGACAGATTCAAAAATATTTTGCACAAATTCATTTCTGACACTGCTAAGAAACTATCCATTTTAGATTCTATCCGTTGGTTCAGAGATATTTATATTCAATACCTCAATGGAAAAACGGAATGCACAAACCACTCCGATAATATTCTCTACAAGATGAAGGAACAAATCTCAAATTTGTAAATTTGGCTAGGACTCATTTCATGGTATATAACTTTTAGGATGTTATATTCCCTAGATACTTCCCTGGATGTTATGTTCCTTCCCACTTATTTGTGCTTTTTGAGCATCTTTGCCAAAGTTAGTTATTTAGATGTACAGAAGTGATTCACCGCTCACTTTTTCGATTGACTTATACCTTTCTACATTTTATCATATCGCATTTATCTTACTTCACATAGTCATAGCCTCTATTTCGTTATTCGTTCGTTTCTAAAAGAATATCGGAGTTTTAACACTTTATAGTATTCATTACATATAACATATTAGTAAGACTCATACATTGAATGAAAGATCAACTGAAACAATTTTGTTTGCTGGCATGTGTACTCTTGTGCGTGAAACGTATGGCAATTATTTACCCTTTCTTTCAAATCAACAAACTAGTAGAAAAAGGGCTACTAGTAAACAGAAAGCGTTTTGTGTTATCCAGTTTCCAAAGTAAGAATCTGCTATTACTGCGCAACGATCGTTCCGTATCAAGTTTGGTTGTCAACCTCTAAATGATAGCAACATTCTTAGGTAGTATCATCAGTTTGAAACAACTGGGTGTCTTTGTAAAATGAAAAGTACGGGACGACCAGGGCTGTAACTGGTTGTACCTATCTTAATACTCTATAACTATGGCTATTTCTTCAATTGGAAAAAATGAATCAAATAATTTTATCTGGCAGCAAGAAGGTGAACCGCCTCACTGGCACCCAAAAAACCTTCCCAAACCAAAATTCATCCCGATCTGGACGCCCATTGGTTTTCCTTTTATCTGTGGGGTTCGAAAAAAATTGGTGTACTTTTCCCCCCCACCAGCTGACTTTTCAGACTTAAGACACAGGATGCAAGCAGATGTTGCAAGAACTTCCTCAAATACACTGAAAAAAATTTGAGATGAACTCGCCTATCGACATGATTCGTGCCGTGTGAAGAATGGGACTCACATTGAACATTTGTAAACGTGTAGGAAAAACTGTTTCAGTTACTCTTTCATTCTATGAATGAATAATACTTGTAACTTATATGTGATAAATACTATAAAGTGTTAAAACTCCGTATTCTTTTGGAAGCACACGGTATTACGTACAAAAACTGTAAAGTTTACTTACCATTTGACCTCTAAAACCTTTTTCAATGGGGGAAAAGTCTTTTCTTCTAAATTTCCTGATATTTTTCTGTGAAGTTCTTTTGTTTCAGGTGGTCTTCAATAACGCAGAGAGGCATTGAGTTCTTAATTATACAGTTCACTATCCGCCTTTTGAATATTGCTTTCTTCGTCATTCTTTTCACTTCATTTCTACCTGTACAGTTATTTCCTCATATAGAAATGCGTCTTCCCAAAGTGAAGTTTTTAAAGTAAATAAAGTAACAAAGTTATCCCAGAATTAGCTAAGAAAAAAAGCGAATGAATAAATTTTTAAAATATTAGTTGAAGCAATCGGAAAAACATTATATTTAAAAAAAATGTAGTACTTATTTTCAAAGGATATATTAATAAAAAATGTGCATCCATAGTCGCTAAATGTTTTAAATATGTAGATACTAATTCCGAAATTAGTTCTAAGCTATCGTTTATTTTAAAGAAGTTTCTTTAAAATAAACGATAACAGCCTAAACGTAATTTATGTGCAAGAAGTGTTTGAATTAAAACCATGATATTACACCAAAAAGTTACTAGTTACGCAAGATTCCTTTGTTACCCTTGTCTTTCAATTTGTTATTTTTATGATTTTAAATATGCGGTGAAGTGTGCGGGACTTTAAAAAAGGAATTGAAAAAGATTATCCCTAAAATTAATGTAGGTATTTTATCTGCAGTGAATGGTTTCTAAAAATTCGTGTTAAAATAAAATTTAAAATTACTTCATTTCTGATATCGATTATATACACATACAGTAGCACCATTAAATAAATACATTCTATTTTCTTGTTCATTTCATTCCATATACTTGCTGATTTCTAATGGGAAGAATAGCGATTACACTGAATCATAGCGGAAAAAAATACATTAAATTTATTGGGAATATTAAGTTTTTCAGGACATTTACCACTCCAGTTTGAACGAGTGAAAAACTTTACAAGTCTTACTTTCCAGAAATGATAATTTTCACAGTAATACGCTTAGTAAAAGGTCCATCTAATAGATAGTGGGGATTTGTTTTAAAAGTAAAGCTTTTTGCAACTGGCATTCTCGTCAAAATTTTGTTAATTTACTGAATGGTAGTCGTTTGTAAAAAAAAATAATCTTATATTTAAATTAAATTCAAATATATATAATTTTAAAATAATTCCAGATTATTCATCCCATATGAAGAATATATTTTCCATTTCAATTTAGCTCATTTTGTTCAAGGAACTCCTATTATATAATTTGAAGACAAATGCTTATGATGGACAAGAAATGTATTGTTAAGAAAAAGAACAGTACTCTATATTAATGGAAGTGCATCTTTACCAAAATTTCTATAGAAATAGAAAACAATCGCAATTAAGTATAATATTTAAAAATTTGCTCACATTTCTTATAATTGCACATATTTTGACTAATAATTTTGCATTGAAAATACAAATAAAAATAAAATTATCAAGGAAATGGATAGTTATGAAAAAAATTAATTAGTCTTACAAGGGGAGGGCACGACTAAGGAAATTCATTTCGGATCGAGACTTGGTGTAATAGTAGTACTTTTTTAGGGTGTTCCCCCCTCAATGTAATTCCGTCGAATGGCCAGTCAATTCGGAGAAATCACCTTGAAATTCATGCAAGTTTTTATACAATTAAATTTTAATTTTCCCCAACGGTTGTAGCGATTGGTAAATCGTCTGCTTTCTATGCTGGAGGTTGGGTTCGATTCCACGCGATCCTTTTTTCTTCAATTCATTTAATTATGTTTTAAATTAAATAAATTTATTTAGAAAGGGTTTTTTAAATATTAAATGATATTTTTTTAAATTTTTTTGTATTTTATAAAATAAAATTTTTTTTAAAAATATAACTTAATTTTTTTTTCTAGTAAAATTATTAAAAATTATTAATTAAAAGTATTAAAAATAGTTATTAAATAAAAATAATTAAAATAATTAGTAATAAAAATAATTAGTAATAAAAATTATTAATAATTAAAATTAGTAAATTAATTATTATTTATTAAAATTAATTAATTAATCACTATTTATACTAATTAATTACTATTTATTATAATTAATTAATCACTATTTATTATAATTAATTTATTATTAAGCATTAGTATTAATAAGAAATATTATTAATTTATTATTAAAATTATGATTTATTATTGAAATTATTTAAATAAATTTTTGAAATTAAATAAATTTATTTGAAAAGGACTTATTAAATATTTTATAAAATTGTAAAATAATTAATTTAATAACATATAAAAAAGACATGTTTTTTTATTATATTAATTATAAAATAATTAATTTAATAATAATTATATATTGTATAAATTATTTTATATTATATATAATATTTTATTTATAGTATATTGTATTTCACACTAAAAACTATTTGCAACTAATTTTTTTTTGTAAAATATCATTTAATATTTATTATATATTATATTATAAATATTATTTATTAATATAAAATAGATTTATAAAATTTAATATAATTATTTATATATATATATATAATCAAAGTAATTTTTTTATTTTATAAAATGCAAAATAATTACAAAAAATATCATTTAATAAACCTTCCATGAATAAATTTATTTAATTTAAAAAAAATAATTAAATGAATTGAAGAAAAAAAGTTGATCGCGTGGAATCGAACCCTAACCTCCAGCATAGAAAGCAGACGATTTACCAATCAAGCTACGAACTCTTTTGCGGAAAATTAAAATTTAATTGTATAAATGCTTAGCATGAATTTCAAGGCTAGATTTTCCCCGAATTACTGGCAATTGGACGGAATTACATTGAGAGGTGAACACCCTAAAAGAGTACTACTATTACACCAAGTCTCGATCCGAAATGAATTTCCTTAGTCGTGCCCTCCCCTTGTTAGTAAATTTAAGAAGTTAAGGACATTCTGAAATGTTATGCCTAATTGATACAGGGGGTTAGAATTTTCTTACATTCTTTGGAACAAGCTTTTTAAAATTATTTACATTGCTGGTCAATAAAATTGCAAAACGTGAAAGAGTTCTGCAATAGTTGTGCCAAATTACTATCAAAGGAAAGAGATAATAATATGGAAATTATTAGCATTTAACGACATCAAAAGAAATAAGAGATAGAAACAGTATATCAAATTATGCCTAAAAAGAAAGTTACGAAATGGTTAGGTTATTAAAAATGGTATTTGAATGTTGGGTGTGAGAGATGGTGTTATTCTAAATACATGAAGAAGGCAGGACAATCAACCCATATCGTAATTCTATAGAGAAAGGAATATCGCATATCAAGACTATGGATTATCTTTCTTTCTTCTACTCGCATTTGATGGAATTCAAAGGCTGCCATGAAAATATGGAACCGATACGCTAATCATCATAAAAGGTCTTAACGTTATCTGTGTGTTACACCCAAAAAGAACTAATATGTTATCAGATCGTTTTAGCACATCACGGACCTCGAGTCAGGAAGTGGGCTTGTCTGTACCATGTCAAATCAACTCGTAGAAAGTGTTGCGATGGCTGGAAAAACCGGGACAGTCTACAAGGCGACCACCACTACGTGATTATTTCCCACAGCAACATAGAAACATTCGTGTACAATGGGGTATCCAACAAAGAAACTGGAGATAGGAATGGCTCCATGTCGTCTTATCACACAGGTGAGGCCAGTTCATTAAGGTCAGTTGCTGCAGGTCATTAAGTCCGTACACGTGCCGTGTATCTAAAACACAATAACTTTGTTATGGTTTGACATTGGCATATGGATCATCCACCGTTTGATGTGAGAAACTGTTTAAGAACTCTTCTACACTATAGGAACACCTCTTGCTCGCATCAAGTGTAATCTGAGCATCGAGCCTTACATTCCAGAGATTTTAAAATCAGTAGTCTTGTCCTATCACAGAGTTCTTGGAGATGTAATATTTCAACAAAATAACGCAAGACCGCTTGTCCTGCTACCATGTCGTAGGGTACCTTAACACAAAGTAAATTCAATTGTTTTTCTGATAACACACGTTGAACCAAATATCTCACCCATTGAAAGTGATCGGTGTGGACTTGTTGTTAAGAGACTAAGCCTTCATTGATCATCAGCCACAATGACTTTTAAAGTGTAGTACAGTCTTGAAACAGCAGCCTGTATAACTATCCTGTATCTGTCAGTCAAGCTTGTGTTACTTTATTCTCTTTGGTGATTTCAAAACTATCTACAATTTCAAAACCGGCAAACATTAAAGGAATGACTACTTTTGTACAGAATATTACGTCTGTACGGAGAGGATTTAAATCCGTGGAAGGCATCAACATATCAATTTTTGAAATGAGTGTGAAGTAAAAAGATTAATATTTGAAAGAGTAAGCAAAATTAAGTTTTTATATATTTTCTCTTTCAAATTATTATATTCAATCAAGCCATTATTTAAATGACAAAAACATTTATTTCGCTTCTTCAGAAAAAATACCAATTCTTGAAAATGTCTAGAGATCAATTTTTAAGAGAATGCGATGTTACAATGAAACATTTTAAATATCTTCATTTTTATTTCTGTAAAGTAAAGAAATGATACCTCCAATGCTTTAAAATTTTAAGACTTTAGTTGTATATTTACAGCAAGAATACATTTTGTTTCTTTTGTGAGAGCTGAAGCAAAAGTGAAACATGAAAAGAAAATTCAGATCATTCGGGATTTTAAACTTTTATAACAACACGTCTTATTTGAACAAGATCTTGAACAGTTTCACTCCAATAAATAATTTGGTTTTATTTTCCAGCTGTATTAGTGAAGTAAAACTCTTCCTGGATATTTATAAGAAATGTTATATTTATTTTACGAGACGTAATAAATGGAGTAGCATTTTACTAGAAGAAAAATACTCTGAAAATCTCTATAAATCAAATAATGATAAAGAAACTTTTTGTTTTCAAAGATAAAGGAGCATTCTATTAAGAAAAGATAATGAAACTATTTTCTGTTAATGAAACTATTCGCTGTTTCCCCGTTTTTGTCTTATCATATAATTGTTAATACTGGTGTTTTTTTAAATCATATATACTATACATCATCAAGGAATATTTACCGACGATAAAAGTATAAAACTTATAATATTTTTGAATCATATATATATTATTGTTACTATTTGGCAAAATAGTTTGACAAATAATAATAATATCACATTTTGGGAAATTTAAGAAATCAAATGATTTCCTTCTTGCCTTTTGAAATACCATGAGCACGTTATCACTTTTTTAATCTTGTAATTATTTTGATGTTTCATTATCGCAAACTGATTGAGCATAGAAACCGCTTTAATAACTTAGCTTTCACGGCCCACGTTTAAAGCGTACAGCAGTGCTTCTCAAACTTTCAACATTTGTGTCCCAATATTCAATCATAAGTTTCAATTCCCCCCCCCTCCTCCATACAATAACAATGTACTGAGTTCAATAATAATATGCTTTTACGCTAATGCTACAATACTACTTTAACCTCTTAAGGCCACCGGTGTATATAAACGTCTTACTCAGCCAAAACATTAATTGCCCATGACGTATATATACGTCTTTCCGACGTACGTTCTTTTCTGTAGACTGCCATCCATAAAAGTATTCCGAAAGCTTTCGAATGCATAAAAAAGAATATTGACAGTGTTTGCGAGGGGCTTATGTATTCCGGAGGGTTTTCTTATTTATTTCTTTTCTTTCTCCCCCCTAATACATCCCATACGCGCCCCTACGTGGAAAACGACGGCATTGGTGAGCGAATCGCGTAACTTTTAATCGGCATTTAAGGGATTAATTATAAGCCATACAAAAAATTATCAAGATGAGTGTTAATTTTTGTATGTATATTTATTTTTGACAAGCCCATGGAGTCACTGGTAACTATTAAACTTGTTATTTAGTATTGTTAAATTAATTATAAAATACATTATACAGTACTGATACATTTATAAGTGAATTATATCAGCGTAAATGTGTATTTCTTTCTTATTATGTCAGAATGTATTTTATTTTACTTTCAGTTAATAATTTCTTAAATAATCTTTTGTATTCGACTTTTCAATATGCTCGCTCCCTCCTCATAGAACTATCCCGCCTCCCTAGGGGAGCGTACCCCACAGTTTGAGAAATCTGGATACAGATACTCTGTGGAAAATCTAAATAATATAATTCCTCTCGGAATACACATATTTTCAGTTACACTCTACCCCAAATAAGTTTATCTTTAATGGTATATTTGAGAATGCATATGAACCAGCATTGAAAATTTCATAGAATGTCTAATATGTTCTATTCGCGTTCTTACTATTCATCTAAAAAAAAATCATCTTAACTGTTGTATAACTATAAAACCAATTTCTGTGAAGTAAACCGTGATTTCTGTTAATGCGGTTTGCTATTTAAAGGCAAGTAATTTAGGCAGTACGGAGATGTTGGCGAGTGTCGTAATGCTGAAGCTGAAACTAAATGGTTAATGATAGAGTAATTGAAACAACTGCATTTCGAGTAAGAAGATCCGACGTTCCTACCTTGGAAGATTGTTATTGTTGCGGAATTACTTGTCAAACACACACACAATGTAACTGAATCAAATCTTCCAGATATTTAAGATAATAATTAAGGTATCCGACTAAGTTCGGAACCATGATTTTGCAAAAGGGCGTAAATGGATAATATTTATGATATTTAGTTTCACTTAGGTTAGAATACATGTATAAAATTGTTTTAAGGACATTATGACAAAAAATTCTTTTAAATACAATATTTTGGCAAAAAATTAACTTCGAATAACTTTTTTTTCCAAATGTTCTCCTTCTGTAAAAAATGCTTCTATTGTATTAATATTTTACCTGTATTCAGCTCAGATTTCTCTACAGAGGGCTCAACTAGAATTTTTTAAGTGCATAACTCGGAAGTCGGTTTATCCATGTCTTACGAAAACAGAAGAGAGAAATTTTAAGAAAATATTTCGATAATTATGTCAAATGGTTGTAACTCTGAAAATAAAGGGAATTTTTCAAAACTCCTAGTTGAGCCTCTGTACAGATGTCTGAGCTATATTCAGGCAAAATATTAATACAATCCAAGCATTTTTTACAAAAGGAGAACATTTGGAAAAGATATTATTCTAAGTTAATTTTTGCCAAAATATTGTATTTAAATAATTTTTTTGTCATAATGTATTTAAAACAATTGTATACATTTATTCTAATCTAAGTGACACTAAATATCATGAAACTATCCATTTATGCGATTTTTTAAAATCATGATTCCGAACGTAGTCGGATACCTTAAACTGACAGCTCCCTCCACTTAGGTTGAAATTTCATAGTATTTTATTAGCCATAAAAATTAATGTAGGATTTTACTAAAATGTCTCATATTTCGGTGAATACGGATGAAAGTCCGCTACAAAAATTTTAAGAAATGTATCCATATAAACCTCCGTTATTTGACCTATAATACACTCACACTTGGAGTAAAAATGCTTTCTGCTTAAAAAATTGTTTTTCTTATATGGTTGAATATTTTTCACATTTGTTGTGAATATTAAAATCAACTCCAGGAGTTTTTAATATCAATTAAGTCTAACATAATTTTTCGAATACTTTGCCATCTTTGGACATCTTTTGCTATTGAAATAGATATTTCAAGAATCCATTTGATTAATTTGACGGTTACTCTTCCTGATTATATAAGGATTCCGATGACTGGAAATTAATATAATAGTTTCTTCAATGGGGGAAATTCAGCTTTAATTCACATGCAGAAACTATAAAACAAGTACATAATTTTTGAAAATTAATTCTTAAGTTTTTACTTACGCTTCAATATATATATATAGTTATATATGTATGATATAATAAACAAGAAAAAATAGGAAAAATATAAAAATTACATGCGAATAAACTTATTAAAAAAAAATGACGAAAAAAATAAATAATTA